>VWYH01004918.1:0-88593 GCA_013399365.1 Pampusana beccarii | reverse complement strand
ATGGTGTCCCTCCAATCTGTCTCCATGTTCCCACAGCCCCACAGTGTCCCCACAGGCCGTGCTGTCCTCATGCTGTCCCCACACTGTCCGCAATGTCCCCAGGATGCGGTGCAGCCCCAGGCAGTGCTGTCCCCATGCTGTCCCCAATGTCCCCATGACATGGTGCAGCCCCAGGCGGTGCTGTCCCCATGCTGTCCCCACACTGTCCCCAGTGTCCCTATGACATGGTGCAGCCCCAGGCGGTGCTGTCCCCATGCTGTCACCAATGTCCTCATGTTCCCAGGACACAGGGCAGCCCCAGGCTGTGGCCGCCATCTTTGCGCAGCTGGACGCCAACGGGGACCGGGTCATCTCCTTCGACGAGTACTGGCAGCTGGTGGCCTGGCTGTGCCACGTCCTGCGCCAGCGCCGCTTCGGGGCCTCACCTGCACCCCCACCCCACATCTTTACTGGGGACCCCCCCCCAAATCCATGTCCCTAACGCCACTGACGCAGTCCCCGGGGTGCCGTGAGCCCATGGGGACACCCAGGGACACTCCAGGGGATGCAGCGCTGGCGGGTGCCCTGATTGTGTCACTTTTCACCCCAAATTGTGGGGGTATGTGGGGATGGGGACCCACGGGTATGACACCGTTCCCCTCCCTGGAGGCTGCTGGGGGTGATGAATGTCTTTAAAACTCTTCAAATATGTGAAATGTAGCAAATAAGAATAAAAAATACGATTCCTACAGGAAGGAACCGCAGAGACTTGAGCAGGGGGAACAGTTTGGGGGGGATAAATCAAGGGATTTGAGGAAAATGGTAATTTTTAAGGGCAAAATAAAAGCAGGACTGGGTCTTGCAGTTGTATAAATGGGCATTTTTGTTTGGTGACAACGTGGGGGGGGGTGGGGAGAAAAGTGGGATTTTGTGTTGGTTTTGAAGGAAAAAACACGGAGTTATTGTGTGGTTCAGTGAGAAAGGGGGATTGAAAGGGCGGGGCCTGGGGAGTGGGCGGGGCCTGCGGGAGGCCGTGGCTCCACAGACATGGAAAATGTATAAAAATGTGGAAAATGTAGCGAATAAGAATAAAGAAGACGCTTTCTGCAGGAAGGAACCACGGAGACTTGAGGGGGGAAGTAGTTTGGGGGATAAATCAGGGGATTTGAGGAAAATGATCGTTTTTAAATAAAAGCAGGGCACGAGTTTGCAGCCCGGGCCTGGGGGGAGTGGGCGGGGCCTGCGGTGGGTGGGCGGGGTCGGCCCCTCAGGGACGTTCAGCGGCCTCCAGGCCCCACTCAGGGGGCGGGGCCAAGCGGGGGCGGGACGAGCATACCTGACTGAAAGTTGCCTGGGGGCGTGGCCATTGGCTCTCGCGCGTGCCCTCTCGCCCTATATAAGGCGGGAGGCGGTGCCTCGTGTAAGCTCCCCCCCCCAGACCACGCCCACCTCACCCCGAACTCTTTGGTTGTACTATTTGTCCAGAGTCCATATTTCCCACTTTTTCCCACTGAACATAAAAAAGGGACAAATATTGATTTTATGTTTTGACTGGTATTATCAACTGGTTGAGGTGAGGTTCCTTTCAGTGAAAAACTTATTGTAGCTTTTTTTACACCTAACATCTATCTTCTATAGTAGATCTAATAATAAACAAAGCCACATCTGACTCACACTCAGAAATAATATTTTGAAGCTTTCACACTCTATCACAACAGAGCTTTGCCAGTCTACAAGCTGACTCTGTAGTATGTTTCTTCTAATCTGTCATCCCCATTTTGATCAACAGTAAGAACGCTCTTCTGATTATTCAATCCTTCATTTATAGTGAGGATATAAGCCAGTTTAACAACATACCTAAAAGGAAGATGTTAGGGATCAATCACTCCTAAGTAATTTCAATTCTGTTTGTCTGGTCTCAATGAAAATCCAATTATAAACTGCATGCAGTAAGTCTTCAGCTGTTTGTATTACGTATGTATTTAAAGGAAAAATGTGTAGAATGTGAGGTTTAATGAACTGTTGCTTCACCAGTGAAGAATGTCAAGTAATTACCAAAAGAGGAGGTTGGAGGTCACAGTTTTAGCACTTAATTGAAGAGTTGTTTATTACTCTATTAACTTCTAAACGATAACAACTGCTACAACAAAGAGAGATTTACTTATCTATGAAAGGGAAAGAACCTTTATTCTAATAAGAGGTTGGCTAGACTGCTTCCTACTTAAGGAGAAAGTAAAATAAATTTTGAGGATGAAATGTTAAACTCGTCCAGATCTTTTGAAAGACTTCAAAGGAAAAATTGACTATTATACCCAACATAGTCCACTAAAAAAGAGAAAATATACAGTCTGATTCCTGTACAGTTTCTTGAGAGAGAGCAAGTCTGATGAATGACAGTAAGACAGACCTTCTGATGCAAGTTTAGGATCCTTTGAATGGATTTAAATTTTTTCATTCCCTCTTTTCTAAAGATTGATCACTGAGTTGTCTATTTTAGATGCTAAATGTTGATATTTGCATGTTTACTATAAGGTGGCTCAAGGTTAGCATAATTTACAGATATGGGATAACAATAAAACATTAAATCAAGGGAGCAGTGAGCCTATGAACTCAAGTACCATTAGGTTGGTGCAAAAGGAATTGCATTTTTTGCATTGTTGAAATTTGCTGTTCAATACTGGAATACATTCTGAAATGAATGTGGTTATGTTATACATACTTTTGACGTGCTTTTCTCGCTTTATGTTTTTTTTTGCTACTGACTTATTACTTGCTGTTTATGTTTACTTTAGACTATGGAAATGTTGTTAGACAAAAAGCAAATTCAAGCAATTTTCTTATTCGAGTTCAAAATGGGTCATAAAGCAGCAGAGACAACTCGAAACATCAACAATGCATTTGGCCCAGGAACTGCTAACGAACGTACAGTGCAGTGGTGCTTCAAGAAGTTTCCCAAAGGAGACGAGAGCCTTGAAGATGAGAAGCATAGCAACCAGCCATTGGAAGTTGACACTGACCAATTGAGAGCCATCATCAAAGCTGATTCTCTTAACGACTACACGAGAAGTCGCTGCAGAACTTGACATTGGCCATTCTATGGTCATTTGGCATTTGAAACAAATTGGAAAGGTGAAAAAGCTCATTAAGTTGGTGCCTCATGAGCTGATGGAAAATCCAAAGAAATAGTCATTTTGAAGTGTTTTCTTTTCTTATTCTATGCAACAACAATGAACCATTTCTCAATCATATTGAGGTGTGCAGCAAAAAGTGGATTTTATGTGACAACCAGTGACAACCGACTCAGTGGCTGGACCAAGGAGAGCCTCCAAAGCACTCCCAAAACCAAACTTGCACCAAAAAAAGGTCATGGTCATTGTTTGGTGGTCTGCTGCCACTCTGATGCACTGCAGCTTTCTGAATCCCAGGGAAACCATTCCATCGGAGAAGTACACTCAGCAAATCGATGAGATGCATCAGAAACTTCAACACCTGCAGCTGGCATTGATCAACAGGAAGGGCCCAATTCTTCTCCATGACAATGCCCAGCTGCATGTCACACAACCAACAGGGTTCTATAAGGATGCAAGTAGCAAAAGGAGATTCATGGAAAGTGTGGCTTACTCTTGAATGGGTGACACAGCCCCTCTGATGGCCAATATAGAAAAAGCTGGGTACCATTATCTTATCATCAGCCTTCACAGGTGAAACTTGTTTCTTGATCTTTGTGCATGCAGGTGTGGTTTCAGAAGAGAGAGACAGTCAGCAGTCAGAAAGCTGTCTGGGGACTGCTCAAAGAAGTTGCAAGTATTTAAATTCCCAAGGTCAGATGGAACCTGCCAAAGGGTACTGAAATTGTTGACTGATATAATTGCAGGGACACTTGCATGGCCATCCTCAGTGAAAAATTGTGGTTTTCAGCGGGACTTTTCCAACTGGTGGGAAAAGAATAACATTGAGACTGTTTTTATTAAAGGCTAGAGGGACACCTCAGTCTAGTCACTGTCATTCCAGTCCTTGGAAATATAATGGAGAACATACATTTCTAATGAATTTCCAAAAATGTTAAACATACGGTAGCAATGGGGTATGCTAAACAAATTTGGGTAAATCATTCTTGATCAATCTAGTTGCTTTCTGCGATGAAACATAGTTATGCGGGTGACGGAAAAGCACTGGCTATAATATACTTTGACTTCAGTAAGGCTTTTGTTGCCAGCTCCTGCAGCATTCTCATTTGACAACTAAGAAAATACGGCTTGAATGAACAGGTTATTGGGTGGATTAAATGTTACCTGGACCAGTAGGCTAAAAGGGTAGCAACTGGTGGCTTGATACTTGGTTGGCAGCCAGTTGCAAATAAATAGCCCGAAGGTCAGTGCTGGGTTGATATTTTCAGTTCTTATCTGGATTATGAAATGGGCTGCACCCTCAGAATGTTTTCTCATGATACTAAATCAGGAAAAAAAATTGTGCCAAATGATAGAAATTCAGTCCAGTGAGACCGTGATAAACTTTGTGACTGGAACCAGCAGAAACCTTTAGAAGTTCAGTAAATGAGAACTGCAAAGTTCTGCAACTGAGGTGAAAAAAAAAAATCCATGAATCTGTACAGCTAGGAAGCAACTATCTGAGTAACAGGTATGCTGAGAAAGAGACAGGTTTTCTACATTAATTAACAGTGCTCTGTCCTCACCAGTAAGCCAAAATGCATAGGAAGCTGAAAGAGGAGGAGTGTGGTCAGCAGACTGAGGGAAGTAATTATGTCCTCTGACTCAGTGCTGGGGAGGCTGCACCTGTTAACACTTTGTCCACTTTCAGGTCTCCAGTTTGAAAGGAATGTGGAGAAACTGGAGCAAGTCCAAGGTCACATCAGGAACAAGGAGAGCTTAAGGAAGCTGTTCTGGTTAAGTTTGGTGGAGGGGCTAAAGGGGAACCGCAACCATCTGAAGAGTAATTGTGAAGATAACAGACCCAAACAAATGTCAGGCAACCAAAGGCACAATGACCGCACGTTACAGTTTGACAAGACCAGATTAGACATTAGGAAAAATGTCTGCACTAGGAAGGCAGTGTAGAACAGGTGGGCAAGTTACCAAGACAAGCAGCAAAATATCTACTCGAAGTTTTCAAGACTTTTTTGTTGGCAATACAAAAAGTTTTAAGTAAAGAACTGATGGTCAGAATAAGTGATTCAACTTCATATCATTATTGCTGGAGGACTGTAGGGAAACCTGGATTGTTTACTTCTTCCTTGTATCAAGTGTCTGAACCTTCAAATAACCACAGCTAATACCATTATTAAATTTTTCACTTCTCACAGAATTTTTGAGTGGTCTCTCAAACAGTAAATTGTCAGATGCATTTGCCATCCAGAAGAACTCTTTGTAACTGGAAAAAAAAAAGACATTTCAGTGGCTTTGGGAGAATATTTTTTAAATTATCTTTTTATGTTCTGGAAAGGTCTCACAAAACATGCTTTTTCTTCCATGGTTTCTGTGGTATATCAAAAAAATTTACACAACACAAAATCTTCTTAGCAAACCATGTAAAAACTATCTTGCAATTACAAAGTAAGTTTTCTGGCTCTGCCACTATTTATATTTTTGATGGGAGAGGCTGCCAGAAGAGAAATGCAATCAACTGTCGTTGCTGATGGCAGCATTTTTACTTTTGGTGCATATGTAGAGCACATAGAAGCCACTGGACAGAAACATTGTAAAAACTTTTTCATACTGCAAGGTTGCTGCCAGGGTTGGCCACTCACTGTTTCCTTGTCTTCAGGCTCAGCAAACACTTTCATCAAGACTTTTTCTCACTGGATTGTTTGAGATTGGCCTGCAGGATTATGTCAGAAGACTTGGCAAGATATATAACATTCGTGAAACTGAATTTAATGTGAATTGGCTAAATATTTCTATTCTGTATGCATGTTTGGCAGTGCAGAGGAAAACAAAACAAAACAAAACAAAACATACCACTTCAAAATAATCCAGAAAGCAATGAGTTCCCTAGCAAAGAGAGTTCCTAAACTTAGCACAACCATTGGTGAACATGGCAATGGCTGAAGCCACTTTTAGGTCTGTGACGAGTTATGTGTGTATGCACAAGACATAGCACCAAGCCAGTGTCCAACTTAGTTAAATGTAAAAAATTTAGTTGCAACTATTAAGGAATTATATGATATGAGGAATGATATGATATGAGGAATTCTTAGCAAAATATTCCACCGAACACCCAGACTCTAATCTTATACTCCATCTTTCTCACTATCCTTTCACATATCATGCTGCCCTATGCTCCAAATCCAAGCTTTCCAGTTATTGCAGTTCCTACCAAATTCCATGTCCCCAAACTGAATCCTGATCCTAAACCCCTTTACTTCCTCACTCTTACTTCACATACTGTCATCTGCACAAAGCTGGAAGCCCAAACCATTTTTTTTTCACTAGCATCTCCTAGTCTCCTACCAGTGACCATTTCCCAAAAGCAGGACTCTAGTCCATTCCTTTCATTCACTTCAGCAACTTCACACCTGCCTCACTGACTCCCATGCTCTTTGGGCCTGAAGAGAGGTCCTGCATGGTCTGGATGGCCTGCACTGGCTAGGTCAGCAGTAGTAGTAGTAGTAATCTCAATTTTCTCCATGTAGAAACCCTTATAGGAGCTGCATAGGTGGCACAAGAGAACAAATTACTAAAGTTCAGGTAACTGTCATGAATTGTCTGTGAAGAGCAATTTATCCCTTGGGCTTGAGTCTGAAGCAGATGAGAAAGTAGAAACTTTAGGTGGTGATGTATAGACTTCTGCTTTGTGCATCACAATTAATACAAAGATTCTGATTAAGTTTCATTCCTTCACTCATCAGGCAGGGTGGAAACAACATATTTTTAAATTTCCTTTTCCTTATTTTCTCCCTTTTCCTTTTTTTATCCTGTCTTTCAAATCTCTGTGGGCTAAAGATTAATCAGTCCTGCTTGTGCTGGAATAAGTACTACTCTGGTTGTATCCAGAGAATAGAGAATCTTTCAGATTGCATAGGCTACCAGACTACCAAACCCTCATGATATGCAAGGCTCACCCTGTGCCTACATCTCCTTCTGATGAACAAAGAAGTGTAGAATACTTAATCCGTTGATTTACATTTGTTAACAGGGACCTTCAGGCCTGTGTGGGATGGACGGAACGTGGGCCAAAGATTACATTTCAAAATGCATCTACTTTTTTTAACTTTATTCTCTCCCATGCTTTTTTTTTCCACATAATATCACAGAATCATAGAATCACGGAATGTCCTGAGTTGGAAGGGACCCACAAGGGTCATCGAGTCCTACTCCTGTTCCTGCACAGGACAACCCCACAGTTCACACCATGTGTCTGAGGGTGTTGTCCAGTCTCTTCTTGAACACTGTCAGGCTTGAGGCCGTGACACCTCCCTGGGGAGCCTGTTCCAGTGTCCACCACCCTCTGGGGGAAGAACCTTTTCCTCATGTCCAACCTAAACCTCCCCTGGCACATCTTCCTGACATTCCCTCGGGTTCTGCCATTGGTCATTAAAGAGAAGAGACTTTTATGCACTGTTTTAAAGAACACACGGAAGGTTTCAACTGTGAATTGTTATCAGATGAATACTAATGCTTGATGCTGCAGCCTTCTACTTATTAGCAAAACAGCTGGTTCCAAACACCTTTTATGTGTTTATCACAGCATCAAAGCAATAAGTAAGAAGTAGTGACTAACTTTTATAAAAATTGTGCTTGGCCAAAAAAGGTGAAAGCAGAGACTATAAAACTAGTGACTTTCTCACAGATTCAGGCAGGGTCAAGACTTACACTTTCCCTGGAGTTCAGAACTTTGTAACATCACTTGTAAATTAGCAAGTACTGACCAAGTGAAAACAGATCTATTCATTTTTTCGTGAGTAGATTTTTAATAGCAGTAAGTGCTGCAATCTGTTCAAGCTTCCAAAGGCTAGTGGCATCCTCACACAGAGAAGGCAAGAAATACAGTAATATTCAGGCACCATCCACCTCCCTTTTTATTAGATATTATTTGACTGCAGTCATGAAATGGTTTTGTAAAATACTCCATTGTCAGGTTAGATTTGATCTGATGGCCATTTTCACCTTGTAGATGATGTGCAGTAAATTGTGCTTAATGAAAGGGTACAGTTACAACGCTGGTACTGAAGACACTGGAAGAGTTTCCTCTCTGGAACAGGAAAGAACTGTACCATTGCAGATGCCATAGTATGTCAGGTATTGAGAAATGTTAGCACTAACAGGAGTGACCAGTACACCTGCACTAAACAGTTTCAGATTCCTGAGTTTCATGAAGTATTAAAGTTACATTTTCAAGTACTGGTTTCAGCTGAGGTGTCTTGGCAGAAGTCCATTTCAGTTAAAGATTTACTGCTAATGTTTGCTAAACTAGGAAGGGCTGATATTTTTTATGCTGCTTCTTTCTCAACGTTCCCATGCTGTCAGCATGAACCTTTGTGCTGTTCTAATACAATTCCATGTTGGGGAGGCTGAGGCCAGCCACACAATTATCAGCCAAAATAGTGCCACAGAGTTCTTGGAATTTGGTCCACAGAGTATAATAACTCCTGTACCTGCCTACAATTTAACTTGGATTTTTTTTACTAAACAAATCCTTGCACTTAAATGCTTCATAGTATTGATCGTTTTCCTGTGTTGTTGCATAAGCAGCCTGGTACAGTGTATTCACTATATAAGGTAATGCAAACATATGAAGAGATCTCTAGATTCTTGTTCTTAAACTTCCTTTCTTTGAAGCTCAGATGTTAGCAGAGAAATACAAAAATAAAGGCAAAGAAATTTAGATACAAGTGCTTATCTTGGCACTTGAGCAACCAACTGGTAATCTGTCAGTAATCAGTGAGGAAGGATTTGTATTGTAAATGTAATGTTTCTCAACACTACTTTTTGAAGCCAACATCCAGGAAAAAGGTTTCCATTCTTTTTCTTGCAGAACTTTTTCAACAGCCTTACTTCTCTTTAAAATAAACAAATAAACAAGCACAGATATCCTATCTTACCCTAACCCCTCTTCAGAGACAATCTTTGAATTTTATCTTGCTGTCTTTCTATGTCAGCCCTTTTAGCACTCTGACAACGTCCTCTATCCAGTAGCATTCAGAATGGCTTGCAGGGTTCAAATTCAGCTGTGTCTTTTTGCAGCACAGTGCCCAGCTTGCATAAGAGTGTCTAAAAGTGACTGTTATGTTTCTGGTTCAGGATGTTCTACCCTTATATTCAGTTCCATCATCAGTCCACGGCCTCTTGCAATCATTACAGCTTCTCAAAGGTGTGTCATGTTAAATGCCAGCATTTCAGGTTTTTCTCAGATGACTTTTCCAAGCTGAATTTTGCCTTTATTTTTCTCAGCTTGTGTTTTCATGATAGCTTTAAAAATATTATTTATTTGTTTTGCTAGAGGCTGTTTGGTCTTCATTCTGCTTTAGCTTCATTTATGAATTTCATTAATGTGATTAGCTTTGATTGATTGACAGTTAAAGCTACCTGCAGAAAGAAATATCTCTGTCCTAGTTTCATATATGACTGCTGTCTGAGTATACGACAGCTAGTTGACTAGCGAACTCAAAAAAACATCTGGAAGATTTGAAAACATCAGTATCTCCATTTTATAGGACGATAAATAAGGCAGTAGATTTAGAGAGATTAATGGACTTTTGTACTGTCTTGATGTGTGCTATGGCATGTAACTTTAATGTGACTAGCATTCAGAGTCATATTTGACCTTACTGAGCAAAAACTGCAGGGTTTTGGAAGCAGGGGGCTGCAGAGGTGATCTGTATGGAGGCCATGAAATGCCTTCTGCCGGTCCTAGCCCAGTCTGACACTGTTGTGAGCAGCTCATCACCTGTGAAAGCTGCACTCTCACAGAGGACCTTGTGACACCTCAGCTCACAGATTTTTAAGGAAGAGCAGCAGACCCAAGGGGCTGGCAGTGCTCTGGATGCTGTTGGAGACATGCAGAGGGAAAGACACCTCTTGGAGAGACATGGCAGAAAATATGCTGATGAGGAGACAACTAGGGGCATGGCTAGAGATACTGTCTTGGACAGACTTGACCCACGCCAGGGCACTTCTGAGAGACTCTGGCTCTATGTGACTGGTGTCAGGGCAGGAACTCGTAAGGGACTTTAGCCTCTGGAGGACTCAGGTGAAGGCAGAAAGACTGCTGAGGGACTGTGGCCATGGATGACTTGTGCTGTGACAGAGACAATGCTGCAAGACTGTAGCTGTGGGTGACTCACACTGGGACAGGGACACCCTGAGGTACTGTGGCCTGTGGGTAACACATGCCAGAGCAGTGGAAAATGAAGAAGCCCAAAGCAGTGGAAGAGAACCAGTGAGAAGCATGGAGGAGCAGATAAAAAGCAATGCATACCCAACCTCCTGTGCTGCCTCTTGCTTCACCAAATGAATTAGGATAGATTGTATGCAGCCCATGTCAAACATGATAGAAATTGAGACTAGAAAGGGAGAAAAAAGTCTATCAAATTCTTTATTGGGTGTCCTCTCTCCCCAACACCCAGACCAACGATGAGAAGTTGGTGTTAATTGACAAGAAATTAAATGAAGTAAATTCCCCAAGCTGTGGCTGTTTTGTTCATATCAGTGTTAGATACAGTGGAAAGGCATGTAAGGAAAGGAACTGGAAAGACCTAAGCTGAATGAGAACCTACTTAAATTATTCTTTGGGATTTGGCAGGGAAAAGATTCTGTACTTAAAACATTTATTGTGGCAAAAATGAAGACATGCTGGTGGTGGGTCTGCCTTTACAGTCAAGAATCCTTACATCAAGTAGCTACTACCATTAGTATTACAAAAGTAGAATATTGAGCATTTATTTTTTTGAGAAGGTGCATGACCCCAAGCTGCAGACTAGATTCAGCTTCTCTTCTTGTGACTCCTCATACCACCAAGATCTGTAGTAGTGGTCATTGTCATTTCTTTTGTATGAAGCTGTTTCATTTGTACATGCTAATATGTTTAAAGTAAAATCAGTTCTACACTGAATCCTGAGCAAATAAATGGTGGTTCTGACCATATCCAAAGTTGCACAAAAATATATTAAGGAAATACAAAAAAGAGTAATATAAAATTTTAATGGAGTATTTAAAAACTTTTTCCTAACAGATAACAAAATAGTTCTGTGTGGTAAACTTTCCTGATTAACAAGGACAGCAAATAGTGTTGAATTAAATCTTTCTTTGAATAATATATATTTTTTTTTCTTTCTCAGGCTCCTTTGGAATGATTTGATTAATATACACAAAAAATCTGAATAGTGTCTAAGTGTTGATCTTTTGAAAATAATTGTGTGTGACTCATCCACCACTTCTTGCAGGCAGTGTTCTGTGTGGCCTGTGCAAACTCACATAATAAAATTAGGATGAAAAATTATAAATGAAGCGGCTGCGTTCATTAAATAGGGAACGGAAAGAGCTGCCAGTTTAATACGTAAGTCAAGTCCTCTTGTGTGTGCTCTGATTTGCAAGTAGGATGCTGTTAGTGTATGAGCTCCTAAGTGTTTCAGTGTTAGATGTCTAAAAGCTTTAATGCACCAGGTAACAAAGCACATTTTTGTGAAACAATCAAAAGGAAAAGCAACTTAATCTTACACTTCAATAAGCCTCACATTCATCTTCTCTGGAAATGCTGCATTAGTTGTATTAACCTCTCACAACTATTTGAATCTCTCCAGTTGTTTCTGGAATATCAAATTTTCACAGTTTTACTGTACAAGATTTGGAGGGGTTTCTTTTGTTTTCATAAAATACACAACAATATGAATTTATCATCGTTAACTGAGATTTTATTTTATGTTAGTAGAAGAAAAGGAATTGCTGTGCTGTAATTTTTTATTAGCCTCAGTTACCTTTCCTATGATCCCAGGGAATGAATATGAAATTTCTGGAGCATGCAGAACCCCCAAGCCTACCCAGAGGCATAGTATGCCATTAGTACAGAACCATCAGGTTTGGATACCTGCAGACACATATAGAAAGACTGTCAGCTCCCCTGAAGGTGCTGCTAGGATGGCATGCAGGCAAAGCTGGGGTCACAACGTCCTACCTAAGCACAGACTAAACACGACCACTTTTATTCTTGACACTTGATTTATGCAGTGTATCATACAATGCTGACACAGTTTGATTCAGATTGAGCTGCATCTGTTTAACAAAAACTGTGAAATGCACTCTCTGAATATGATAGGAAAACATGGTGAGGATTAATGAAAAAAAAAGTGATTTAAAAAAAAAAATATTTTTTATTTAGGAGTATTTTTAAGTGAAAAAAGAAAACAGCATTGAACATATGAGGACCATATGCACTGGTGACCAGAGTGTTTTCTTACATGATCGATGTGGTGGTCCTGGGGATGAAAGCACGGTGCCAGTCATTCATACAGCTGCAGGGAATAGTGGGTGATGAGTGAGCCTGAATGATTTGTTCTAATCTAATTTTGGTTCTAGCTCTGCAGCCATCAGAAGAAAATCACACAAAAATATTGGGTTTAGATCAGAAGTTCTGTCATTTCTACATTTTTTCTCATTAGTATAAAGAAAGTATTCTGTTTTTGTAGAAAAATATGTATATGTATTTCAGCATTTGTTTCATAAGCTAGAAGGGCTATATTCAGAAAATTAGTGCTGATATTTCTTTTTTCCTTCACTAGAAAGCTTAGATTATCAGTCCACAATGTGAGTGATCTAGATTCAAGTCTTTCTTGCTTTTCTTTCATGTCACAGAATAAAGTGATAATACAAAATCACCGGGACAGAATGTTCTGGAACTGGACTTAGTAATATTTTTCCTTTTGATGATGTTTAATTCTTTGATTTTATGATGAAAGAAGTGAAATCCAGGTATCCTAAATCTTCAGTAACATTTATTTTAAATTAATGAGTCATTCTTAACACAGGTGCCAACATATGCCCTAAATTAGGTGATTTTATGACTTCCCTTACCTCCACCTCCCCAGGAAGATCCACCTGTTGAATCTGCCTTCCAGTTTCAATGATGACTGAAAGGGTATGTTTGACAAAGTCGCTCTTCACCTGAAGATTTCCAGCTCGGTTCAGAGAGTGTTACTGAGAAAAACACACTCGAAAACTGATTAAAACGAGCACAGAGAGAGTCTAAGGGTTGTTGGGTTTGATGCTCATCTGTACTCAGCCATCCAAAATAACATCAGTAAAAAAAGGAAATATGCAGGTAGGAAACCCACAGGAAAAAAATGGATCAGCTACTTATGTTCTCTGGCTGCAGCATTTATTGAAAGGCTAAAACCTTGCCATTTTGGTGATGGTGGGTTGTATTAAAAATTGGTTTGCATAGGCACTTTCCTTCTTTTTGCACTGAGGATGTCTCCAATGCATCTTCCCTTTTAGCTAAAATAAGCTGAGACTTCTGTCTTTTTAGTATTCCGTAAAGGACAAGAGATGTGTGATCCCAGTGCAAAAGTCCAATCTGGAAATGAAAAGAAATACAGATCTTCTCTGACTGTTTTTCTGTCTAGTTTTAACATAAGTTAGCTCAAAGATCTGGTGTTATGGTGAAATAGCATTTAAATATCCTAGCTCTGATCTTCAAGGCTACTGGGATTCTAATTTACTAAGAAGCCTTTTTCAGGCTTCAAAGTATAAATAACTTTTAAAAAGCCTATCAGTAAGTGAACCTTTTCAAACACACCTTTTTCTCCCTACTGCCTATGGCTTTTAGTTCAAATTCAATTGAGCATCTCTGTGAAAAAGGTGGCATCATTCTGCAGAATGTCACCAAAGAACAGGACATTTTATGGCTTGTTAAATTGCCAGGCTAGGAGCTCAAATCCTGGTGGCTTTAAACAATTTAATCACAAAAACTTACTTTAAAATAACTCTTAAAATCAAGCTGAAATCATTAGGTCATACTGTTATCTGAAGTAGCTGCAGACGTAGTTCAATTCAATTCAATCTAAAATAAAATACTTTTTCATTTTAACTGCAATGTCATTATGGATTGTGAGAGTCTAAGGTCATATAAACCAACAGGGCCAGAGAAAGAACCAAGGAAGTAAAAATGCATTCACTTCTTTTAAATGATAGGAAAATTTGTGACTTTGAGTAGGGTTTAATAATAACTGTATTTCAGTCAAAGTTCAACTTGAAGGTAATGGAGTATAAAATAATCTCCCATTGAGGACTGACCATGTGAAATGGCAACACATGAAAGTAAGAGTTTTTAAAACCACTGAAGCACAACCACGAGTGCAATTTGGGGACTGGCATTTACAAATTGCCCAAGGGAAAAAGAGAAGCAAGTTTAGACGATTGTGTGATGTAAATTGGGAAGAAGGGAGCTTGAGCATCATCTTTCCATAATAAAAATGAGACTATTTTAAATGCTTTTTTTTTCTTTTTTTCCACTGTGATATCTGATGATATGCTTGAGTCATGGAGTAAACACAGATTTCAAGAGAAGTGGTCATTGTTAGTGTGCACTTCTGAAAATGGGGTCTTATTGTCTTCTCCAAGCGCTGCAGAATCACTGTGCTAAGGTTCCTACCTGCACCTTGATCTCACTCCAGCATTTGGATTTTGGCACCTTATAGGAAAGTATCAACTCTCTTAAGCTTATATTTCACCAAGTAGTCCCAAGACTAATATAAAATCTATTTTAAAGTAAAGCTGTGAGGTCTTTACATATATCACTGTGAAAACAATGCTTATTCCAGGTAAGCTAAAAAAAACAAATCAAACCAAACTAAATGAAAATAAAACAAAACAAAAACACATCCACACACACACAAAAAAACCAAACCAAAAAAAACCAAACCAAAGCCCAAAAGCTTATTTCTTACTCTAGAGTAAAGCAACCTCCTTTCTGTTCCATTTTAAACTGCTATACATTTTTAACAGAAATATTATGAAACATGTTCTTACCTGAGCTTCTTTTTCACCTGGAATCAAAGCTAAGAATTCCTTATAGGAGGATAACTTTCTGTATTAAGACAATTTCTTAGGTAAGTTGTAGTAGCTTTCATCAGTCTGCAGTACAGAATTCCTGAATAGAAATGGTATCTTTGTGTTTAATAACTTTCGATAGACTTTTTGCTAATGAAGTTGTCTAATTGCTTATTTAACCCATCTCAACTGTTAACATGCATGACATTCTGAGCAGTAAGTGCTACATTTGATTATATATTGCATGAAAATATATTTTCTTCTGTTCGCTTTAAACTAGTACCTGATTATTTAATTTGATGACCCATAATTCATATATTGTGGAAAACAGTGAAGTGTTTTTATTTTTTTCTATGACTCATTAATTATGATATAAAGCTATATTGTATCTTCCACATAGTTTTCACATTTTTAAGTTCCTAGTTGATTGAGTTTGTCCTTCTACAGAAGACTAAAACCTTTACTTGCCTTTGTTATTTTTCTTTATATATTTTCCTTTATACTGTGCTAATTATCACCATCAGAAGATCGAAAATTACACAATAGCCAAATGATGTTTTCTGCTTTTTTTTTTCACCTCCTCTCCTTCCGAATGTTTTGTCTATCAGTGCTGAACAGTTCTATTCGTTTTACTCCATGTATTATTTCACCTTGAATTTCACTCAGTCACCTGGTCTCTGAGTTTTGTGAAATTATCATGCAGCTCTTTTGACAAAAAATTAATTTTTTATGTAACTCTGTAATATCAACAAATGCTGTTATTTCACTGCTCTCTGTTCGCTGCATCAGACATAAATGCATTGAGGAGTACAAATCCCCACACAGTACTCTGAAAAATATCTCCTTCCTCTGACCTTAACTGACTTCAGTATCACGTAAGTAGTACTCAAGTAGGTAATTACATAGAATTTAAGTAGTAAATTCCATACATAATTGAAACTTCCATGATTTTATAAAGCTCATTTAAAAATCTTGACTAGCTCGTAATATTGCTGATTTGTTTCTTCACAAAGATCCAGCATAAGTACTTCCTAAGTCTCTATAACAAACACAAAAGTGTTCATCATAATGAACTGATGCTAAAAAAACAGGATGACTGATTAGCAGAAGACAAACTTTTTGGATTTCAGAACAGAAGGCACTACTATATCTACTACTACTTTTAATCTTTCTTCATGAATAGTCTTTTTTTTTTTTTTTTTTTCTTACACCATTCCTCATTTCTGGTTGTAGCATGTTTGCCACTGGTTTAAATAAGGTCAATATGCATGTCAGGAATGGTACTGTAGCTACTTCCCTTGCCTATAAGAGTAAATTCTGTTATTTTTAGAAACAAATATGTAGTATTTTTGATTTATTTTCCCTTGACATTTCACAATTCATTTCTCATTGTCTGTTTGGTGTTTCACCTCCAAGACTCTGCACTAGCTTTAGCTAGGAGTCTGTAATTCAGAACTTAATTTATGTCAGTTTGGAACAGGACTGCTTTCACTTTCCAAAAGAAAAGTACTACCTAATATGGTGGTGGTGTTATATACACAGGTGTCTATTCTCTGTAAGCTCGGAACACTAATGTATTTTCATATGGTGAAGTAAATAACTTTCAGCTGGTAATGATTTTCAGCCATTAGTGACGTGGACTGAATTTGAACTTGTGACCTATACATCTACTCTGGATTCTTAATAATAACTGTAAAGCTCCTCAGAAAATGTCCTTGTCCCCCTCATTTTCCCAATCTTTTTTTTTTGAACAAAGGGGAGTTTAGTCTGATATTCTGTTTCCTTCTACTATGGTTACAATTTAACAGACTTAAGTCACAGTATTGCACTAGAAATAATTTTGAAATTATTTCTTCTTATTTTGTAGAAGAATAGGCTACATCAGGAATCAAATAATAGCAGTCTATTGGGAGTTCTGTTTGATTAATGACTGAGGATTGGGCTGAATAATACTGAGCACTTATGCAGCACTTCACATGTTCAAAACTCTGCACAAACATTATCTAAATAAAAAAAATGTGGCTCATTAAGGAATCTGTTCATGTGTATTCTGATGAGACAAGCACACAAAAAATGCATGACAAATTACCTAAATGTTTCTCCTTTCACAAAGGGAATAGTGTTTGAAACACGGTTCATCTTTTATGAATATTTTGTACTAGAATGTTTGTTTCTTTTTCATTAATAGAGAGAGCAGACCATTTCAGGTGTCTTTTCAATATGGGTGAATGTGTATTGTAGAAAAATAACTTTGGAGTTTATGAGAAATATTCTGCACAGCATTATCATTATGTGAATTAACACAGGAAACTTCAGCTTTAGCATTTAGCAGCATGTGGTAAAGAATTTTGATTTCCTTATTTTAAAGGTTAAGTGTTCCTTCAAGCCCACTTGTTACCATTCCCGAACAGAATAAATAGGGAACTTCCTGTCAGAAAGCTACTAGTCCATTCTATAAATATTTTAATAGAAAATCTGCTGTTTTCATAATCCTATCCCTAAGTGAGCAGTCAAGAATGGATTTAAACTACTTTTTTAAAATAACACGGTGACTTTTCAATTCTAAGCTTTTTTTTTTTTTTTCCCAGTTGGAAGAAGCATTTGAGTAAGCCCTGGGCAAATTTGAATGTGTTAATACAAATCATTGGCCAAGGTGTGCACAAGGATTGCTGAGGCATTTTTTACACCTGAACTATGTATTAAATTTCCACACTCATCAGCTCACTGAGGCTGACATAACTTTATTAGTTGTATACAATTTGAAGCAAGTGGCAATATTTATATCCATATGGCATTTAAATAATCTTCAGAAATCAATACTCTTATGCTTTTTATGCAGAAGTCCCTTCCTTGTGGGTAGGGCCACTCAGACTCTTGAGAAGACAGCTTTAATTATGCCTGAGACAATATATGCTGAGTGACACCCTGCAATCAAAAATCATGATAGTGAGAACACTTTTAGTAGCCTAATTCTCTGGATAGTCTTAGGTTCTCAATAAAAGGAGTTGAGCAGGAGGACCACTGAAACTCTTTTCCTGGCAGATCTCGTTACCCTTCCTGAACTCCCAAGCATTTCCAGCCATTCAGTCCAGATACTTGGAAGTCCCTTTGTTTGCATTTGACCCCTTGCTTTCTCATCCAGGTCCTGTAGCTTCCTTATTGGCAAGATACTGAGGTCTCCTTTCTTTCTTGCTTTTATACTTCTTGTTCCTAGAAAGTAACAGCTGCCTGTGTAAACAGAATGAAACCACAGCCATCGTATACAATGAGAAATAAGCAGGAAAGAAAAACGCCACTTAGCTCCTGGACTTTTTGGAGCACATCTACCCAGCTCAGCATCCACAGTCACCACTCACTACACCCATTCTCCTACGCACTAAGTTACAAAACATTTGGTCTATTGTTGCATGGAAGTTGGGCAACTGTCTTTGCACAGCAGAGTTGGCTCACAGTGCAAGAGGAAACCCAGAGCACTGTCTTCACTTGATCATACAGATGTATGTCACTTAGGACGTATTATTGATATCTAGTAACAGTAATTATTAATATCTAATAACAGTAAGTATTAATATCTAATAAGAGTATTATTAATAGCTAAGCACCAAGGACACTGAAATATCTTGAAATAATTGGCCTTCTTTTCCTCATTAAAAGCAAGTGAACAAACACACAAACAAAGCATAATCCAAACAGCTTCTTAAAAAGGTTTAGTCCAGCCAGCAATTTATTCTGGTGAGCAATTCTTATTCTTTTACTGACTTGGAAATATCTTTGAGAAATACTTGCCTATTTAAAATCAAACTGACCCTACAAACATAATACAGAGTACAACTTCCACAGATCTAAGGTTTATGAGTTTATTTACACATTTTATACTGAAGTTAAAGGGGACACAGGAAAAATAATTGGTTTTTTTTTTTCCTTTATATTTTTCAATAAATCCTTTTATTTAGTGACTTATTTTATAGGAGTTACTGAGTTTTGAAGTTCTATTGATTTATTTTCATTATGTTTCTCCCCTATGAGCACATGTGATTGCAGCAACCATGTGTGACAACACAGAACTTTCATTTTCTATTAGAAATATAGACCAGGTCATCTCTTCAGCTTTTATATAATACAGCCTTGGAAAACAGGCACAGGATCTCAAATGACAGCTGAAGGGAAAACTTATGGGATATGTTCACACATGAAGGTTTAAACAGTCTTCATTTTCAACACAAATGCTACCCTTTGCAGGTATCGGATGCTTTATAAATATTCCCTTTTATTTTGAAGTTCTAAACCATAATCTATGAATTAAAGGACAAGTCATTCTAGAGGAAGTTAAAAATTCACTTATACCAATCACAGCCCCACTGGAATAAGACAAATCCTAGCAGACAAGAAATCAAATAACTCAATATGAAAAAACAAATCTAAATCAGGAGGCGACGCTGAGGAGATAAAGAAAAAGACACACCTAATACCTTTCAACAGCAGAACAGGTAGCAGGTGGACAAATATAGTCTCAGGAAAGCTGCCAAGCATTGAAAAGTGCAATAAAACTGGACACAATGCAAAGTAATTACAAAATTCAATTTTGGGATAAAAATTAATGTTGAAACTGTCAGAGGCGGTCTGAATAAGAAAAACAGGACTGTAAGGCAAGACTTGTAGAGGACTTCATCCAACAGTGCAATAAAGATATGTCCATAATTTACTTTCAGAAACTTCACGTCAAACATAACTTTTGTTACGACTGGTTTATTGCTCAGCAGTTTACCATCTGAAGCTAAAGGCAAAATTTCTTCCAGCCCACCTTTTTTTTCTAGATTTCAATTTCATAAGTCCCTTATTGTATATGTCCTTACTGACCTTTTCAGTCTTCTGCAATTTTTCTAAGGCTGTACTTACCTATCTGACGCTTATTCCCTTACAGATGTGTTCTTTTGTATTCTTGATGTTTTTCTTGTCATCTCTTAGTTTGCTTTGTTATTCCATAGGCATTTGTCTGTTTATTTGTCTCATAAGATAATGTTCCTCATTCTGATTTGTTTTCTTGGCTCAGTATTCACAGTTTTCTCCTTCCTCTTACCAGAGAAAGAACTTTATTGCTGAAAAATCTTGTCATCCTGAGGACGAAGGATGTTCGCTCTCTTCAGACCAATCATTCATTAGCACATTTAATCTATTGGAGTGAGAGTTTTGTTTGCACATGTAAGACACAGAAGACACTCAGCAACTTCTGCAAGAATCATCATGCTTACTTACTACATCACATGAGATTTAATGAGTTGCTCTGAGTGAGGCTTTAAGATCCTGGGAATTTGTGTTCTTCAAGTAGAGTGACGTATATTTCACATGTGTTATTTCTTATATATAGACCAAAGAATGGTGTTCAACAGTGATTTTTGACAGTTGTTAGGACATGAACCATGTTTATGAACCATATGGATTACAACAAGGACAAGTGGAAGGTCCCAGATATGAGCTGGCAAATGATCTTGCAACACAGACAACACAGAAAGGCAGTTGTATCCTGGCCTGCATAAAGAGAAGTGTGGCCAGCAGCAGGTCAAGTGAGGTGATTCTGACTCTCTCCTCTCAGAAGACGCCACCTGGAGTACTTCCTACAGTTCTGGTATTCCTAGTACAAGAAGGACATGGACCTGTTGAAGCAAGTCCAGAGAAGGGACTGGAACACCACTCCTATAAAGGCTGAGAGAGCTGGGGTTGTTGTAGCCTTGCAATATACAAAGGGGTCCTACAAGAAAGAAGGGGACAGACATTTTTACCAAAGCCTGTAGTGACAGGACAAGGAGCAGTGAAAGAGAGTAGGTTTATATTGGACATAAGGAGCAATTCTTTTACAATAAGGGTGGTGAGACACTGAACCAGGTTTCCCAGAGACACCCATCACTGGAAGTGTTCAAAGTCATGTTGGATGGGGCTTTGTGCATGTTGATCTAGAGAACAATATCCCTGTCCATAGCACGGGGCTTGGAGTGGATGGGATTTAACCCAAACCATTTTATGATTCTATCAACATTAGGTTAAGCGAATAAGTGAAGAGAGGAGGTGGGAATCATGAAGTGAAACTGTCAAAGGTTTGATTGCAGGGTGACAATAACCCATGGCAGATGCTTTGTTAGCCCCTTTTTCCCCTCAGCCCCGCACTAGCTGCCTATCTCCACTAAGTACAGGTGATATGAAGGCAAAGAAGGACAAAAAGAGAAAGTTGGAAAAAATTAAAAATGTTTTACTAATGCTACTAATAAAATAGAGAAAATAATACGAAATACAAAACCAATCTTGAATTCCCCAGCAAAGATCAGCACTGATCCAGCAGCAGGAGAGCAGGCCCAGAAGTCCTGGGCTGGACTTTGCAGCAAACTGGAACTGGATTCTTTTAATTGTACTTTTGTCTAAAGTACTTTCTGTAAGCAAGACTCCATTTGACATTCATTTAATTAGATCTTGTATTTAAAATTGTGCCTCTCATAAACACACCATTAAAATCAGCATTTAAGCCTTAACAATATCACATTGGAATACAGACTATTAAATTTCCACAGTCCCAGTGTTTTTTTAAAGTGTGACTAGCCATCTAAATGAATACATCTGCTTACAGAACAGTCTCAAGGAGTAACCTCAAGATATGGTCCAATGAAAGAACAAGTCAAGAGAGCATCTTTTATTTGAATGCTTTGAATAATTCTTCTGCTGTGAAGCATAACACCTAAACCTGTTTCATCTCGTTTTCCTAATTAGTAGTATAGTGCAGAGAATCAGTATAGTAGCCTGCCATTTCTTGAGTCATAAACACACCGTACTATCATGGCTTCAAACATATGGACTGGCAAATATTCACTTCTCTAGTGGTAGATTAAGAAACCAGAAAACTTTGTGCTCTACAGATTAAATTCTGAAAGAAAATTCAGATTATAATACTTTATAGATCTACAAGTTTACAACTCATAAGCATCTTGTATAGTGTTTGTTAAGGGTCTGTTACAGGACTGATTTGTATGCAAAGTGACAATTTATAACAGTTTAAATACCTCTGTGAGATAAAAGGAGGTTGATGTAAATGTTAAACATGCAGGGCATATTCAATATTTTTATGTTGTATCAATGCCAGGAAATTGATGTGTTTTGTTCTCATGACTCAACCAGTTTACTAGATTTAGATTTACCTCAGGATATGGAGAGTATGTAAACCAAACACTGTATATTTTTATATAGTAATCAAAATATTCTACTCTTGAGGGATACTGTTTCTATAAAGGAATGGACTGGAAAAATTCCTTTATAGCATAGAGAAATTATGTTAGAAAGTTGATAGAATTTTTGCTATTATCCTGCTAAATTCTAAGATTGGTGTAATTATCATGTCTTAAGGTAAAAAACAAAACAAAACAAAAAACATTGATGATTGGACTCACATAATCAAAATACAGATGAAGAAAGTACCCATCTAAAATCATACATCTGGACTGCTCTTCCCCTATAGAAATTATTCAACTTCATTTAAAATTTGTGGCTCACAAAATCGGATGGGACTAATCCTTACAATCCAAGAAGTTGTACAAATGCTGAAACTATTAACTATTAACTATTAACACCCCCTTCCCCAATCAAGAATTTAATATGCAATACTTTGTATCTCCATTCTCATTTCTGTAGGGATCATGCACATCGATCAAGATACAAGAAGTATGAATACAAGCAAAATATGGCTAAAGTAAACTCTATGTAGAGTAATTAATAGCAAAAGAGAACACAGCAAAACTTTGTTTGGCGTACACAAGCAAAAGGTTTTGGCTCCGATTGTGAAATTTTGTTGGGCTAGTAGAGTCCTGTGTTTATGAGAACATCTTTAAAAATCATTGAAATTTACAGGGATCTAGCCAGACAAAGGTTGGTATGTATCTAGTAAAAACATATAAATTAACTTCATGAAAATGATGCATTTAGTTTTAAAATATGTCTTTCTGTCTCACTCCAGTTGCTGATCTTGGCAACATTGTGACCTGAGCAAAATGCAATCTATAATACAAGAGGAGTTTGTAGTTATATTAGTTCTGGTGAATGAATGAATGATTCTACCTGTCAATAAGAGCCGTGGGAACATTGTATATGTGGGGGAAACTGGCCACTAGATTGAAGAAATTTATGTGGCTGTTTTAAGTAATTTGATTTGCCCAGTGGCTGATGTTGACTGTGTTTCTATTTTTATTTAATAGATATGACAATTCGACAACAAGGTCTACCTCTGTCTTCCTCAATGTTAACTTGGAAGTCTCTTTGCTCACATTCGTTAATTTCAAAACTTCCTGGCTGTTCTTTAGTTTTAACAATACCTTTTTAGTGGGAATGATTTGTCATTTGTGATTACAGAGCTTCCCTTCAGCGGCAGTAATACTGACTATTTCTAATGACTGGTATATTAAAATGATGTAAATTTTTTCCAGTAAAGGTCCTTAAAAGTGCTTGTGGATTTGTCTCTGCAAGTAACAATTTCTCTAAGGGCATTGCTTTCTCTTGATGAATTTGTTTTAAGTGCACATTAGAATAATCTTTTTCTCCCATGTCATCACCCAAGGCTTAAGCATATACTGCCAGAGAAAAAAAAAAAGAAACAGAAAATTCTAGAGGATGTCCATTATTTTTAAGTCTTGTCAGGAAGGATAAAAAGTGAGACTTATAAACAAAAAGGGAACAAATATGTTGCCAAAAACCCCCACTCATTTACTTTTAACTTTCCTACCTCTTATCTGTAACAGTTGGTAAATACTGTTGAAATAACTTGGTTGTGTTCTTGACCAAAGGTCTTGATATTGGGCTTTTAGAAGGAGAAACATAGATGAGCAGTAGCATGAAAACAGATTACGTTTTAATATAATTATTATTATTTTTTTCAATACTTGCATATGTGTCTTAGCCTTTGGAGGGAGAAATAAAGCTGGTGATTAATTTGGTTAAGTGCAGTAGGGAAGTTGAGGAAAATAGTCTTCATTGTCTGTGACCAAACTGTTATAAATCTATGGTTGTCTCAACTCCCTACATCGAAGAATGTTTATACTTAATTCAGAATATATAGAAAGCTCAAAGGGATAAGACATAGGTGAACGTTATTGCTTACTAATAATTGAAGATTATGGAAAATACTGATTTTATGAACGATTGCTGATGGCAGGAAAAAAAAGTTGCACGAATACAGAAGAAATTCTGATTTTCAAGATAATGCCTGGAAATTTACTGTGTTTGTTTGCTATATGTAGCAGATACTTGAGCTTCGTTTCTGCTTTTGTAGTCTTAAGATCATCCTTTCTATCACTGTGAAGTCCTTCAACCCTATATGGTAGCAAGGCAAGTGTGTGCTTCACGACTGCATGTGAAAATACATGTTTTGTTCCTCAGTAATATCTTCAAGAGGAACAGCATTATTTCCATCCATCGTGGAGGGAATTTAAGGTTGCAGAATCACTATGGAAGATGAAAGTGAGATTATCACGCAGGCTGGGATTAAAATACCCCTTCTTTTATTCTACTATTTCTTAGACTTCATTCAGGAAAGAATGGGAGTGAAGGAACTTCAATACAAAGATAAGAATATAATTGAGCAACTGAGTAATTGAGCTTACTTGAACTTGGAGGACCTGTACAGAGAAATTTATTGCAATACAACATATAAGTGTCATATTTTTTTATCTTCAGTCTACCTGAATCCTTTGTGTACAAAAAGCTTACTCTAGGATATATTAGAAAAATAAATATAGCAAACAAAAGGGAGTGGGGGTACGGGAAAGGCAAAGAAAATACAAGGTCATGGAAGGTTTGCCTGCTGGTAAAAGATCAATATCATTTTTGTAACTCATTATCCTGAACCCAAAAAATGGTAGAAAAATCAACAATGTATTGAAGTAACAACATCTTCCTCAGCAAGATTTATGAGACAAAAGAGAAAGAAAAGAAACTAGCTTTCATATTGCCAAAGATATCAAATCTTAATTAGTGTTGTGAAAACAACATCATTTATATTTATTTTCAGTGAGTTAGAAAATTCCAATAGATGCATACGAAACCCAATACAGTATGTTTTGCTGTGACATCATGTAAAGCATACAATTTTTAAATTATACTTCCCCTCACTGGATATAATTAATGCAGCCTGGTTTAGATACTGTGGTAGGACAGCATTTTAAATTTCCTTTTACATTTGTAGCTAAACTTTTTCTCTTCAGTTTCAAAACTAGCTGCATTCACAAGGTCTGCTCTTGCTATGTCTGTGAAGACTGAACCACCACTCCAGAAAATAGTGATGGAGTGACAAGAGACAGAAAACAAGTCAGGGGCCTGGAGGTTAAAGGCCGCATGCAATATGGGTATTATATATGTAATATGGGGTTTATATATGATAAGACTGTCAAAAAGTGGACTTACGTTTATTAAGATAAAATTATTAGAAATGTCACAAGAAAGTAAATTTGGAGAATTTTTACTTGATGTATTTTGCAAAAGTATTATCACCATCTCTAGGAAAATCTGTGCATTTGAAGATCCATGCTGTACAAATTTAAGTAGCTTGATTGTCCCTATCTAGATTCCTTCGGAATTTGTATAAAATTTGATTCCTATATGAAATGTTACTCTTGTGTCACTCCTGAGGAAGTCACTCCAGAATAAGACCAGGATATGAGCCAAGCACTTTCTGTACTTCCCTCAATCATACAAAAATGATCTCCATTCATCTCACCTTTCAGCCACATTGCGAGTAGAAAGAAGAACAGAGCAAAAAGGTGATACAGAACAGCCCATGAGTTACCAGACCTGCATTTTAGGAGATCAAGAAATGAAGTAATTTTCAAGATCAAGAAGATCTCAGCTGTCAGCTATACATCTTATTTTTACAAAGAGGAAACTACGTGCTCAAGAAGCTCAGTTTTTTCTCAGTTGCTATAATACACTATCTTCAACCTCTAAAATACTGAGATCTGCGATAATCCTCTATAAACTGACTCCTGAAGTGATCTTCTGTTTTTCTGTGATAGTTACGTGTGCGACATAGAAAAAGTGCGAAAGTATTATTTTAGCCTCGTCACAGATGGAAAATATCTGCATATCTCTCTGTGTGGCCTGCATTTTCTTTGGATTGTATGCATTCAAGATTTATTATTTTTTTAATAATTGTCCAAGTGAACTGTTGCTAACTTTCAACCTTGGAGGTTTATTTAATTAATCTTGTTTATTTAGCTTATAGAGGAGGAATTTTCTGTTGAATAATTTTGACTTATTTTGCCACAAAATGGATTTTTCAAGTTCACGCAAAAACTCCAATGGATTTTTATCAAGTGTGCAGCATAAGGTTTCAAAGAACCAGTGCCAAACACTATATTTACTGTGAATACTTTATTAGATGTGTCATGCTAAACAGTTCAGTATAGGTTGTGTGCTACTGTTCAGGGTGGAGCAATTATAAGTATATTTTTCCCTGTTATATTTATGAATCTCGGTAATACCTGAGAAAGTACCAATTATTCCACCTTTTGATTCACACAATGGCCTTTTCTATCTGTTTATTTTATGGGCATATTGGAGCTCTACGTAACTAATGAAAAAACAGGCTAGAATTTTGACCTGTGGCAGAGCAGGGTTTTAGACTGTTATGCCTAGCCTAAAAACACGCTTTTATCAACAGCAGACATGACTTTTGATAAGATTACCAGTTCCAAATTCTGGAATTCAGCTTTTTAAGCTTTTGACTATCCCCACTGATGCAGTTTGGTACCCTCTGAAAAATAAGCGTGCCAAGAAATTCAGATTCGGCGTAGGTTGAAACCTGTGATATAGTTTACTGAGTTCTGATTTTCCATAGATGGAAAGGTTAGAGAAAGAAAAGGGGTTAATTTTATTCAATGTCTTTCTCAAATGTCAAATTAGCAATGTGTACACATGCTTCTATCCTGTCCTTTTTCCCTTGAGTGTTACTTCTGTCTCACAGCAAATTAAAACCAGCTTTTGTTTTGACCCAAGGCAGCTTGTATGTAAAAATCTTTTGGCTGAAGGTAAGAAAAAAGTGACAATTTTCTTAACCTTTCCACCCAAGTGTCTTCAGAAGGGGCAAAGGGCTTGGCAGACCAAAGGCTTTTTGTTCTCAATCATAGTTTAGTTGTTGATGAAGTAGTAAGGATAGGTCAACACAAAAGCTTATTACCTCTCTGTGGTCACATGTTTGGAGCCACCTGAATACTGCTTAGCTGTTAAAATGGCAAGCCAAAGGTAATTCTTCTTGCTTTGCAGGTAGATACAACAGGAAAACTTGTGTAGCAGCAAAAAGAAAATATTAAAGATGCTTTGAATGTAACATAACAAAAAGTTCACCTGAATGTCACGTGCTAATTCCTGGATTTCAGATTAAATACTTGTTCAAATAATTGAAAGAAATCAGCCAGATAGTTTTATACTGGATCAGAGCAAGTGATATTTTCTAAGTTTCTTCAAATCGTGGCAACACGACTCACAAACCAAATGCATAAACCGAGTACGTTTGAAGAGCTCTGCTGACTTTCAGTTCAGTGAAGCCTATGAATTTTGAATTTTCTTTTTTTTTGTTATTGTAAATCTTTCCCTAGCTCTTTATAAATTTTTCTGTATTCCATTTGACAGTTCCGTTTTCTTCCTAACAATTGTAAAATCTTTGCACTAAGCCATCGGGTGTTACTACCTACTGAGGAAAAAAGATAGACCTTGTTATTAGGATTTAATACAACATATCTTTAAGGGGAATTGATCTTTAAGTGATAAATGTTCTTTATGTCTTTAAAAGCAGATTCATTTAAACTGATGTTTTAAATAAACTTGTAGTCATTTTTTGAATTACATTCACAAAATGTGCAACAACAACATTTCACTCCTGAAAGTAGTAGCAAACAAATCCTAACCGTACTCTTCTAAGAAGGACAATTTCTATTTTGGATATACTGCGAGTAGGTACATTTTGAATTATTAGTTTATCAGTGGAATAAAGCTAACATTGCTTTAAAATACCAATGTACTAGCTGAGGAGAAAAATAATGCTGGGAAAAATATTCAGGGTTTATGATAGCTAGGATTATAAAAACACAGCAAAAATTGATAGGCCTGATTGCTTTTTATTATTGAAGGTCTCTGTGTGGGTTCTGAGTGGGATTCTGCAGCAGTTGTTACGAGTTGCAGAGTTTAAGTGTCAGGATTTTATTCACAGAGGAAGTAGTGAACAGCGAAGCTTTAGTACTTTCCTACATGACAAGCAAAGGAGTTGGGATATAGACAGGGTTACTTGAAGGAAGTTAGCCAAGAATTATCACTGAGTTATTACATGGTGCATTATTCTTATTTTGTCAGAAGGGGAACACTTCCATTAAATTCACTCTCAACTACAGTAGGATTTGATTTACTATTGGATATATCCATAGTAAGCAGAAAATTGTTATCCTAAGATATACGAAACAATATTCTGCAATTCTTTGAGCTTCTTTTTGCATTTCTTATTTACCAGACTCTTATAATTTCTTTTTGAAATCAAAATGTTGAGGTAATTAGAGTAATACAAAAATAAAATTAATAGAAAAGTTAATGAAATTTTAATGTCTTGAAGAAGATACCTTAGTATTTAACTTGAAGATATTAACTGAAAATACTGGCATTTCATAGACCATCAGCAAGATGGAAAGTACTTTCAACATGTAAAGTATAACCATATATTCAGCAAAGCTGGCCAAACTGCTACTGAAGTTGACATTTACCACCAATTGTAGCTCCTTTCTAGTTAATGAATCATTCACAATCTGATTACTATTTCTAGGAACACATCTTTTATTTTTATGTATGTCCAAAGCGGTTTAAACAAGCAATATGGGAGTGTAATAATGTTTTGACTTTTAATGAAGAAGGGAAATATACACAGCTTAGAATAGCTGGTTCTGTTTTGCTTTGGAGTGTTTTCTCATACTATTGGGCTATTTCTTTCAGGCTATAAAATACATTTAACACCATAGACAATAAAAGGATATTTTAAAACCTGAAGATGTATTTGATACATGAGTTAGACCGCTGCTGTTCTCCTTTTACATTTCAGCCAAATTTGATGTGATCTTGTGGATCTTGTGGATCTGACACTGATTTATGAATGTGCAATATCTCAACACAGTGTCACTGGTCACCACTAAAATTTCTAGGTTTAACTGCTTTCAAGCTGTTACTTGTGAGAAGACAAGGCAAAGAAGAAGATTACAGTCACTATAGGCTGCAAAATGGAAACTGTTTCATGGATTACTTATTTCTGAGTTTTCCTATAAGGGGTCTACTTTTAAATTATGATCCTCTAAGTTTTGAGCAATGGTAGAAATACTTTTTTATTATTTTTAATAAGGGTAGGGAGACATTTCTTGTGATTTTTTTGCTACATTGCGTCACTGTATTTGGAAATGTAGGAAATCAAGGTTTAATTGAAGCCTCCTGAAGTCAGCTTAAAAGGCAAGTTGGCTTCTTTGCAGAGAAGAATAAAATCAATATTAAAAAAAAAAAAAGGCAAAAAAAAAAAAAAAAAAAAAAGAAAAAAAAAAAAAAAAAGAATGTACTGTACTTTATTCTGGAAAGCACATTCTGGAACTTTTTCCAAGTAAAGTTTATAAAAAATTCATGTTAGATAACTTTTTCGAGGAAAGAAGCTCAAGGGCTTATGTATTAAACCTTTATTTTCAAAGTGTGTGACTTTACAGGCTGTGCATTCTAGTTGGCTAAAAGATGCTTAAATTAAACAAGAAAATGCTTCAGAATAGAAAACAACAACAACAACAAACCCCAAATAAACAACAACAACAAAACAAAACAACAAAAAAACCCCAACAAAAACGTAAGGATGGAAAAGCTAAATGTATTGCATATTTTAATTGGGGAAGCATGTCCAGTTCAGGGTGAGTTCTGTGGTAAAGCTAAGTGAGAGTGTGAACACCATCATTCAAAATAATTTTTTTTGTATGAGCTCTCCAGCCTCTCGTTCCCTGCTCTGTATGTACAGCCAGGGTTGCCACGTCCCAGGTGCAAAATTCAGCACTTGCCCTGGTTAAACTTCATGTGGTTGGTGATTGCCCAGTTTTCCAATTTGTCCAGATCGCTCTGCAGGGCCTCTCTGCCCTCAAGAGTGTTAACAGCTCCTCCCAATTTTTTGTCATCAGCAAACTTACCTAGTATTCCCTCAAGTCCTGTGTCCGAGTCATTTATGAAGACATTAAAGAGTACTGGCCCTAAGATGGATCCCTGTGGAACCCCGATAGTGACTGGTCACCAGCGCGACATAACCTCATTCACTAGAACCCTTTGAGCTCAGCCTGTCAGCCAATTGCTCACCCACCACAATGTGTGTTTATCCAACTGTATGCTAAACATCTTGTCCAGGAGGATACTGTGAGAGGCAGTATCAAAGGCTATAACTGAAATCCATAAATATCACATTGACAGGCTTCCTTGGTCAACAAGCTGGGTAACCTTGTCACAGAAAGAAATTAAGTTGGTCAAGCAGGACTTTCCCCTCATGAATCCATCCTGGCTGGGACCAACGACTGTGTTGTCATTTAGGTGTTTTTCAATAACTCCCAGAACAATCTTCTCCACAATTTTGCCAGGCACAGTTGGAGCTGAATTTGGTGAGGGATGTAAAGAATAATAAGAAGGGCTTTTAAAGGTAAATCTGCCAGAAAAGAAGATTGAAGAAAATGTGCACGCCCTTGTAACACTGGAGAGCTGGTGACAACTGACGTGGAGAATACTGAGGTATTCAGCAATATTTTTGCCTCAGTTTTCAGTGGTAATCTCTCATCCCACATATCAACCTCTGAACCTCAATGCAGGGACTGGGAGGATGAAGTCTTTCCCACTGTAGGAGAAGACCAAGTTTGAGTTCACCTGAAGAATTTGAAAATACATAAATCCATGTGACCTGAAAAAAATGCATCCAGGGTCCTGATGGAACTGGCAGATGTAGTTGCCAAGTCATTCTCCATCATATTTGAAAAGTCATGGGAGTCAGCCAAAGTACTCAGTGACTGGAAGATAAGGAAATGACATACCCATTTTTAAAAAGCATAAAAAGGAGGAACCTGAGAACAAGCAACCAGTCAGCTTCACCTCTGTGCTCAGTAAGATCATGGAACAGATCCTCCTGGAAGACACGTTGAAATGTATGGAAGGCAGTGAGGTCATTAGAGAAGGCCAATATGGCCTCACCATGGGTAACTTGTGTCTGACTAATATGGTGGCATTCTACTGTGGAGTGGGCAAATGAAGAGCTATGGATGTCATCTACCTGGACCTCTGTAAGGACTTGGATATGATTCCCCACAACATTATTACCACTAAATTAGAGCTGGATGCAGCACTCCAGGTGGGGTGTCACAAGAGCGGAGTAGGAGGGCTGAATCACCTCCTTTGATCTCTAGGTCCCATGTGTTTTGATGTAGGCCAGGATACAGTTGGCTTTCTGGTCTGCAAACGCAAACGCACATTGCCAGGTCATGCCCAGCTTTTCATCCATCAGTACACCTACGTCCTTCTTCACAGGGCTGCTCTCAACCCCTTTGTACCCAGCCGGTATTGATACCGGTGGTTGCCCCAACCCAGGTGCAGGACCTTGAACCTCATGAGGTTCACATAGGTCCACTTCTCAAGCTTGTCCAGATCCTTCTGGATGCATCCTGCCCCTCAGGCATGTCAGTTGCATCACTCAGCTTGATGTTGTCTGCAAACTTGCTCAGGTTGCACTTGATCCCACCATCTATGTCACTGATGAAGGTACTAAACACTACTGGTCCCAATATAGACCCCTGAGAAACACCACTTGTCACTGATCTCCATGTGGACACTGAGTCTCCATCAAATCCTTTTCAAATATTTTTCTTCATCATCTGAAGCAGGCATACACTTTATGATTTACCTCTGAGCTTGTAACTCTCCTACATTTTCTTAAATGCTTTGTGATAGTTGAAGTGCTTACATTGGAAAAATGAATATTAATGAAGAAAGAAGAATCCAGCTATTTTTGTAATGATATGTGTAATCTTTAGTCGTGTTTTAGATGGTGGTTTGGCAGAAGGACAAGTAGTGTAATTCTGTGCACCTGCGCTATTTACATCTCTTCTACTGAGTGAAGGGGTACAAGACGAGACATTTAAGTCTATTTGGAGTATGACTGAAAACAGATTTTAAAATTATGACTTATCCAAGCTGATTGTTATAACTGACGTAACTCTTGGCATAATTTATTCCTGGTATATATACTATATAAATGAAAAATACCCTCATCACTGAAATAATGAAGTATGGTTTTTAAAAGAATAAAATTTGTTCAATTTTAGCTAAACTTGAAACTAAATTTCACTGTAACATTGCTCTTACAGGTCCTCTTAGGAACAGATTCAGACCCCAAAACTTTTCAAAATTCCAGTGTCAGATGACTTTACCTGTGTTGCTTGACTCACTGAGCCACATCTACTAATTAGTTTTTCATTGTCTATATTTTTATATAGACAATAATAATGTACATATTTATATATATAATATATATGTTATTTTCTGTATTATCTAATTGAAATCATATTCATGATAAACATTTCCAAGGCATTTGCTAGTTTAAGAAATTAGTTAGGAACACTTTAAGGAATTTTCATTCTACAGAAAAAGTAGAAAAGAAGTTATTGAGAATTTTTATTTTCTTATGTTAGGAAGGAGAAAAATTATGGAAATGCTCTACCTATAAATTGATATATGAAAAAATTTGAGGATACATTCATATATGTATTATGTGCCCTGTATAAAGCACCTCTTGGTGAATGAGAAGGTGTTCTAGTTTTAGACACTGCACTTCAGAAAAATTAGGCAGGATTATTTGTAAAGCTTCAAAGCTTTACAAAGCTTCAAATTAGCCAGCTTATTTTAACATTTTTTCATTAAACTGTTAGGTTTAAATAGAATAACTCTAGCATTTCCTCTTTAAAAGTGGTCTTCTTTTTATATAAACTGTTCTGGATAAGGACGAAACTTCACTCACATTTCCCAAGTATTCCCTCCTTAATGTGCGTGTCATCGTTACGTATGGCATTGTCTGAGTATTTGACTCGGATACATGACTATAAAAGGAGAAGAAGGAAATGTAGCCACAGAAGAGGATAGAGCGTGGGGTGTCGCTGGCAAAAGGAACAAGGAGGGACACAGAAGAAAATAAAAAGCTAGAGAAAAAGGATAAGACAAGAAAAACAGAAATTGAAACACTTGGGATACGAGAGACTAAGGTAGAAGGAAGAAAGAGAAGGATTAACTGTAAGTACGAGAGGAGAAAAAAAACCCACCATGGCTGCGTTGAAATAAAAAATAGCAAATACAAATTGAAAGGCAAGAAAAGAGATATATATCTGGGAAAGAAAAAACTAAATGAAGAAGGATTAGTAAATTCAATTTTATTCATCCCAATCCCTGCGTTTAGTTCTTTGTCAGGTTTCCCATAGCTGTGTGCACTTGGAAAAAATATACTTCTTGGACCCTTTCTTGGTGGTCCAGCAACAAAAATTTCGGAACTTTCAGTAAAGTGAAAATTCTTGTGAATGTCTTTTTCTAGCTTTATAAGAAATTAAAGGAGATTGTTTATGGTGAGATTATTATTTTCAGTGAACAAGAAAACAAACTTTAAAGATAGGCTTTCTTTGCTTCTATTTTTTAAATAACTGTTCATGACACATTAATTCAGAATTTTTGAATAAGAAGGTTGTGTGTACAGAAGCATAGAGGTTTTCAGCAGGCATTTGTCATCCCAAAGATAGTTTGGAAAAACATGAACAGGTCTTTAGAGTCAGCAATTGCAATGAGTCATCTAATTCAGGGGAAGGACTTCTATCAATTAAAAAAAAAAACCATATTTACAGCTTTGTCACCTGGTGGCCACTTTCTTCTGGATGGAAACTAATAAACAAGGAATCATTCTGTAATGACTTAGAAATACCGCGTGGATCTTTTATTAGTTTTTCTAATTTGTGAATACGTTGGTTTAGTTTAAAAGGAAACTGCAGATGAAAATAAAAATACTCAGAACAAATGGCGTAAGACAAATCACACCACTGCAAACAACTGTAAGATGAAAATGTGAGAAAGACCAAAAAGATGATCTAGGCAACTACACATTGGCCAGCCTCACTTCCTTTCCTGCCAAAATGTGAAGTAACGTTTATGGAAACCCTGAAAATCTTGGAATATGCTTCTGCACATGTGAAGGAGAGATTTATTGGGAGTAGTCAATGAGGGTTTTCCAGGAATAAAACATGCCTGACCAATCTTTTTGCTTTTTTAAAGTAAAATTACTGGATTTGCAGATGTGGGCAGAGCAGTAGGTGTCATTTATTTCAACTTTAGCAGTGCTTTTGACGTCATCTCCCATAATATTCTTGAACCCAAGCTGAGATATTATAGTATGGATGAGTGGATAATGTATCTGGAAAACAATTGTTTGGATGCTTGGGCACAGAGGGCCATGATTAATGGGCAGTATTCTGGCTGGAGGCCAGTAACATGTGCAGCACTGCACAGGTCTATCCTCTGACCTGTCCTGCTTAATGTCGTTACCAATGGTGACAGAGGACACTTTCATGAAGTTTGCAGATGACAGTCACAGCAGGGTCACCAGTTAATATGCTCAAGAGCAGGGCAGCTTCACAGGAGCACCTACACAAAATGGGACAAATGGACAAACAGGAACCTTGTCATATTCAACAAGGACAAATGCAAAGTCCTGCACCTTAAAAGGGCTAATCCTCAGCAGTGATACACCCTGGCACTGCCTGGCCAAGGAGCAGCTTTGGAGAAAGGAGCTGGGTGTCTTGGTGTAAAGCAAGATGAAGCTGAGCCAGCCATGAGCCCTGGCCACAGAGAGAGCTGACAGCATCCAGGGCTACACCAGCAGGAGCTGGGAAATTGAGGAAAATTATGATTTCCTTTCATTCAGCATTCAGCAGATAACATCTGTGCCTAGCTAAGGACCCTTGAGGCGGGAAGGACGTTGGGAAATTTCAAGGAGTTCAGCAGCAGCCACCAGCATCATTTGCATCTGGAATGGTTGCCCCATGGTGAGAGGCTGTGGGAACAGGTCTTGTTCACGCTGTGACAGAGATGGCTTTCAGGGCACCTCACATCTATCCCAGGTTCTACAGGGTTACATCAAGAAGATGTAACCAGGCTACAGGGTTACATCAAGAAGATGTAACCGAGCTTTTCATAGTGGTGCATTGTGAAAGGGCAACAGACAAAGGGCCTAAGTTGAAAAACAGAGACCTTTTTCCTCTGGAAGACAATTGTAACAGCTTGCCCAGACAGACAGTCTCCATCCTGGAGGTTTTCAAGACCTGAACAGATAAAGCTCTGAGAAACCTGTCCAAGACACCCTGCTGGCTGAACTAGAGACCTCCTGAGGTCCCTTCCAGAATGAGTGGTTTTAAGACTCTGACCATGGTATGTGCACAGAGACCCACCTGATAAAGAGACATAAACCCCAATTCTCAGAAAATTTCAGTTCCCTGCTTCATCGTTCTTCCATCAATCATTTGACTAATTGCAAAGCATCTAGTTTCTTAAATAAATATTCAATGTTCTAAAAATGCCAGAAATCTCTAGGATATGGGTTGGATTTATTCTCACAAGAGAGTGAGAATTAGAATATGAGCAAGCAATTTTTTTTTTCAAAATGCTTGTAAAAAGGGACCCTTTTTAAAAAAAATTGTGTTCAATGTTACTTTTTTTTTTCAAAATCTTCATTACGAAGCTATATATTTTAGTGTTTAGAGTTCTAATATTTTTATATTCAGCTCGTAGTGGCTCCAGTCTCTAGTTCTCATTTTATTTTCTGTTGTGTTACAACACTAGAACTAAACACTGTGTGCGGGACTTCCGCACTTGTTTATTCATCAAATTGAGATCTGTATATATCCTTCCCAATAGTATTGACTAATAAAAGAATTACACATAAAACAAATTTCTTGGGAGACTCTGCCAAAGTTTCTCTTAACACCGCATGTAAGAACATTCAAATAGAAGAAATTAAGAAAGTTTTCACTTATTTACAAATAATTTTGGAAGCATATAATACAAACGGTATTTATTGAAATTTAATATTTCTTACATGAACTTTTATAACCTTTATCTGCAACAGGTAATTGTCCCCAGAAAGTGTCTATGCAGTGTTGAGTAAATTTGTATGCTTTTAGATTGACTTTTTGGATCACCTTATTACAGAGAAATTATGTCTGAATATACTGGCCTTACCATAAATACACTATCAATAACTTAAATTAATGCCTAAAGCCTTTTCTGATTCTCTAGCTGACCTCAAACTCTTTTTCTATGTTTCATACTTCTCTAAGAGAATACAACAAGCTGAGCCACCTGTTTCCCTTTGCTAATATATTGATGATTTGTGTGGAATCAATGTTGTGACGCCATCATTCCTTTCAAAATATGGTGTATTTCTGATCCTAGTATCAAATACTCTCCAGGATGAACATACGTATTTGCTGGCATGCAGTGTTTAATGGACTTCATACGATACTTCTATGTCACGTCACTTCAAATACACTTTAAGTATAATAAGACTTCTCAATTTATTTTGCTGTTGCTGCTGTTGTCACAGTCATAGCAACAAGATATTTGGACATTATATTGGCGTATCAAAGGTGTAATTTTTCTCCTCTGTTCCCATATATTCATAGAAAGTATTCTGTATTCTAAGCATGGAAACAAAACCATGGTCTCAGATATCGCTCTGTGGTGTCCACGCACAAGCACTGACACTGCAGTGGTGCTGCCTACTCTTCCAACATCCTTAGCTCCCAAGGGGCCCATGCAAACTCTAGCCCCACTCATGGGATACTGAGTTTCTCATCTCATAGCTGACCTTCCCACAGATGACTTTTAATACTACACTTCCCTGAAGCACAAAGTTTCTTTAAAAAAACAAAACGAAACAAAACAAGCCACAAAACAAAACAAAAACAAACGAACAAACAAAACCCCACACCAACCAACCAACCAAACAAAACACCAAAAAAACCCCACAAAAAAACAAGAGTGGCTGTAAGAGAAACACAGTTTGCGTTTCTGCTGTAATGTCCCTCAGCAATCTTAAATGATCAAATGGCTTTTTATTACCAATTGTCTTCACATCACGAAGATTCATTATCCTTAGTCTTTCACTAATTAATCTTGAAGTTTCCTCATAGTTTTTCTGTTTAGGTTCATTTCAGTAGTTCTTGACATAGACTAATTTTTTACCCCCTGCAGAGTGTTGTCTTTTATTTAAGGGCAGGTCCAATAAAGAATGAAGCGAATATGTTTAAGATTCATACTAATTGACAATAAATAGCCCTGGGACTCAGATGCCACAGCTGTCCCATATTAGATCACTATTCAGATTATCAAGTCAAAATAATGCTTTCTGAAGCCTCCACTGTATTAGGATACAAAGAAAAACATCAGTCAGACCCTGAAAGCCTTTAGGGTGAATGTTTAGAGTCTGAAGTAAGGAACGGGACAAATGACAGCCAAGTTAGTGTTCATGCTTCTGTATCTTCCAGGGAAGTCCAGCTGAATGTTTGCAGCTGACTGGCTGTCAGCTTTGGTTGAGCAAGTTCAGGTACATGGAGACGAGGAGCTCCCTATTGTATCAATACTCTGTATCTCCTGTGTACATCTTCTGAATTACGGAATACTAAAATTGGACATGCACAGATTTAACTAAATATAAAAGTTAGAAAACTTAAGAGGGGAATGGGGGGTGGGGCTTAGATGTAATGTTTTATCAGACAGCTTTCCTGGGAGCTGTTTTATGCTGATTTTTGAGGTAATTTGTTTCAGGCTGTGATCTGTGGAGGATGAAGATAATTTAGAAGAAAGTGCTTTGTTCTTCTACCAGTCTGATTCTTAATCTCTCTGGAGAACCTTGTGTTGCCGTTAGGTAATTGGTGTGGAAGATGCTTGAGAAAATAACCTCTCTTCTGTTTTTCAGATGTTAGGATTCTGACAGATGTGCTTTACTTATTCTTACTCAATGATAGCTCTGCCCAGGTAACTAGAGCTAAACAGCTATTACAAGGTGATATCACAATTTTAAATTTTGGTGCTGCAACTCCTCAAAGATATTCAGTCATATAGTTCCTTTGATTTCTAGGGAGCAAAGCAACCATCTGCCTTTGAGGATCTGGGCCCTCAGATACACTGTCACTTGTTTTCTCAAACCACTGGTTTGAGAACAAGATGTTGGGAAGTTTCTATTTCTCACCTTCGAACTGCTTTGCTCATCCTCTGAAAACTTTTCCTATAGGCTTTTAACTGTTTTCTGGCATTTTTATAATATCCTATACTTGACTATTATTTTAAAAACATTATTTCAAAATCATTTACTTTCATGTCTAAATCCAGTCACTTTCAAATTTATCATGAATGTGTTTAAATTATTTTTGGTTGCTACCTGCTTTTCAAACTAGATGTGGAATAGTCTTAAGCGCACCACCTGTCCATTCAGTGAAAAGATAGAAAGAGGTAGAAAGATAATTAGTCCTCAGACTAACACTAATAATGCAGATACAGTTGCAGAATATGGAGCATTAAAAAGTCCAAAAAAGTGTTCTTTTGGCTACTGTTTATAATGAGTTGAATTGCCTTAATTTCTCTGGCATCCCAACATGCAAAACACTTTATGTTATGACTTAGTGAGCTAATATTTGTTATATAAGTGCAGTACCTAGCCATGGGGAAAACATGTAGGTTCTTCAGGCTACATTTGCTTTATTTCTGTTGAGCTTTTCCTTGAGAACCCAAAGCACTCAAAATCATGGGGTACAATTTTATTTATCTAGGACTTTTCACTGACTAATCACTAGTATCGGCTGGCTTGTAGCAGCTATTTTTATGATTTCATTGATCATGCCTAGAAAAAAATTGAAAGTAAAAATATGTGTATGAAGAATGGAGGAAAACTATAAAAAACTTCTTCTTTTATCATAAATTTACCCATTAGATTTTTTTTCCTGTGTCTTGCACAGAATACTAACAGGAAAAAAACCCACCACGCAACCTCCCCTCCCCTCAAAAGAAAAAAACTCAAAGTTAATGAACATTAAGCCAATAGAACTTGGTAGAAAATACTATGAATAAAAAAAAAATCTATAGAATTTCCAGAAGGTTTTTCTTATCAGTATTCCTTTAAGTAGCAATTGGACCAGATGATCTTTCGAGGTCCCTTCCAATCCCTAACATTCTGTGATTCTGTGATTTTCAAATATATTCCAAAAAATGAAAGAACTTGTCTTCTGTTAGGTTGCATAGAAAATATACATAAATGTATTTCAGCCTTCTCCAGGATGCCTATAGATGTGCACAGTATGAAGAGGGTGTCCTTAGATTTCACTGGGGAACCTTTTGCTACATCACTGTTACTGGTGCTGGACAAACACAAGAAGCACTGAGGGAGTTCTCAAAATAGTTCTTCCTATCTTTTTGAATATAGATTTTCAGAAGCATATAAAAAGTGCATTAGGTGCACTGAAGTATGATCCATGAGAACTTCTGAGAACTGGCAGCAGTCTGTCAGTCCAAAAGGAAGGTGAAGTATTACTTCAGACAAAACTAATGAGTTTCTGAAACTAAACAAGTTTGTGGAGCCCAGATGCCCAGCATTATCCTACCCAATCTGGGTATGTTCTTCTCCCTGTGGGTCAGAGAGAAGGAAAGAGAGATACTTAACCAGATGATTCAGACCACATAATGTCTACTCTGTTCTTTATAATGGTCTGTGTCTCTTATCTGAAAAGTGAGAGTAATTGCCTTCATTAGTTACTGTTATTAGCTGCCTGTATTAGTCAAGATGAACATGTCTTAAGTAAAAGTCTTATTGAAGGTGCACAATTACTATATGAATTCACTCATGTGCAGTCCCTTAATCCATGAACTTTATGTTTCTTGAAACTTCTAAATGGGAAAGCCTATGCATATTGAATAAGACACTGTGAAAAAAGTTGTGTGGGAAAACTGCGCTGAGGATTCAATCAGAAGGCAGCTGTGCCGAGTTAGTGAACTTTTTATGTGTACTGAGGGAAGATCAAAAAGTTGACGTAATCAGAATAAATACTATTGTAATATTGAAGTGCAAAAGGAGAAATATTTGCCAGTTATAATCAAAGAAATCTAATATAGACATTTAATTGGTGATTTTTGGAAATTACTTAATAAGAGCTATAGCTATATCTTAAATGATTCATTTTAGTGCAAGATAATTGCAGTGTCTGAGTCACTGTTTAATGACATTTGTTGTTATTTTGGGCCACTTATAAGCAGTTACAGTCATTATTTTTAATTAAGATACTTGACTTACTAGCTGTGTTACTGAGATCAGCCTGGAGTCAGTACAGAGCTGAAAATCCAGAGGTGTCACAGGCTTTCCTCTGCAGAGCAGAGCCTAAAACTGAGTAATTCAGGTCTCTGCCCAGTATGGCTTGTGCTCCTTACTTCCTCTGGAAACAGTTAAACATGCAAGTGTCTTGGGAGTAAAAATTTGGGTAGTTCTTCGTCAGTTCCAACATGATTTCTTTCAGTGTCTTGTATGATCACTTGCCCTTTCTGTCTGTTACTGCTTTTAGGGATTTGTTTGTTTGTTTGTTTTAAGAACAAGGCCAAGATTTTATGCAAATTAAAATATATTTCTTATTCAATTACTTTAATTTATAACTGTAGACTTATAGTTAAAAATGTAGTATTAGTGGCTAGACTTCTGTTGTACTACATGTGATTCAATAGAGACAGTTCCATTTCTAGAGCTAAGTGGTGTTTGACAAACCATAGAGCAGTCTAGCATGAAGAAAGGCATGTTTTTTCTTGCAAAGTATAACTGACAAAAACTACTTCTGAATCAATTTACCTGACTATACTATACTTTCGACATAATCTAAAATCTCAACTGCAGTATTCATATATGTGACAGACATCAGACATCTGTGTGCATAATTTTTATTTAGCAAAAAAAAAAAAGATAAAAAATAAATTACTTTTTTTTTTTTTTTAATGACAATAGAGTTGAACTCTACATAACCTCATAACACCAGATTTCTATAAGGCGCCGCTAACACTTTGTGGGCAAAGACTTGAACTTTAGCTTTGCTTATTAAAATATTTGTAGGCAACAGAAAATGCACAGCTCAAAGTTTATTAATTTGAGGCCCCTATTTGAAAATCTTTCTAACTGTCCCCTGCTGTAGAAATAACTTATTTGATTTTATATAAAAGGTCATGAATTTTCAAGGGTACCATAGGGGAAAAGAGCCGCAGCCATTCTGGAAATATATTTCAGAGTGGAAATAAATATTTTGTTTTATATGAATAAGATTATAGAGGTTTGACTGCCCAAGCCTGGAAGGCATATAGTGGGACAAATAGACACAGTATTTTAAATATGTAAGACATGGCAGATTTTAAACAAGAGACTTCTAGTGTTTGGCATTTACATAGATAGATGGAAGACTGACTATCCTGACTAACTTGATGTCCTTCTAGGACAAGGTGACCTGCTTAATGGATGAGTGAAAGGCTGTGGATGGTGTCTATCTAGACTTCAGTAAAGACTTCGACGTTGTTTCCCACAGCACTCCCCTAGAGAAACTGTCTGTTCATGGCATGGATGGACATACTGTTCGCTGGGTAAAAAACTGGCTGGATGGACAGGCCCAACAAGTTGTGGTGAAAGCGGTCAAATTGGGTCAAAAATGGGTGACAAGTCATAAGAGGTGTTCCCCATGGCTCAGTATTGGGGCCAGTTCTGTTTAATCTCTTTATCGATGATCTGGATGAGGGGATTCAGTGCACCCCCAATAAGTTTGTGGACAATACAAAATTGGATGGGAGTGTAGATCTGCTCGAGGGTAGGAAGGCTCTACAGAGGGTTCTGGGCCATCTGGATCGATGGGCTGAGGCCAGTTGTCTGAGGTTCAACAAGGCCAAGTGCTGGGTCTTGCACTTGGGTCACAACAACCCCAGGCAGCATTGCAGGCTTGGTGCAGAGTGGTTGGACAGATGCCTGGCAGAAAAGGGTCAGGCGTTGTTGGTTGACACACAGCTGAGCATGAGCCAGCAGTGTGCCCAGGTGGCCAAAAAGGCCATCAACATTCTGGCTTGCATCAGAAATAGTGCGGTCAGCAGGACTAGGGAAGTGATTGTCCCCCTCTGCTTGGTGCTGGTGAGACCACATCTTGAATCCTGTGTTCAGTTTCGGTCCTCTCACTAAAAGAAAGGCATTGAGGTGCTGGAGAGAGTTCAGAGAAGAGCAATGAAGGTGGTGAGGGGTTTGGAGCACAAGTCTGATGAGGAGCAGCTGAGGGAACTGGGGCTGTTTATCCTGGAGAAAAGGAGTCCGAGGGGAGACCTGATCACTGTCTGCAACTCCCTGAAAGGGGGTTGTAGCATGGAGGGTGTTGGTCTCTTCTCCCAAGTAGCAAGTGATAGGATGAGAGGAAATGGCCTCAAGTTGCACCAGGGGAGTTTCAAATTGGATATTAGGAAAAATTTACTCACAGAGTCACCATCCCTGAAGGTGTAACGGAGGTGCTTAGGGACATGGTTTAGTGGCGGACTTGGCAGTATTAGATTAGCTTGGTAATATTCAGGGTCTTTTCCAACCTAAACAATTGTATGATTCTAAGATTTGGTTTATATAATTGCATTATATCTATGTTTTTTATTGCTTCCTGTGTAACCACAGTGGGTCTGAGTGAAGAATAATTTCACTAAATCATCATAAATGATATTACATTATATCTTTATTATGGTTTATCTTTCAAAAATATGTCAATTAGTCAATTTTAAGCTTGCAGCACACCTTTCTGAAATTGAAAGACCCGAAATTGAGAACACAGAAACAAGAAAATCAACACATGAAACGTTACAGAAATTTTGCTTGCATGTCTTTTTCCAAAGAAAATTTATTCTATCTTTGTCACACATCTACCTTTGTCAATCTGCTGATCTATACAGAAAATAAAGTCATACTAGATTGATACAAAGCCTGTTCAATAAAATTGAACCAAAGAGTGTTCTGGAGAGCTGCATTTCTGAAACCACTTTCGCTTTTTAAGTTTGATATTTGCTGTTTATGTTTCTCAACACAGGATGTCTTTGGTCCTTTAATGATTTTTATATAGCAAATTATTGAGCACATTTGTTTTAAGGTTAGGTTTCCAGATGAGAGAAACTTTTTCACCTCAAGAGCACTGAAGGATTACCAAATTCTGTTACAGTCAACTCTGGCAGGACAATTCTTTGCAAGCTTGAAGAAATTCACCTTCTCTACCAAAGCGCAGTTAGCAGAAAATTTGATTTCTCTGCATCTTTATATTTTACACCACATATTCACACATTAGTAGGAAATATAAGACAATGCATAGTTTTCAGTGGTGGAATGAAACCTTAAGAGTTTTCATGTTTCGCAGTCTTTTCAGGAATAGGGAAAATCCTCCAAAATACATATAAAGAAATCAAGATTAAAATGTCTTTGAGAACATAGTGAAAATATTTAGAAAAAAATGGTTTTTAAAAATTCTTGCCTAGATACAATAATAAAATATTTTTTTTCTTCTTTAAGAAAGGAAAAAAAACCTGATGAAGCATTTTACATTTGTTATTCATACACAAATTATTGAAAAAAAACCCCAAACCAAACAAATAAGAAGTTCTGTGAATGATTTCAGAAGCTCAAGCTGGAAGTGTTTGGAAATCCTCTGACTTAATAGTTCTCAGCACTAACTTGCCTTTTATGTTCACCTCTTTTAACATTCCTAATTTTACTTTCTTCCTGTAAAAGCAGGCTATTTAAGGACAATAAACTCAATGATAGAATACCAGATTAAGATATATGCTGAAATTTCACACAACTTTAATGAGTTAATGTAGGTAATGGTTATTAATGTTTTTTATGTTGATTACAATGATTACGCTTGGATACAGTACGGTAGTATGAAGCACTGCACTGTGTTGTCATATGTTACTCTGCATGTACTGCAAGTATGGGACTAGTTCCTTTATTTCTATAAGACTTCAACAATGTTGGGTTGTGGAAAAATCTGGTTTATACATACATTTATATTGTGTATAAAACATAGTAATAATGAAATAAAATGTTGCAACTATCTCATATTCTCATCTCTTTTTTGGTTATTCAGAAAGGCAACAGAAAACCTTACTTCTTTTCAAACTCTGTTGTAGCTGTGAAGGAAGGAAAAAGTTGAAAAAATCAAACCCACAAAAGTAAGAAAATATGTAATACACTAAAAATAACAAATAGTAAAAAGATTCTAAAAGCACCTAATTTCTTATTTATTAGTTATATCTGAAAGCTTTTACCAGTAAAGATCATCTGGCATGTTCTTCCTTGCATCATTATCATATATTTGATTCATCAGATGTTGACCAGGAGTCTGAACAATGATGTAAAAATTATATTCCTGCTTGTTTTCCTTCTTTCTTACTGCATGTGATTTTTAGGTTGCACTGTTTATTCTGAACAGGATGGCTGAGCATGGAGGAGATAGAAAAGAAATACAAAATAAAGCCTTCAATTAGACATTCAGTCCTCCTTCATGGAGGTAACCTTGAATGACAAATATGAAAATAAGCAAGTCTCTTTTTTAACTCTTTGTTGCTTGAGGTCGAAAGCAAACCAGCTCATATAAAGTGTTTGGTTTATGAGAGAATAAATAAAAAATAAGATTTAGAAAATATAATAAGTAACACTTAATTGTCTGTTTCATTGAATAGAACAGACTTGCGAATTGGCATAAGTTAAAATTTGGGTGTACAATTGAATAATCCATGTGGTACTCAAGATTTTATTTTGGAAAGACATCCTGGAGCATTTTATGGCTACGTCTTAATGGAAGACCTAAAGGTGTTTCCATATGTGACAAGTCCAGGTGTTTGTCTTGAACCTCTCCCAACTCCATGCTACAAGACTGAAGACCACTTTATTGATATCACTTAACGTGGCTTCATGGAAAAATAACTCTTGCATCTTGTCCATGATACACTTTGATCATCTGGGATGGTGTGTAACACTTGTCCACAGATCACTTCAGACAAGATCTGTATGTACGTATAGCTAGAGGACTTATTTACAGATCCAGATGTCAAAAATTAACTACAAAGAAAATGGAAGGGGGCAGTGACTGGCGGTTGTGAATGATTCAAAAACAAAACAGTGGATACAAATAAAATTTACAGCTTAAAATTATCTGCTTGGTATTTCATGGTTTTGCGAACTTAGTAGAAAAAACACGGTGTAATAGATTTCCATGAAGATGTGTCTACAGAATAAACCCATTTCTTTGCCTAGTTAAAGAGAAGGTCAAGGAAGGTTGAAGAAAGAGAAGGTCAAGAATACTACGAAAAGGTTTGGGAGAAACAATTAACCTCCACAGTCCAGTAGATGAGGACACATATAACTTTTTTGTTGTTTTTGAGTTAATCAGAAGCTGTAATATTTGAGAGGAAATGGGACAATCATAATTAAGAAAGCTATTTGATAATGACAAGTATTAAGTATTACAAGTTTAAAGCGAGGTGTTAAATGGATGCTGAATTTCAGTCTTTGCAACAGATTTACTTTCATTTAGCTGAGGTTTGGTTGTCTGGGTACCTAGACTTAGTGAGTCTTACTGGACACAATATTCCTTTACTAGGCATAAGAAAGCATTTTAATTTGGTTTCCTAAGAATATGAGGTTATGCAAAGGCGAAGTTTTCCTGCTTACCCACCTGTCAGTTCCTTCCTGAAAAGTGAGCCCATTGCCAATGCAGTGTGACAAAAGGGTAAAATACAGGAAAGAACAAACTTGTCAAAGCCAATTAAATCCTAAAGTTTCATGAAAATTCAGGGCTGAGTAACAGACAGAGCATCAAATTAGAGCACTTGGTGATGAAAAATATTCATCCTGAGTGTGAGAATTTTCTGTTTCACGAAGCAGATTATTCTGAGTGCTATCACATAGCCCATACAAGACAGCCAGGTGATCAGGCCCAGTTCAGCATGGGTTTATGAAAGGCAGGTCCTGCTTGATGAACCTGATGTCCTTCTATAACAAGGTGACTCGCTTAGTGGATGAGGGAAAGGCTGTCGATGTTGTATACTTAGACTTCAGTAAAGCCTTTGACACTGTTTCCCACAGCATTTCTGCAGAGAAGCTGGCAGATTGGACGGGCATACGCTTTGCTGGTTAAAAATCTGGCTGGGTGGCTGGGTCCAAAGAGTTGTGGTGAATGCAGTCAAACCGAGTTGGCAGTTGGTCATGAGTGGTCCTCCCCAGGGCTCAGTATTGGGGCTGGTTCTGCTTAATCTCTTTATCAATGATCTAGAGGAGGGAATTGAATGCACCCTCAGTAAGTTTGCAGCCAACACCAAATTGGGTGAGAGTGTTGATCTGCTGGATCTATTCTGCCCTGGTGAGATTGCATCTGGAATATTGTGCCCAGGTGGCCAAAAAGGCCAACAGCATCCTGGCTTGTATCAGAAATAATATGGCCAGCAGGACTAGAGAAGTGATTGTCCCCCTATACTTGGTGCTGGTGAGGCCACACCTTGAATTCTGTGTTCAGTTTTGGGTCCTTCACTGTAGGAAAGACACTGAGGTGCTGGAGAGAGTTCAGAGAAGGACAATGAAGCTCGTGAGGGGTTTGGAGCACAAGTCTGATGAGGAGCAGCTGAGGGAACTAGGACTGTTATACTGGAGAAAAGGAGTCTGAGGGGAGACCTTATCACTGTCTACAACTACCTGAAAGGAGGTTGTAGCATGGAGGGTGTTGGTCTCTTCTCCCAAGTAGCAAGTGATAGGATGAGAGGAAATGGCCTCAAGTTGCACCAGGGGAGTTTCAGGTTGGGTATTAGGAAAAAAAAATTCCTGGAGAGGGTTGTGAAGCATTAATTATGCTAAAAAAGTTCTACTTTTATCTACTCAAGCAGTATGATAATGTGCTTAGATACTGCTTTAAGAAGCTGAAGGTGCTGAGCTGGATGAAAATGTTGTCAGTCATCAAAATGTTGAAAATTGTATCTTCCACAAAATTTTTGATTCTTTCAAGGAACGTTTTAAATAATTCTACAATTTCAGTTTCCTTTGGCTCTTTATTTTTAACTAGAGCATCATACTACTTTTCAAAGGCTGCAGTTTGGGAATATGTGTTTTCAGGATACAATTCTATGCCACCTAGACTTTTAGTATTTACAGAGGTGCTCTATTCATTTATCTATCTATCTATCTATCTATCTATCTATATCTATCTATCTATCTATTTATTTTTAAAGTATTTTCTTGCGGGAGGAAAAGAAAAGCAAATGTTGATGATCACAATGTTTGAATCCTGTTAAAAGTGCTAATTTATTGCAGTAATAATTTAGGATTTTAATTATAAGCTTGAAAACCAGATTTAGAAACATAGTTGGCACAACTGTAATGTTAATTTGTCCTTTAACGTTTATTGAAAGCAATATGTCCAACGTAATTACAGTGTGTGTCAAATAACCCACCACTTTATTTTTTTTTAATGCATCATCCGTTAATTTGCTTGATTAAGATGACTTACCATCTGCTAAGGAATTTTTCTGTGGTTCCATCATTACTTCCAAATACTAAGGAAAGATACAAAGCATTTCCTTTATTTTGTTTAACCTCGATTTTCTTTTTGTTGTCCCATTAAGCCCTTACTATGGTGTTCATCATCAATTTATTTTTGGCTCTTAAAAGGCTCACGTAGTATCTATTTCACTAAACAGGACAAATTTATTACAGAACGACAAGAATGTCAAATACTCAGTGCTGTACTACCTTGTATGAGTATTCAAATATTTCTTTTTTTCTAAAAGTATTACTATTGTCTTATAATTAAAATTATATTCAATTGAAACTAGAGAGTTTATTGACCCACTTCTTCCAATTTCTTAATGACCAAACCATAGATTTGTATGAATGTTGCCAGAGCAACTGTAGTTGATTTAAACCTAATGAGATTACATTCTCAGTGGCTTTGGCCGGATATAAAAGAGAAACAGTAAGTATGATTATGCATTTACATGCTCTCTTTGTAATCCATAAATCTCACAAGTATTATTACTTTTTTTGCCAGCATACAAAGTTCTTCCATCCAGACCTTTTTGGCAGTGTCTCTTCATAGTCCACAAAACTGACAGTGTTACTTCTGAAATCCTTTGATTATGCTGAGAACGCAATTATTTTTATAAACTGACAGCTCCAGAGAAAAAAGTGACCGCACTTAAGAAAATGTTGTCCTGGTTTTCTCTTTTCCACGAGTGTCTTAAGAAAAGAGTTCTATCTTGCTATACGTTAATTTTCAGTTTTACCTCTTTATCATCTCCACATGCAGGAAGACCTTTGCACATCCTAACTTTACTAAGGGAATTTTCAAAGATTAATTTTAATAAAAGACAAAACTTGAGCTGAAATTTTAACTACATCTCTCTTTCACCTGGCATTGATGAGGTGATTCACTTCAGACTTTTACTGACTGATTTACTGCTGTGTGTATCAGTAATTCATGCTAACAAAAGGGAGACACTTAATAAAATATTGAGTATGGACAATCACATACCCTGGAGATTGAAAAGAATGAAAATTCTGTCTTCTCTGGAGGAGATAGACAGTTGCCTCCATGACATATTCTCCTTTTCCCCTAGGACTGCTGATACCTCCTGATAAATATGGAGGTGTGTACCACATGCTAAATCAGAGATGGGGTGCCTAAAGGCAGGGCAAAGAAAATGCAGGTCATCCTTCTACCAGGCCTATCAAGCTGATGAGGAAGATTTTATGCAGCCCAGGGCTGCAAAGGTCTTGCTCTGACTCTGAAGACTTTAAAATCTAAGACAGTCCAACTCAGTCCAATTCAGCCCATCCCAGGGAATCCCTGAATAAAGTCCTTAAATAGATCTATGCTTCAGGGCCCATGGAAAAGGAGGTCAGCAGAGCAAAGCAATTATGTATACTTAGTGCTCTCCTACTGGAACTGGATGAATATTTTATCATTGAACATTCACTGTTGAGGAAGACAAAACTTTTTATGGTTTGGGCCAATTTCACCAAGAGGATTCTCCTGAAATGAAAAGTTTTAACTACCTGAATCACTCCATAAAATCATTTGCTTTTCTGGTACTTAGAAGAAATAGGCTGAAGAAATAAAACCTGTTCTTGACACTACTGACCATAGTGACTTTCTGTCTAGCAGCCTAGTCACTGAAACTTCCCAGTTATATAGAAAACCTGAACCCATATCTGAAAACCTTTCTACATGGAGCACTTGTTCTGCAGCAGGTTGTATGAACAACTATCCATTAGCATAAGCAAGTCAAAGATTTTTTTTTGACTTTTTAAAAAAAATTATAATTGTTTCTATACAAATTATTTAAATAGTGGAACAGGCAATGGAGTCACCCTGCAAGTGAATGTCATAGACATTAAGATGTAGATTCTCTCACTGATCTAATAAATACTTTAAAAAAATTACATGAAGAAAAACAGTGTTTGCATGAGGTGTTAAGGAGATTATTCTAACTTCATGATACTCCTTTGGCTAAAGCTCTCACTTGGGATGGGTAACCATTAAGTTCAGATGTGATGTCTTCTGGCTTCAGAGTAAGAAGGTAGCTGTAGGTCCAAAGTAGCTGACCATGGAATCATTATTTAAGTTACTTAATACACAGTGATATAATACATACATTAGAGATCAAAAGAACACAATAACCAAACATCCTGTAGAAGGCTGACTGGATCCTTCTCCTAGAACATGGGGTGGATTACTTAACACATGAGACAGAGGAAGAAACTGATCTTAGATCTCCAGATCCTGAGTGAGTACCTCTAATTGCTGGGTTACTGAAAAACACACTGACTTTTTGTTTACTGTTAGAATTACTACTACTATTTTGTACGTGTTATGTTCAAACATACTTTAATATTGCTACATATTCTATATATGAAACTCCCTGTTTCTCACTGAGTAGTTTTTGTTTAAGTTTCTTAAGCCTTTACCTTCTTTATTATTCTGTAATTAAGAAACGTTGTTGATTACGCTATAACAGACTGCCAGCACAAGATGTGTTAGCACCTGACTACACCTTTCATCAAGTTCATAAGGACAAAAATATCCTATGCTTTCCATATATCCCAAGGTTGCTAATTGCACTTTGACAGACTGAGTTCTGAGAAAGATGTACAAAATCTCATGTGAGATAACAAGTATAACCTGTGGAATTCAGGTACAGCAAAAAACCCCACACAAATAAACACCCCAATATTTACCAGGCAAAGATAGTACTTTGGGCTTCTTTCTCTTATGTAGCTCTTCAAAGGAAAGCAACATATTTGCCATAGAAAATTGCATAGAGTATACAGAGTAAAAAGGCCTTTTTGATTGAAACTCAATCTAATGAAAGCCTACAAAACACATTGCCTCTACTAACAGCAACAGCTCCCCTACTAAGGATGTGTGCTAAGCTAAGGCAACTTGTGTTGGCCAACAACCTCAGATCAGACGACAAATGGTTGACAGTAATATCAGAAGCCTCACGTACATGCTGATTTCAGCTGTAGACCTGGATGTGCATTTATAGTGATGGGCAGATAGGAAAATGGAAGAAAACAAAATAGATAATGACAGCAATAAATTTAAATAAATAAAAAGTAAGTGGGCTTTTTTTTTTTTTTTCCCCTCTGCCCCCTGTAGTTTTGGGAAATCATTTGTGTTTTATTTTGCTTTTAACATAATAGTAAAAGATGTGCTAAAATATGAATTATATGGAAAACTAAATGAAGCTAACCTTCGCAGATCAAATATAGAAAATAGTCTAGTTCTAGCATATACTGTTATCTAGACTTGTGAGCCAGGAATGGCATTGTCAAGGTTTGATTGCAGGGCGACAATAAACCATGACAGATGCTTTGTTAGTGCCCTCTCCCGCCCAGTCACCCTTTTTCCCAGTAAGGAGAGATGATGGGAGGAAAAGAGAGACAGACTAGCAAGTTGGAAAAAAAAGTTTAAAATGTTTTACTAATGCTACTAATAAAATAAAGAAAATAATACAAAATATACAAAACCAATCTTGAAATTCCCAGCAACTCAGCACCGGCTGCTCCGGCAGCAGCAGAGCAAGCACCTGGAAGTCCCGGGTTGGACTCAGCAGCAAACCAGAACTGGATTCAAGGCGGCTCTGTCACTAGGTCTCAGATTTGCAGGGGCAGCAGGCAGGGTCTTTCCCAGATGTCAGCCATAGTTGAAGAAGGGATAAAGGGACAAGACCCTCGTGATCTCCCACTTTTATATGAAGTACCACGTGAATGGCATGGAATACTTAGTTGGTCAGTTTTAGTCACCTGTTCAGTTCGCTCCTCCTTGCCCCTCTCACTTACGGGACATGCATCCTTATCAGCGACCTTGCATTCCATTGCAATGTCTACCAAAACATGTATCCATCTTCAGAAAAGTGCAGTTACTGAGAAGGGCTTAGCTGAAAGAAAAATTCACCAAAAGAGAAACTGGTCTTGTTTTTGACAAAACCAGGACAGGTGTACAATATGTAACTGAGAAATTCCTATAGTCACTTGGTTAAAACAGTTTTTGATACAAAATGTTTAATTAATCCCTGAAAAGGGAATTGCTTTGATACACTAACAGTAATATATGTCTTCATGTACAATTGTTTTACAAATGTTCACATCTCACACTCAAGACATTTTATCTAGCGTTGCAAAGTCTACTAAAACTATTTTGTGCTATAGTATAGTCCCCTCCAGTAACTATAACACTTACTTTAAAATGACTTTAAATAAAAAGTGAAAAGATTTAACATAAAAGTTTTTAAAAGGACTAAAATTATTTTTGGAGCACCTTTATTTCTTTCTGAAGAATGGACAAAAAATTTTCTTACTTTAGAGTTTGAGTTTTTATGAATCTTCTAAATTTTTTTTTGAGAAGGGTTGAATTCCCTGCCTTTTTTGTGTTCTGTGGTAGGAAGGGGAAAGAGGAAACCAGAAAAAATTCCCATCAGATTGAATGAAATGTGAGGTTTTTAGTGTATTTGTCCTTCATATGTACTCTTTTCCTTACATCAAATATGGATTTATTTTTGCTGTATGTTGACCTTGGCTAGATACAAGGTGCCCACCCAAGCCACTCTATCACTCCTCTCCTCAGCTGGACAAGGGACAGAAAATATGATGAAAGGCTTGTGGGTTGAGATAAGCACAGAGAGACATCATTCACCAATTACTGTCACAGGCAAAACAGACCTGACTCTGGGGAATTAATTTAATTTATTGCCAATCAAAATGAGAGTATGGTAATAAGAAATAAAACAAAATCTTAAAATACTTTCCCTCCACCCCTCTCTTCTTCTCAGGTTCAACTTCACTCCCAATTTCTCTAGAACAGACCTTGTTAAATTAAGGTAGGAAATATTAAAAAACCAGTCATAACACTTGAAGTCCTATTTCAGCAGGAAATTTAAGTAAAGCGTAGAGATGGAACTCAACTGTTTGCCTGCTTCTATGCAAAGTCAGAAAGTAGCGAAGTAGAAGAATTTATGACTATATAAGAGATATAACAGGCATCTCAGAAATAGGAGAGCAATCAGCAAAATAATGTAACATCAGGACACAAATGACAGATAAATGAGAGATAAAGTATTACCTGGAGGAGTGACGTTACACGTTGAAGAGGTGAAATAAGGTAAATGCTTTAACTGTAAGTTCAAGCAACAGAGTATTCCCACAATTAAAATGAAGACTTGACTAGGCAGAATATTAATATACTATGCTATCAATTAGTCAAGAAGGTTGCAATATACATGAAACACTAACGTAAAATGTAGCAGGTAAAAGCAAAAGTACAACGATAAAGGGAGACTCCAGTTACCTCTATGTGAACTGGGTAGTATCCTGGTAGGGAATGGTGTAGGAAATGAATTATTAGACAACATACGACTGCTTATTGGCATTCCTAATTTAAAAGTTCACAAGAAAAGAAACAGCTCTTAATTTAAGCCTGAGCTGTACATGCACCTGGATTCAGAAGAGCCTGTTTGTAATAGTAAATTTAATAAATGTTAATATTCTTGAGGGATTAAAAGGTCCCTTCAGAATCTTCTGCAGCAATATTCAATTTTGAAAAAGAAAACTGCATCAAAGCTGGAATGGTTATTAAAACAGTAGCTAAAAGTTTGGTTTCCTGGAGGCAACAACTGTGTGGAACAGGGAGATCTACTTTATATGGTTTCCAAATACTTTCAACAATATCCTTCACCAAAAGGATAAGACAGAAAATAATCTGCCATGAGATAAGAGGGAAGGTCTTCATATGGATAAATAACTGAAGAAACACTGGAAACACAGAGTGGGGGAAAACTGTGTGTTTTCACTGAGGTCGGACCCTGGAGTTCCACAGTGATCGATGCCACAGCCTGTGCTGTTCAATAATGTTCATAACTGACTTGGAGAGAGGATGAATAGCAAATGACACAACTCACTAATGAATATGGAGTTATTAACAGCAGGAAAGATGACAATTGACTGAAGAATTGCAAAGGACAGTACAGCGCTGTGTGACTGAATACTATAAAGGAAAATTCAGTGCTGATAAATGTAATATGGTGCACACTGTGGAAAAGATAGAATCTTAATTTTACACAGAAAAGATGAGTCTGAGTTGACTATTACCAGTCATTAATGAAAACTATAATGGAGAACAGAATCAGTATTTTATTACCAGAGTTTTCTGCTGTTAAATATATTCATAAATTATTGGGAAACAATGAATAATGAAATGTCAAGTTTTGTTAGTAACAAAAAATTACTCACATAGTTAAAACTAGAATTGACTGTAAAATACTACAGAAGACTCTCACGACAATAAAATGGTAAATGAAATTCATTGTTGATAAATACAAATAATTTTCAAGAGGGAAAAATACAAAATACATCCTAATTATACACGCAAAGTGATTTGGTCTAAATTAGCTATCAGTATTCCACAAAGAAATTTTGGACTCATTGTGGATAGTTTTCTAAATGTCAGCTTAGTGCTGAATAGCAATTTAAAGAACAAATAGAATGTTGAAATTATCAGAAAGACAATAAATAATCAACAAGATGAAAGACTCCACTCCTCCATTGTATAAATCTCCGGAATGGTTGCAATGTGAATGCTGCATGCTCTTCTGCTGGTGCAAGGGTAGAGTAGGACCCAAAAAGGTCTGTGAGGACAGTTAGAATAGTGGGACAGCTACCAAGAAGAGGCTAAATAAAGAGGACAAAATCACCAATGGAATGAAGAAGCTGCTTGTAATTTTTTTCACAGCATTATGAAGAAGACATAAGCCAAGAATGGAGCAGTAAGACAAGTCATGGAAGAAAATCTTAATCTGGATCTATAACTGCAGCCTCAAGTTTGGGAAATCAAGAAGGTACACATGAGAAGTATATTTGCTCTGTTTCCAATAAACTTTTCCTTAAAACCTACCACTGATCACTTTCAGAGACAAAGCACTGGGAAAAATAGGGTTTTTGTCTGATCTAGGACACCTAACGTATACTATTCTCACAGAATCACAGAATCACAGAATGTTAGAGATTGGAAAGGGCCTCAAAAGATCATCTAGTCCAATCCCCGTGCCCAAGCATGAATGCCTAGATAAGGCTACACAGGAAGGCATGCAGGCAGGTTTTGAATGTCTCCAGAGAAGGAGACTCTACAACCTCCCTGGGCAGCCTGTTCCAGTGCTCTGTCACCCCCACTGAGAAGTTTTTTCTCAAATTTAAGTGGAACCTCTTATGTTCCAGCTTGAACCCATTACCCCTTGTCTTACTGTTGGTTGTCACTGAGAAGAGCTTGGCTCCATCTTCGTGACACTCACCCTTTATATATTTATAAACATTAATGAGGTAAAATTTGGATTTGAAACATTACTACAGAGACTCACACACATAAATATTGCTTTCAAAGACAAGCAAAAAGAAGCAAACCTTTTACTTTTTTTTTTTTTTTTTCCCTGTTTTGCTTTGGACAAACCACAGCTGACCTCATCTAATATTGTCAATAGCTGTCAGCAGTCTAATGCATTTCTTTAATTCTGTGTTCTGTGAAATATCTATTTATATCTATTTCTGCATCAGTACCTGCTTATCATGGAGCTGAAAGATAACACCGTACTTTAGCTATTCTCTTTAATTCTAGATTCCATAGCTCTAAGAATAAAGGAAAATAATAGTGGGAAATAGACTGTGCAGAAGTTTTCATCTGTATACAAGAGTTCTCTGTCATCATCTCAAAGACTAGTATGTAGTCATGCCACTGAGATATTCACAGATTATTTTGTGGTAATGCTGATGTGATTAAATTACTCAGTGAGGGACTTATCAAGTAGTAACCTCCATCAAATTTCTTGTGGTAGAGGAAATTCTTTTGTGTGTAGAAGATGTTCACAAAATGTTGCACTTTTTTAACCTCGTTGCATCCTAGAGAAGAAAATATTGCTGCAGTAGGTGAACACCACTGTGTCGCTGACCTGTATTCTCAAAGATCTACAGAATTTTCATCCTCTCCTCTGAGCCATAAAGGCAGAGTAGTCATCCAGTTATGCATTGCAAAACCATATATTGCCAAGTTGAAGTAGCTAATTGAAAAGGTACCCCAACAAAACAATAGCTTAACTGAAGTAAGATGGAAAATAAAAAGAAGAAGAAAGCCAAATGAAGTAACATTTTCTAAAGGACTTGTTCTCTGGAGCTTTTCAATGCAGAACCTGTGCCAGCTTGCACAGAACAGAATGTTATTCACAAAGGTGAATTCCAGCTCTATCTCTGTTTCGTTTTCAGCAGCTGGATTTTCTGGGCCTAATTCCTATTTTAGCTAAATCGATATAAATGGAAAGCGACTGCAGAAGTTACTCCTTTTTCTCCACTGGAGGAGAAAACGCTGTCTTTGAAGGTCATCTCGGAGACACTTTTTACCATTTTTGGAAACAAACTTTTCCAGCTTTGGAAAGTGTTTCACAGTTTATGAGGTATGACAATAACTAGCAGCAATGTAAGTTGCTATAAAAAGGGTGAAAAATGGATTATTCTAAATTAGTCTAAAAAAAAATTAGTCTAAAAAGAACAGCAAGATAATCATATGACATTAAATGGTGAGTTGTAAACAAGTGTAGAATACAATCAGAAATCAATTGACCAAACCTGATATTTCAACAACAGGCTATTCAATGAATAGAATTAAGGAAGGGATGATGTGCTGTTATTCACCCTTCTTCACCCAGTGCATTCTCTGAAAACAGTGGGGCATCTGCTCACATTTGCATTGACAGTAAGCAATCTCTAGCCATTCACAATTTTCGTATGTTGAGCTTATCTAATTTCCAGGAGACTTTAAAATTGGCTCAATGTTTAACGGTAATAGAGCTAGTGTATCAAAAAGATAACTTCTTAGTAGAAAGGTAACTCAACAGGTTGCAATCAGTCCTCCACCTGAGTTTCTGATATTGCTAATGAAATTAATTCATTGCAACATCTAAATAAGCATATACCAGGGAGAATGACCTATTCACGAATATTGGATGACTTAGAAAATTAGTATCTTGCTCTGCTTTCTCTGCTCTTTTAATTTCCCTTTTGTGTACATACTCTCCCCAACCATGTTATTCTGTCTGCCTCTTTTCACCCTGCCTTAAGAGAAACTGTACTGTGTGACATCAGAAGATCCACCCAGATGAGAAATAACTCAAAAAACAAAGCCAAAGAACTTTGGTATTTATTGGTAAATAATATTTGTTGATGGAGCAAGCAAGCCATAATTCAGAACAGCCACCATTACGTTTAGCAATCCATAACATACATCTATGAGTGATAACTTATTCTACAGCTATTGACAAAAAGCCATGTTTTCTCATGATTTCTTCATGTTTGCTTTTCTATCACTCCTACATGTTTTATCAAATGTAGGAAATAACTAAGATTTGCATTGAACAACTGAAATATTACAGAAATAGCTTTTTCTTCCTGTCCAAAAAAATTCATTTAACAAAACATATTTCTGTTTTTGTTTTCTTTCAAAAATATTTTTTCCCTAGCTTTCTGATTGTTTTATTTGTTTGTATGTTTTTTGTTTGTTTGTTTGTGTGATTTATTTTGTTTTGTTTTGATTTATACGTTTTACGTTGAAAATACTATGGTTTAAATTTTATACTGTTTTTATTCTAATCAGTAAATTTCCAGTCTTTGCCATTACATTCTGGAATGGTTTTCTGTGCCATAAAACATCCAAAGAAAAATCTTTACTTAGTGACCAGGTCAACCACTATGAGTGTCAAACTTATTCCTTGAAAATGAACACAGTGTGATTACACTTACAACTGGGAACCATAGAGGGAACTGAAGGCATGAATTATGGATTTATTCAGATGTGAATTCAGTCTGCTCCTCTACCTCAGAACATGACTTCGCAGAAAAGTGTTTAGAAATAGAGGATGTAGAGGCTGCACTGCCCAGTACGGTAGGATTCAGAAATCTTCACTGGTCACCCCGGCCACAAAATAGAATTTATTAAAGGTCTTGCAACTCACCGCAGAAATACCAGGTTCCTAGGTGTAGGCGGAGCTACGGTATGTCCCAGATCTGAAAGATTCATAAAACATGCCAGGAGAACTGGCTCCTGAGGTTTGTTGTTGAACAGAGATTTTAGAAATGGTATTTTTTTCAATTTGGTGATTACACCTCTGCTTAGTCCTGCTTTATGGACCTTTGTCTTTTTTGAAACTTTGATTTTTAAAACCATCCCAAATGAATGACAGACTTATAAATTTCATTAGAATTAGGCTAAGACCTTTATTCTCTCATTTCTTCATCTGCAGAATAGAGACCTATATTTTCATGTGTCAGAATGCTTCAAGAGGTGGCATAGGTGCATTAGAGAACAAAGAACACATTTTCAAAGAACAGAGTTATTAATATAAACTAATATTATTCTAAATAAATGTGGTCTGGTCCATATAGTTAGGTAAACAAGGTCCAGACAAATTTTAAACAATTTCACATAGAAGAACTTGTCTTTGTTCTTTTTGACACTGTTTTCATCAGGTAGACATTTTTCTTTTTTGTTTGTTAAAACCATTTTCCCCCCACTAGGTGCTAGTAATTTTCCAAAACAATCAATAATACTTTTCAGGAGAAAATGTGAGGTGGTTTGTGCTCAAAATACAGAAAAATAAATAAGATGTACAATTTATTTATTTATTTTTAAAAATTTATTTTAAAGGGAGGTGTCTTCTTTAAACCTACAAAATAGTGATAAGCTTTTTTTTTTTTTTTTAAAAAAAAAAGAGCACTTATTTGCTGGGTAAGGATGTTCACTTTTTCAATGTCTTTGGATGAACAACAGTCCCAAATTGAATATTGTCATGCATTATTAAATTAAGTCAATTATGTGTCAAACAGATGACGTTATGTATGAAATTTGTGCTGATAGAGACTGCATTTTTAGAGGGCAGTCAACAAACTAAATCTTAAAAAGAAGTAATATATTTTTCTGCTTGCAGATCCGTTTGTAATTCACTTGGATACATGCTATAGAAGTTCCCACATGCCAAATACAACCTTAATAATTTACGGGTAAATGTAGTGATAAAGAATTCAGAGGACTAGAGGAAATACAAATCCATTATCAACTTTAGACATCAGGCTGTGTTGGCAGTTTTTAATTCTTCTGAAGTTTATTCCCCTTCTGTTTTCAATTTACTTTCAGTTTTCCCTGCCCCACATGAGGGCCTCCTGGCATCCATATGCTATTGCTACAAAAGAGAAAAAAAAAAAAAAGGCTAATAGAACCCAGTAACTCTTTTTTTTTCAAAACTCCACAGCTCGTTTAGTATCTTATACATGCTCACCAGGTGCTTATTCTTAACTTTGAGAGGGCAGCTAAGTGGCAGCTTTTCTGATTCTCACCTTATGCTGCATCTGACCATCTGTGCAGGGATTGTTTGGAATGCCCCTGATCTCTTGGTCCACCAAACTCCATGCTCACAAAAGAAAATTAAAAAAAAAAAAAAAAGTTGCAAGTTGCCTTGGTTATTGATTTATTAAGGAAAAAAAAAAAAGTAAAAGGGCAAACTTGGAGCCATATGGTAAATTCTTACCTAGTAGTATAATGAAAATAGTCTTTCTGAAGGATAAACTAACCTTTCACAGGTTGTAATTACTGTGCTACATACATAGAGAAAACTCCCTTGTACACGCTATGGGGTTGTGCCTGTTCCAGATGATTCATGTCAAGCTTTGTTTGGAAATACAGATGGACAATGCCATTCCACTGGACTTGTTGTGGACATGATTTTCACCACAGCTAAAGCTCACTTCCAAAACTATTCCCCCTATGGTGTATTGTTCATTAATTATGTGTATTGTTTATTGCCCATTTAATATCCTTTACAAAGGAAATATCTCTTCATGCAAAGCTCCTCTCCTCTCCTCTCCTCTCCTCTCCTCTCCTCTCCTCTCCTCTCCTCTCCTCTCCTCTCCCTTTTCTTCCATCAGGACTATGAGAAGCACAAAAAATCTGTTTAAAATAAATATACATTACAAATTCAACTCCTATTTACACCCACTTGAATATAAAATCAAAGCATTCTGATGTTGAATTCGTGTAAGTAGAACTGAAGAGAGAATGTGGCCCAACAGAACTTAATGAAATCTACTAGTATCACACAGAGAGTTAATTACATCTAAGGCTCACAGAAGTGTTGTATAAAGGTAAGTAAATAAGCTTCATTTTTCATTTTTGGGAATAGAAACAGATTGGCCAGATGACTTTTACAAGTTCTCACAGTAAGCCATGGACAGTGATGGAAAATACAATACAGGGCCAGCTAGGTTTTAACTTTAAGCCCTAGACAACATATACTTATCTTAGCTGATACCTGATAGTTTTCAAAGGCATACTGGAAGCTGTAACCCTTTTCTTAAGGCTCATACACATTGTCTGGGGTAGAAACTTTTTCCTAAATATTGAAATTTAATTGCATATTTTTAAAATATTTTATTTGTTTTCATTTTCAACATATACTACTTGGAAGGTGATTGCCAACTATCTCTGAACATCTAAGTTGGCAATATGCTTACTTTTGGTTTGGACTCCAAACTGCGAAAAGACATGCTGCACCGCAAGCACGCTTCCTAATTTACTGGGAAGACAGCCGGACCTGCAGACTGAAGTCATCAGAGAAACCGGTAGTAGAACTCCTTCTACCAGACATGCAGAAGGAAGAAGAAAATTTCCCACCAGTTTGGAAACATAAGAAGAAAAAAAAGTGTACATTACTTCAAAATTATTTCAGCAAGGAATTGCAGTTAGGACAGGACAACATTCCGACATTCCTTTTAAAACATTCCTTTTAAACTGGAGGTAATGCATTTGTTTCTTCTATTTTTTCACTCTCTGACTTGAAATTAGAAGCCAAACCCCAATTATATGACTGATGCTTTCAGAGGTAGTTGACAGACAGTATCTTGTCCACTTGCAAAAGGTGACTACTATTGCCGAAGAGAAAAGAAACTCAAGTGACCTCCAGATATAAACAGGAAAATCAAGCAATTTACAAACAGTGGTCTAGATAATGGGTTTGGATCATATTAATTTTGTGTAATGAATCCTACTCAAAGCCAGCAGAAAATATTTAATCTTATTAGGACAATTTGTTGATAAACTGAACTGTTTTAAATTGCAGATGATGGTGTTAAAATTAAGAATGACTTCAAACAATGTAGCGAAAGACTGTTAGCAAAATGAAAGCTCAGCAAATGGCTCCATTCTCTGCTTTCACATTTGTATATGGAGACAATGGATTTATAGGAAGAGAATTCTTTTTCTACTTCTCTTGATAGATTTAGTAATCAGAAAGATTGTATAATAACGCAAGAAATTCATTATATTTTATTTGGTGAGTGTAAGAGTCAGTCTGAAGAACAGTATTTGCCTGAACATCGTTATCAGGGACTTAAAGAACAAAATGCTCTGGTAGAAAGAAGTGGACAATGGCTTATGGAGAGGCCTGAAGAAAGTAATTGCGCTGCACAGGACTTTCTGATCCGGGGGCTGCGAGAAACAATAGCTGCAGGTAGATTTCGCTACTGCCTCAGCCAAACTCATACCGCACACCCTAAAAGTAATCGTGCTATGAAGGCCTCTCTGACCTGGGGACAATAACTGCTGTCCAGAAGATGGATTTTCACCTGTTGCCTGAGCCAGATTGCCCCGCAACCTCCTCCCTACAACAAAAGCCTATGAAGAAGAGCATGCGCAGAGGCTTGCCAAGGGTCTTGAGGTCACCCAATGGACCGGCAAGAGACCCCTGAAAAGTGGCGGCACAGGCGCAGATGGGTTCTGTCAAGTGAAGCGAGGACTTTTTGGGCCTGCGCAGTCAAGCCTAGATTGCGCAACATAGGCGGAGATTGGCCTCGATCTATGGGAGTGAGGGGGCGTGAAGAACCATAAAAGACAACTCCTAACTGGACATCATGGAGATCTCCCCACCAAAGGATCCTGGACCATGACAGAGGACTGGCAGGACTCTTCACCCAGGACCGGAGACCGAAGGGACGCCTTTGGGACTCGTTCAGTGGTAACCAACCCTCTTTTTCTTTTACCTTTCCCCTTTTTCCTCCACTTTTCTCTTTTCCGCGTGCCGCTTTACGGGCAAAATAATAAAGTAACACTGTTTGATTGAATTATAACCCCTTGGCAGTTCAGTTGCCTTAATTTTGCGCCTCAAGATCAAGGTAAAACGAACCACCACGAGCCTATCACTGAATGGACCATGACAGTGAGTAAAACATCTAGGATTATTTTTTATGTCTTTCCACTTTGGGATTTTGGTTTTTAATTTTTGGGGATAAACCCAGATAAGTAAAACCCATTCCTGTCAGCAGGCAGGCAATAAGACAGGTCCTTAATGCTCCTCAGATTCACTACCACTTTTTCCTTCTAAAGGCCCAAAATGTTCAATTTACTTTAAAAGACTATTATGAGTTAGACTTTTGCAGGTTTTCATTTAGAGAAATGGCTAAAATTTCCAAAGTCGCTAATCTTTGGACAAAATGACTGAAGTCACCTGAGTATGGCCATGAGCTGCTAAGTGGTGAACTGCTTTAATTGCTCTTTTTCCCTAATTAAAAACTTGTGTGTGTACTGAAAAACTAATTCCATGAATAAATTAAATAGTTAATGGAACTCCACATTGCATTTATTTCTATCTTTGATTTAAGAATACACAATATTTCAAAATGTTAATCTTTTTCTTCCTTTCACATTTTATAATTATTCACTTCTTATACTGCCTGCATTTTTTTTTTTTAATTTATATTTTTATACTGACCTTTGTGCTCTGAAAGAGCAGAAGAGTTGGTTTCTCTCCTGAACCACAAGAAGAAAAAATGCTTTGACTAAATGCACCAATCTAGAACAGTTGCAGATTCAAATGGATATACTGTATAATTGCTCAAGATTATTGTAGTAGTTGCGTGATATCCGAGTCAATCTGAAGACCTTTTAGAGAACTACTGCTTGTCAAAAGTGTTTTTTTTGTCTACTTACTTCCAGGCTTCTGTTTTTTATAGTAATTTTCTATAGGCTATGTTTTGTTCAACATTGTGCATTTTGATGTTTACATGCAAGTTTGAAGGACCAATACACATAAATCAGCAAAACTCAGTTTAAAGGAAAAAGTGGAGATCAGGGACATGCCTGTTACACTGAAAATGTACTCAGTCCAGTTTTTCTGTAATATCTTCTGAATGAATTGCCCTTCTTCCTTCACTCTTCTATGCCACCTAAAATGCTACTCTCAAGTTCTTCATTAAAATGTTCTTTTTAACTGTACTTGCTCTGCCTTGTAGAACATTATTTAGCACAGCTCAGTAGGGGACAAGCTTCCGTAGCATATGACAACTGTGCTTTGGCAAAGGTGTGCTGACATGCCTCTGCTTCCTCAGCAATGATTCAGGTTTGGAACCACTCACCTTCTATGCCCAAAACTTAAGACATGTTTGTGGAAGTGATGTACTTCCTACCTTTTGTTCTTGTCTTTGGCAACTTTAGTGCTTCCACTGAGGAAATAGGTTTTAGGCTCCGGTCAATGTGAATTGTTGGAAACTAACAATTTAATACTCATTGACAGACAAAAAATGTGCAGATGCTTCTTTGAAATGACTGTGTAAATACATTTGATTTACCTTGTGGCTAAAATATAAGAAAAACTATCTGCATATAACACCACATGTGATGGTGACATGTAAGTTATATTAATTGGTCAACCCCCAAAAGCAACAGCTGGTTGTTTTGTAGTCAAGCCAAATTCAACTGTACGCGGGTTCAATTCATTTTAATCCTTCATCAATAAGATTCTTTAGATGCAAACTCATGAAAATTCATAAAGTCCCCCAATAACGGCAGAAACAAAAAGTACAGAATCTGGAATTTACATGTCAGATTAGTTTCACACAGCTGGTTTCAGTTGCATTGCCCATTGCATAGTTAGTTATATCGCTCAGAGAGAAGAGCTCTTACTTCTATACTCCTCTCCACTCCTGACTATGATGTTGTAGGGGTTTGTTTTTTTTGTTGTTGTTTTTGTTTGGGAGTGGGGGGGATGGGCAATTTCTAGTAGAACTGAGTAATACTGAATTTATGTGGCTTAGATTTAAAACGGGTTGCATTGTTTTTCCTATGAAATTATTCCCGATTTTCCAGAACAGCAGAGATGTGTGTTTTAGCATACCTTGGTCCTTGTACTTTAGAATTTTAGCCTATGTCCTTTGCATAGGCAACAAATTATTTCTATTTCAGGGAGAAAAACTACTAAAGGAAACTTTTCCTTTCATGGCCCAGTTTACCTTGGCCAATTATGGGCTTCAGAGGTATCTGGCACATTAGAAGATTCGTAGAATTGTTCCTTGGTATATGTAACTGATCTATGCATGTGTCTGTCTGTATTGTGGTACAAGGATTAGTTCAATTAAGTTTTTGGTTAGTGTTTTTGTTAGCTTTTGTTTGTTTATTTTTGTGGTTTTGTTGTGTGTTTTTTTGTTTCGTTTTGTTTTGTTTTGTTTAACAAAAAACCCCAAACCAACTAACAAAGAAAAGAAAAACAAAACAAAAAAACCCAAACCAACCAACCAACCAAAAAACAAAAAAAACCCCACAAACTAACAAAACCCACAAAACCAAAACTCTCATTACCCAGGCAAACATTATTCAGTAAAAATGCAGAAGCATTTTCTCGTTTAAAGACTGACACTTTAAAACAACTTTGGTAATGAAAAAGGCTAGTGGCCCCCTCCTCTCACCCTTTTAATCTAATTCAAACATACATCTGGACTTCGCTCAAACTTTCCAAAGTCATTCCTATCTGGGCAAAAACCAAGTAAGAAAAGTTCCTTACCAAAATAAAATGTTTAATAGTTGATTATAAGTGAAGCCAGGAGGTTACAGTGAAACCTGAGCTGAGTGAACTGCTACTGTAAAACCTCAAATGGTGGAAACTAAGCCTTGCTTTTTGCAGAGAAATATCAAAGCAGCTGGGTTTCACTTGAATAGTTTTAGATCCTTTTGGTGAACCTTCTTGTATTGCATTTATTAGTTCCCATATGTGCTCATATGCATTCTATTTCTGAGCAACGTGTACATTTTTTCCTTTGTACAGAACAATTTTAAAACTCAGGATTGCTGATTCTGCTTCACAACATTATGAGATTTTGTCTCCATGATGGCTGGGATGGCTGGTGAACTCAGAACCATGGATTCATTCATGCCCTACCTGTCTTTAGAAGTGCTTGAGGGTAAGAGGTATATCTGTTGTCTGCTTTCATTTGACATCCAGCATACTGCCTTCTCAGTTTTCTTGCTCTTCTTGTTGTGGGCAGCTAAAACTCAGCCTGCAAATGTTGCCCTGTGGAAGACAAAGTTGGGATTGTGTAGGAAGATCACTGCCAGGGCCTTGCACAATCAGGGATGCACCTAAAGAGCTCTCACTGCCCTCCTCGGGGAACATCATTTTCTGAAAATTGTTCTTCCACACAGTCTTCTACCATGGAGGCCTGATTTTGATAAGTAGCAGCTTAATCTTCCGTTTAAATAGTATGTTCTGCCAGTGCACAGTACCTCTAATTCAAGTTTGATTTGATAGTGCTTTTTGTGATTCACGAAGTAAAACTTACAGGTTACTGATTGCCAAAATTAGGTGAATGACCATTTGATATTCACAAGAAAATTCTATGCTGAGGAGACCTCTGCATTTATAATTGTAAAAGTCCCTAAGTATTAAGATGTAGAGGTGGATTTATAGGTTGCTAAGTCCTGCATTAATTTTTATTGTAGTAGTTAGGTTTTTGTCTAGGAAAAATGTAAATAGTCCAAGTAATGACATTTTTTTTCATTATTTCATGATCTTCACAGATTTCATGGTAAGGAAGATTTTCCTGTTGGTTAAGCCTAATTTTTCCTTTTCCTTACTATTTTTCAGCCATTTTAGCTCCTCTAGTCCTTTTCTAAACCCCTTTCTTTTTTGCCTCCTCTGTTTTTCTTACCAGACATTTCTTTACAAAAACCTTTTTACTTAATAGTTATTAGCTGGAGAAAGTTTAGTGGGGTTTTGTTTGTTTGTTTGTTTTGGGTTTTTTTTGTTTGTTTGGTTTTGGTTTTGGTTTTGGTTTGGTTTGGTTTGGGTTTTTTTGCTTTTAATGCTTGCAGGTGGAGAAGAGAGAGATATTTTCTTTGGGAAACATTTCACTAAGTCCTAGTAATTTTCTTCTTATTGTCTCTGTTCTAAACATATGCTTACAATTCCACATGTCAGAAGTATTCAAATCTTATCTGACCTTAAATTCCTAAGAGAGACTGAGCCATTATAAAACCAGAGGTCAAACAGAACTGCTGATGCTGATTCCGATGACAACGCTGTTTCATCTAATTCATTAGATGACATTTCAGCTGGTAAAGGCCAGTCATGTGAGCAAGATGGAGGAAAAAGACATAAGAGAGAATAAGAAGGAGGAGTTACAATATGTTCCATATGAGAATAACCAGTCCTCGTTGACTGTGGGAAATAAATCCTTTTGTGTTCAAAATCCTGCTCTTGCCTAATAGAAGAAAGTGGATAGAAGTAAATGTGTGCACCACCTGGGCCATTTATATGTGGTTACAGACCGTATTTGCACCATCCCTCCAACATGTGGAAACAAAAGGTATGGGAAGCACAGATGCTCTTGGATCTGTGGGAGATACATCAATTTAGGTGCAAGATTTCTGCCACAGTGAATATTGTTAAAGCTCTGTAAAGGAGTAAAAATTTGAGAACCTAGAAACAGCTGGATACTTCGAAGTTCTTGATTGATATAATGATCAGACTAGGCCTGCAGCAACAGAATGATATAGCTCATCCTCCTTATAACCTCTGCTGGGTACGAGTGGAAGTGATGCAGAAGTTAATTCAGGTTTGGGCTGTGAATAAAGAATGTTATTGAGCTTTGAACTACTTTGGGACATTGACTGTTCTCTGTTGCTTTACGTTGGCTGCCTGTAGACTAAGGAACGTCTTTCTGAAGTGTATTATGCCTCTTTCAGAATTGGGGAAAAAAATCTTCAGAACTGAGAAGGCCCAAACTTGCAAACATCGAAAGTACATTGGATTGTTCAGAAACTGATAATGAAAGTTTTTTATCCAGCAAGAAAGATTCATTCATGGTTTTTTGCCAGTGGAAAGGTGTTGTGACTTCAGATTTTTCTAAAATGTTACCTGGAACACTTTGAAATGTATTTTTCTTGATAGTAAAGCTGAATAAAATTTTTCTTGAGACATTTTAGGGAACCTCTGGAAAAAGGCTTATAGACAGGACCCCATTCTGAAAATCACACTCACCTCTATAAAAAGAAAGTGATAAAAGGTGATAAGGTAGGATTGCCTTCTTGTTCCTCTTGCTCTACTATACAACAGTACCTCAGATCATGTTGTGTAGAGAGAAGAAGAATATTCTATTTCAGATAGTCTTTCCCACTCTCCAGGAAGTTTCATACATTCTTGTCGTTCTGCCCTTGAGATGGTTTTTAGATGTGTATTTTGGTATAAGAGCTTGACACTTGCTTTAAAAAATGGCTGTGCACCTAAGGTTATCTACCTATCGGCTGAAGGCTGGGGAAGCGAAAAAGAGTAGCTGATGGGAAAGAAAATATTACCCACAATAACATGAAGCTTGCTGTGGAATAACAAGTTAGAATCTGTTTCTTAATGTATAGCATAAATTGTATGAGAATTGTATTAAAAAACTACATCAAAAGCAACAATCCATAGCATTAATATAGTAAACTTAAAATGTATATAAAACATTTCAAAATTACTATAATTATCTATAATAGAATCATCATGCCATTTATCATGAAAAGCAAGCATACCTTCAATTAGAACAGTCTATTCATGGTGAATGTCAGCTGACTTTTACATACTTTGTACAATACATTTCCCACTAAAATCATAGATGTAAGGTAATTTTTCTCCCAGTGATATACTGTACACCATATTAATCAAATTTATTCCCATGTGTAATGTTCTCATTTTTGAATTTTAGGTGATCATGTAGAGTTTTTGCCTTTAAAGCGTTGGAATTTTAGGGATTCTTTTTGCTTGCTTGTTTTTACTATTTCAAATCCTAAGTGGGAAGAAAAGTAGAGGCCCACTGTAGGACCCAAACTGTGATCTGAGTTCCATGTGGGCTGAATTCTGTACCCTTAGAGAACTTGTTAGAAGATCAGGGCTTTGATGTATAGGTAGGAAATAAAGTGATTTGTAAGCTGTGTTATGAAGCCAATTGCTAGAAGAAAGCATTTCAGCATTTTATTACCAGAAAGTAAAATTCGAGGGTCACTACAAGCCCTGTATAAGCTATATATTTTAAAATCAAGTAGGACTTGCTACTTTTTGAGCAATGTGAGTGTACTAGATGAACCTCACAGATGGAGCAGGAAAAAAAGAAGAATAACAAGTCACTGAGTGCAACAGAGCTGTAGACTGTAGCAGCTCACTAAAACATAACTTGTGCCTTGTAAAATACATAGGACATTCAACAAACAATAGCCAGGTAATTCATAATACTAAACTTTAAAGAATTATTATGAATTATTAATTAACTCATGTCACTAGTTGTTTGTACCTGCTTTCTTGCAAACATCTTAAAAGACTTGTTATCTTTTGAATAAATGTCAGATTGGTCCCACACCCTCAGACCCTGCTCTTCATAAATCCCAAATTAAAAGGCAGAATGTATTAATTAAAAATGATAATGATTATGCTCTGTATAAGCAAAGTGCCATTGTATCTAAGATCGTTAGAAGTATTTGAGTAAGGCAGTAAGTCTAATGAAAATAAACTACCCAGCTGCTTTAAATAAAAAGGATAATACAGTGGTGGTTTAAACACTCTTCTGATTGCATTTGAGTATGATGAGGATGGGTTGAGTCATGTTCCTGTTCCAAATACAAAAACGTGTCCCAGTTTTTGAAGAGCACTTCCCACTAGGTAGTTTCCTGTTTACTGCACAAAGGCTTCCTGTAAAGGAAAGCAAAAGGAATGGCTAATTTGTCTTCACAAAAGTTTAAGTCTGCTATACATTAGCTAGCATGAGAAATATAGAAAAACTGACAAAATAGTAAGACATTAGCACTTTTTTTCATGTTCTCTTTCCTTCCTCTTTGACACAGAGTCTTTGAGATGTGAGAGTAATGTACGATTTTTAATACTTTACTTAACAGAAAACAAGGTGTCAGATGCAAGCCCTTCAGCTGTTACCTCCTGTGGTGTTTAGGTACATGTGGAAGCAAAACACAATGAGGGACAAAAAGGTCACACCTTTAAAATTAAGTTTAGAGTCTAAAATGAAATCAGAGAGAGTCCAAGGTACTAACCAGGATTGGTATATTACAAGGATTCATCAAGTCTTTACAGCCTATAAATAATTTTCATTTTCTATTTATGAAATTTAAAACATTAATTCCTACCTCATTTCATGAAGATGTGTGTCTATCTTAATTTTTTTATAGTATAGTTCGTATTTCCTGTATGTAATAAAATGTGGCTCTTTGCTGATGGCAGTAATTTCCTAACAACTGACTGTGGTGTCAGAAAGAAGAAAAACAAAAGAAAAAAAAGACAAAATTTTAGTTATCCTGCAAATTTATCGACTTCAGATAAATTTGTGATTGGAAGGGTTGCCTATGAGATCAACTACACTAGACTCCACTGCATACATAATTATTATGTTAATTTAATTTTTGATGGCTGTAAGCTATACTTAGCTCCCTAGCCCATATAGTAGTCAGCAGAAGATTTATTAGAATGTTTGCTTGGGTATCTTAGCAAATGTGGCATTGTTTTTGGTAAAAGAAATGCAGATTATATGAGCTTCAATCCCTTATTTAATTTTCAGTTTTTCCAATATTGAGCCAGAGCTTGAAAAGTATTCCAGAAATACCGTTGTTTTACACTTTGAGTTTTCTGTCGTACTCAACTGTGCTATTTGCATAGTAAACTATTTAGTCTCCATGAGTACGGATATCAATATATATATAACTGCGTTTGGAAAATATAGGCATCCTTCATGCTACTGTTCTTGTAAAGGCAAATAATTTCCCTTAGATGATTAAGAAAGTGATTGTGCCTGCAAAGCAGATGCCTAAAGCTCTGTTAGATATTAATTATATCTGAAATATTTATCACCCTTTTATGGGTACATTATAGATAGGATTCACGAATACATAATTTCTGCTTTCGAAACTCTTACTTAACTGCAGAGTCACAGGGTTTATTCAACAAGTTTGTTCTTCAAAAACAATATTCTCAGAAAATTCTATAAAGTTCCTCTTTATAATGAGATTTTCTGCTATTTACTACATCAGATTATCATTTTATCTTTGTGACACTGTCACTGGACAAAAGACTGATGTCAGTGGAATAAATAGTTTCTGTTAGAGGTGCTGGAGGGATGTGAGATCAGTTCCACGGCTTTCCATGGACCTGGATTCTGATCTGCATGCTGTGCCTCCAGCATGACCACTGTAGTCAATAATACTGGTATTATGTGCGTTCACACCATTAAATACCATGTGTTTTATTCCCCAGTGTGGGGCACCTTGTCCAGAAATGTACATCTGTGAAATATGAGCAAATGTAAAATTTTACATGTCTTCACATTTTATCACGTGAAAATTTTATGACTTAGCACTTACAGTGGATTTCACCTTATTTGACTTTGGTCACGAAAATTCAGCCTCTGTTTTAACCTGGTGATAAGGTAATGTGTTACAGCCTAAAGCAGGTCTCTAACGTAGGTGAAATAGTCCACTAACTGGAGGCATTTGTCTGTCTATACTATACACAACCTTGATGGTGAACTAAAAGCTTGGTCTTTAAATTTGGTAACGTTTAAATGCTGAAAATTGGATGGGTTAACTGGTCATCACCATAGGCTCAATGCACAAGGGCTGAATATGGATAACTGTGTCCTGCAGGGTCTGTGAAAATTCTGAGTTAAAACCATTGTTTTTTACCTTTGCATCCTGTAATATACAGCAGGTGCAATAGATTATAGGCACAGCTGATCCATCGGCACATCTGAAGTGTGTGAGCCTTGTTTTAAGAATGCTGATAACCCAAATGTCAATGGAAATTGGAGGCATCTATTTGCATTGAAAAGGAGTAAAAATCAGGTCACTTATGTTTTCAAATACCTGTGTCATTGAGCTTGGTTTAACCAAAGTCTTTTTTTTTTTTTTTATGCCAGATTGAAAAGTTTTTACTGAGTCATAGATAGTGAAAGGTTTCCTACCTTTTTTTGAATTAAAAGAGGAAATTACCTGATCCTGTATATGGTATTTCAAGACTAATAACATAGCTATCCCAAACAGAATAAGCCTTCCAGAAACAGAAGAGTCTGCTAAAGCAATACTCAGAGATCTCTTTTTCCTTCTGTACCTTCCTAACTGGAGCTCACTGGCCTTTGTAGCTCTGCAACACTAGGGAGCACACTTTCACCAGGAATTCTGCAGCCTGCAGCCTCTACGGAGAACGGGAGACATAAGTCAGTTGAGCAAATCGGCATTTGGGCAGCGGGCCAACCCCTGCCCCACTGCACAGAATGACAAGGCGTGCGAATGTGACAGAGCTAATGGCAAACAATGACAGATCTGTCGAGACTCCGATGGGATGCATCTCTTGTTTGTTCATGTACAGTGCAGGAATCAGAGCTATTTTGTTTGGGGTGTGCTTAGATGCCTGTCTGAACTCTTCACCCCACCTTTTACAAATCAGACTTAGCAGACCAACAAAGAGGGGGCTTTTGTGTGTATGAGAGATTTACAGTAAGCTGAAAACTAGGACAAGCAATTCTTAGAGGAGGGAGAAAATATACATGATCTTTAGTTTTATTTCTTTAAAAAAATACCTTTGTTCCTATTGAATACTTAATAAAATCTCATTGTGTAATTACTGATTCTAATAATCAAGATATTTGTCTATAGAAATAAAGGTGCAGGAGGACAGAAAGGAATTCTTTCTTCGGAATAGTTCTACACTCAATTTTACTAATATGATAATGAGTTACAATTTAAAACACACTAAATTATTGTTTCCTGCAATAATTTCAAGGAAAATCTAGTTTCTTACTAAATCAGTGTAGCTGTTGAATTATATTTCTATATAAGCCAAACGTGTCTTGTGTATTGTACCATTGTCTTTTAGGGAGTCTTAAGACTACGTTACACATTTCATACTTTTGATGCACTACTCCTGTTTTCTTTATGGTTGGTTGTTTTTTCCTAGGCTGAGGACTTATGATCAGGTTAACTTAAACCTGTGTAACTTAGATTTGATGGCACACAAAGAAGTCTGGAAATCTTTACCATTCATACTCTAGAAAACTTCTCCTTATCAGGAAAGTGTTCAGAAAAAGGTGTGTTGTACCAACCATTGCTAGTAATAAGAAAGAAAACCCGAAACCTTTCCCAGACCTTCATAAGAACAGCCACCTTGAAGTAGATCTATGGTCCAGACAGTCTACTTTTATATCCATTCAAGTAGCTTCATGGAAAGGTTTAAGCTAACATACAAAGAACAGTTGACAGATGAGTAGCTTGAACTCAATATTTTGGATGTTTCAGGTATTTCAGTCTATTGATTTTTCTTTCCAATATTTCTCTGCTGTTTTCCACATATGCAACCTTATCTGCCAACTTCCGTGTGCAATATATGGTGAACCAGAACCTTGCTGATTTGTTCTTGTTTGTTTGTGCGTTAAGAGGGCTAAAATGAGTAAAGTGATGGCTCCTTCTGTATCAGTCCTCCTGATCCTCCTGTCACATGCAAGTATTTGTGTTCTCTGGTAGATAGCAACCCCCTCAGAGCATTAAGTAGATGACTTGAAAAGACTCTGATTATGAAACAGCACAGAAAGCGTCATCTGCTGCTAAATAAAGAACTCCAGAGGTACCACATTCAATTAAAAAATTCCAGTTGAGAAATTCTGGTATTCAAGTGGGTAATAGGGTAGGTGATCATAGAATAATTAATTTCCACCACAAGAACTGTGCTAAGTCTCATTCTGAATCTGTTACTTTGAGTAGAATCTTGCCTGAAATGAAACTTATAAAGCATTACCCCACAGAAGATCAAGCTTGGGCTGCAATTCGAGAAGCTCGACAGCTAATCTGAAAGACAATCAGCTGAAAATGTCAGACAATAGACTGAATAAATGTAAACCATTGATAACATGGGCCATATCGCACCTTCAATTTTTAAGCAGCAGTTCCCATTGATTTCAGTGCTTAAAAATCAATGCATTCTCTGCAGAGAAATAGTTTCAGATGAACAGTGATTATTTATCATAATGACTTTTATCTGAGGATAACTCCCATTTCATAAATATATGCTTAGTATTCTTGTTTAATACTCTGTCTGTTGAGACCTTCCTACTATTCTGTGAATAAATCATATTATCTGCCTTTGCAAAGTTTCATCTGGTTTTATGCAAAGCTATAAGGAATTCCTCAGGAGACACGTGAGCTGTGTGGAAGAACTCCAGCCTGGGATGTTTCAGCTATTGTTTGTTACCTGTATAATACCAGCTGGAGGTCACAACCACTCAATGAGGGTCCATCATGGGAGGGTCTGCTATCAAAGCTAGATGCTTGTCTAGAAGGCTTTACAGCCTAAATAGACGGAAGAGTTAAAAGACAAAAAAGGTTGACAGAGCTCAGCTGCCCAGTAAAAGGTCAGCGACAGAGATTGATGCAACAGCTGGAGCTGTAGACCCTTTCTTTAAACTCAGTAAATTGTGCAAAATATAGCCAGTGTCACAACTTCCTCTTGAAAGGTTTTCTTTAACTGCAAAACCCTAAGGTCTGATTATTCAAGCTGTTTATGAAAAAAATAGAGACTGAATTCAAAAGGGCACAATGCTTTGCTAGTTAGTGCACTGATTTCAGGAGAACTGTGCCAGATTTTACCAGTCGAAAGGCTTCCATGCCTTAACAGTAAAACTCTGAACCATGTTCTTAAATCTTGATCATATGAACAACTCTGCTGACTGATAGGACTACATATATAAAAATATAATTGTTTATTTCCTAAAGTTTCTGGTCACTGTATACCTGATCCCATATAAAATGAAGATTTAATTGAGTGTCAAAATTATTCCTTTTGAAAGTGAACAATATAAGATTAATTTAGGTGGTGTTCCATTTTCCCCTCTTCTTCCAGAAACATAGTCATCCAAAGATATGCTAACTCAAGTATGTAACTTCTGGCTTGTTGTATGTTTTGGAAGCTGAAGAGATTTGCCTGTTAAATAAGGGATATAAGGAAGATTTAAATGCCTCTCTCAAGGGAAAGGTTCTGCTGCCACTAGTCTAGCCCACATGCAGACTTTTCTTTCACACAAAATAGGGAAAAGTTCCCAGCATAATTCTGAGTTAAGTGAAATGAAATAACTGCAGAAAGTATGTTTAATATACAATTATGAGAAGACCCTGTATATTCTAAACAATGAAATAACGAAAGGTCAATTTCTAACAACCTGTTATTTGTATGTGGAAAAAGAAAGCCATGTTGATAACCAGTTCATTTCCAGGATCCTAGTTTATTCTTCTGTCTTCAAAAAACAAAACAAAACAATCCCCCAAACACCATCAAAACAAAACACACTTTAAAAGGCTATTATAATCACAAAATTGTTTATATACCACCAGGAAAAAAATAAAATAAAAAAAAAACAGCTCTCATTTTAAAAATCTGCTACTAAATTTAGTAGCATTCCAATCTTGTCTACCTTTTGCTTTTCCACTGGGGGAAAAAAAAAATTAGAACTCTATTTGGGTCATTCTGGTATACACAAATAATATTTAGCATATAAAAGCTACAGTGACTTTTATTGTTCACGTCGTCTCCAGAAATCACTTAGCATTTTCTTTGCTGTAGAAACTTGTAATAAAATTGTTATAACAGGAAAAGCAAGTCACCTGGCAGTATAACCCACAGAGAAATGAACACTTCAGCACTTATTTTTTTATGGGCTAGTTAACCTCATTGGATTTATATAACTGCTAAAGCCTGACCTCCATTACTGCTGATCAGAGCTAAAATTTACTTCCATAACATATTATACAGACCACTTTAGAGAAATAAAGGAAAACAGAAAAGACACAGAACTTGCTTTTATTGTTGAACATGTTTTCCCAATCTGTGAGATTTACCGTTAACTGCTACACTGGGTAAACTGGAAAGTAAGTTTGTGTTCATGTTCTAAAGCTCTCCAACAACAAAGATCTAGCCATTTCCAAATCTGTAAGTGGCTACTAAATAAGGAAGAAAGGGTAAGCCTTTAATATATTGTTCGAAGCTGATTTGAGTTAGCTTTGATTAAGTTAGCTCTGAATACTGGATTTGTAATAATACCTGCATTTATGCTCAAACCGTTTTGCCAGTTTGCCACCAGTCATCTCAGCATCTGATTATCTGAAGTGGGGTTTGTTTGTCCTTTGATTCTCCTTCTATTGACTTTTTTATAAAGTCTTGGTTATTTCACAAAGATATTTTATAGTTTCAAAATGTTTGGATAATAGAATACTATGAACTGAGTATCTTTATAATATTGTAATTAAATTGAAAAGGTCTTGTCTGTATACATCATAATGATGAAAAGTAATTTAAAATAATATATGAATGCTAACTCCTTTTCTACAGAGGACAATAACCCTATATACTTGATTATCTTGAGTCATGAGAATGGATAAGACAATGTATGAAAACTCAGGGTGTTGCTCTAAACTTTGGTTGACTAATCTATCTGATTGGCCTCACTTTATAGCCTTTTGTTACAAACTCTGAATAAGAAGTGGGCATACTCAGTATTTCTGAAAAGCCAAGTATACACAGGTTTTGAAATGTATTATTTAGGAAACTTGGTCTTAAAATTTATGATAGTTTTACTGTAGAAGCAAAACATAATTTAAAAATAGTGATACTTTGTCTTAGGAGTGAGATTCCAGAGATCAGTGTAAAAATACATAAGAAGAAATAAATAAAAACTGGCTATTGTCTGACTTTAAATTATTTTGATTGACTTGTTACATGTAATTGCGTCAAAATTAGTATCTTAGTTATCACAAAGAGAATCTAGAGTTTTTAAACTCCTCTTTCCTTCCTTTGTTTTATTTATCTTTGTGGCTTATAACTTTAATTTCCCTGTTTCCTGACTTTATTTAATACACTTTATTTATCTTTGTGTACTGTTTTTATTCCTTTAATGCCTTTATTTTTAACAAGAAGAGAATAGATAAAAGGTGGTATTACTGCACATTTCCTCGAGACACTGTAATAAGAATAATCAAACTTCAGAATTAAATGCTAACTTTATTTATTAGATGGAAGGCAGGATTTTCCCATAAACCTTCAAGAATCATAAATCAAGACACAGAAATTATGAGATTAGCTTGAAAATCACAATTTGAGACGAGAGGAAGAGGAGAGGAGAGTAACATCCTCTGCTTTACCTTTTGGTTGTGTGCTTACTCACTTAGATATGCTCTAAAAATTTTCTAACCACAACAAGAGTGGTTAGAGACACACTAATTTTTAAATTATTCTAGAATAATTAGAAGATGTCAGTAGCTGGGCTGAAGAACAAACTAATGCCATGAGACATTTCTTAAAAGCCATTATACCTGTCAGTCTAGTGGCAAGGAGACAGCTGTTCTGGAGTCTTTTATTAATACTACGGATGTGAGATGTACATTTGGCTACTGCCATCATTGATCACAAGTAACAAAAACATACAAATACGTGAACTTTCTGCACATGTGCATTTTTCTTAGTTTGATAGATTAGCCTTTTAGAAAGTGCTCAGACATCTCAATGAATGGTTTTGAGGATATACATGTTAAACCATATTCCTAATGGTGAAATATGAGCAGCATCTTTAGGGCACCATGTGCTGTTTGCTTCCTGGAAGTAATCTAGGCCTCTGTTCCATTTTTTAAATCAGTCCTGTAAAAGACTTAAGGGTAAAAGTATCAAGACAATAATGTTTACCTGTATAGCATACATATCACTGAGAAGTATCTGGAGCATTCATTCAAAATGTCTTCACTTTTTGTTTGAAACACATCCTAAGAAACAAATAATTCTCAAAGAAAAGGGCCAGTAAAGGTAGATTTACATTACAGTAATATACAGTGACATTAGAACTGATTTCGAAAATTTCATATTTGCTTTCACTGCTAACTGCAATGATACCAGTAGATGTCTTGTGACTGTACTTGTTACCAAAGATTAGGGCTGGATTCTTGTTACTGGAAGTTTGCAAATTGCATAAACTCATGGTGCATTTAAAAAAACAAACAACCAAACCAAACAAACAACAAAAAAGTTTAATAATGTTCCTCTCTGTATTTATGTATTAAAACCTCTCTTGACTTTGTAGGGCAACGGCAGATTCTCTATCATTTAATCGATGAGATAATAAAAAAAAATAGTTTTATAGAGAATAATCCCTTTAACTGACTCTTTTGAGAACTCTCTGGCTTGTCTGAATGTAGGATCTTGACAGCTGAGTTCCAAGTGCACCAATTTTTCTGTCGTACTAAACTGAGGAAAAAAAGGCTTCAGTGACAGGTACACATTTAAGTTTCCCTCTATCTTTTTCCTCCTGGGACTACAGCAGGACTTGGACCGTATCAAAGTAATTAAAATTCACACACCAGCATCTGCATCAGCCACCCAAATCTGCAGCATTTATTGGGCTAGGAGCATATGAGGAAAATGGATATGAGGTAAAGTTCTAAGGTAAACTGTGCTGGAAAAAAGTTTATTTTATAATTTGTTTATGTTATGATTGTGCATAAGATAATTCGTCACTAGATTTCATTTTTGCTATGGTTACCTATGAAAGTAAACTAAGACCCTAGCTTCCTGGATAATTTACCATGGCACCCGTTATATTATGCTGTTCATAGCAAGTTATTATTTCTGAGCTTTTAGTTTTCTTCATTATTTATGAGATATAAGCCACTCTTAGGTCACTAAAATGAAATAGATCACTTAAGCAGACCTTTCTGGGAAGGACGATGCAAAAATTTCCTGTGCTCTGAGTAACAAAGGTGATGTTACATAGCTGTTCCCTCCAGATAAGGGTAGAGTGGAGCTTCATTTCTATATTCTTCTGTTTCACTTTGTTTTAACTTCCTCCACTTGAAAGCATTAGAAAGGTCTTCAGATTGTCTTTTAGATAACAACTGTATGCTTAGAAATAGGTTTCAGAAATGAGATTAGTTCTGGAATGATGATGTTGAACTATTGACCTGCAGAGAGAGAGATGATGATGCTGACTTTCACTCTGCCTGGTTCCCCAGATCTAGTCATTTTTCCTCTAAAATTCAGTAGTGGCAGGTTACAAAGTAGGGGTCAAGGCAAATGAAGTGGCAGCCAACCCACTGCATTTTTCTCTGCCTGTGATCTGTCTAAGTCTCTTGGTCATTTAAATGCAGGTGATGGTTTCAGCCCTGAAATAGTGAGGTGAAATGTAACTTGATTTAACATTTTAACCAGAAGGGATTGCTCTCTTTCTTTGCTGCTTGGATGTAAAGCCTTTGATGATAACCAATGGTGATGGCAAAGTATATAATGAATGAAGGCACTGGGTGGTAGTGCTACTCGTAAAAAGGGGCCTTGGAGATAGTTAAATCTGTGGGTTTAAATTTAGAATAGATAAGTAATTTGTAATGAATTATTTATCGGTTTAAATTTCACCAACTTTTTTTTTTCTGTTCACCAGTTGTCCACAAACATATGGCAAAATTCTTGGATGTATTCATTATCCAGAAAGTATTCATTTATTTCCTCAGTGAATAAATTTCAGCCTGCAGATTGCTCATGAGCAGTTCATAGGGAATATTCAGAACATGAACTGTGTGTGTTAGTTTCCACGTCTGCTTTGATATACTGAGAGTTAGCACTATTATTATGACTTAAAGATCACATGAGCAGACACTGTGCTGACAGCAATATTTTCAGCTAGCCCTTTATTTAATTCTCATTGAAACATAACATAGTACCCTAACATTACACTTCAGGATTTACCCAGATTATATCATAGCTCTTATTAAATGAAGGACGGATTTTATTCTGGATTAGTTTACAAGGCCTGTGTACAGTGTGGTCCCAGTGTTGTGTCCACACAGCTGAGAGGACAGAGAATTGCAGTTCAGCCAGGAATTAGTGTTTAACAGCAGAATGTCATTACACCGATATAATCCACAAAATATACCTGTTTAAAGGCTTGCATTAAAAAAAATACATATTAGTATTATTGATTTATATTATGATGCAAGCATTTAGCCTCTGTAGAGAGCAAAGAGAGAGCTTTTAGTTTACATAGGCTGAGGAGTTTTGTTGTTTATCTGTTTTTCCTTATGTTATCAATTCAGAAGCATGCACATTTTAAGGAGAATGTTTTTGAGCTGGAAGAAATGTGTCAGTAAAAATAAATTGGAGCCCTCCCAGTTTGGAGAGCTGACAGCATTTCCATAATGTCGGTAGTGTACAGGCCCCAGCTGTTAAGGACATGACCCATGCCCCGATGGAGATGTTCAGGTTTGAGGGGCTAAGTTAAATAGTGATAACTACTTCAGTAGAGTTCTTTGTAGAAATCTTCCTCATGTGCATGCTTTTATTTCCTGCAGCTTTCAAAGAATATTCCTCTATTTCCCCCTGTACACATGGTCTGTAGACTACCACAGTACTTCTCTGCAAGGCCCACTCAGAGGGCTGTCTTGTTTTTCCTCAGCAGGGCATGAACAACACAGCTGGGAACAGAACAGTAGGGACATCCCCTCAGCTTCCCCAGAGAATTAAGAGAAGTGGAGAAAAGGCATCTTTTGCTATCCCAAGGGTTTTTGTGTATACACTTCTCTAATGTTCAGAGTACACCACTCAACATCCACTGTCCGGGTGTTCACTCACTTGGTACAATCCAGGCTAAACTTTTCTTACAGTATAGTAATGCAACAATGTATAAATGGGGTGTGATGCACCTGTTGTAAAAATGTAAATCTGAAAATGAAGAAACAGCCTTATTTTATAACTTCTGGAAATTCAGTTCATTACAGAATGGCTGAAAAAATCTTTCACACACGATTAAATATCAGTTGAAAATCATATGATTTCAAAATGAAAGATGATACTCTCTAAATTAAACGTTCTTTATCTTTAATGTGTATTCTGTTTGAGAAATAAAGCGAAAACACCCAAGTACTTAGCTTGAATTTTATGAAAGCTGTGAAGAAATAGAGAAGATATTTGCTGAATTCCTGTGTTGTAAGCTGCAGATATAGGTACCTAATCTCCTGACTTTGAGCTTGCTTGGAAGTGCTGCCTTGCTCAAAGCTACTCCCTTGTGTGAGTAGCACCCTCCAGGTTACTGATATAAGTAGCCTCTGTCTGTACTGAACACACATAACAGCAAATTCCACTTGAAGCATTATATCTGAGCCACTTCTGCTCAGATATTGAGGGAAGAATAATTTTAACTTTCGTACAATGGTAGTGATTACAGTCATTATTCCTAGAGTGAGAGAACAGGGTTTGGTACTGTTCTCAGTTCGAACTGGGGAGACTCATTTCTATGGGAATGACTGAAACAGCAAGCTACAAAACTCAGGAAGAAGGAACCTCCACTGCAGCTGCATTTTTGTTCAGTCATTAGCACAAGATTTATGAAAGGGGAATAAATAAACAGAGGGTAGATTTGTTTCCTAGTGATTGATATCTTTTCATCAGGAATTTGAAGTGTGAATTTGAAATCCATGAAACCAACAACGTTCCTGAACTGAGGTTTCCATTCACTGAGTGTAAAGAAAAATCATTGCAAATGATCAGTGTGATTTAAGCAAAAATATTGAGGAAATTGTTTTAAGCTCAGAAACCTGGTGAGACACAAGCACTTAATGCAGAAAAGAGAAACGGAGTTTCATTATGTTGGTGCTTTGGTGGTCATATTGCTTGTTTTAGATACTTCTTGCCATACTTCTTGTCCCATTGTGAAGTGCCAGTTTTTCCCTTTCATTGTACATGGAATGTGGGAACGTAAGAAATCCCTGAATTACACTCCTGGGCTCACTGCCTAACACTGAATTGCTGTAATGCTTTGTGCCAGGAAGCCTAATCCCATTTGGGATCTGACCCAAATGATTTAATCTTATTATACCCAAAGGCATTGTGATAGCTTTTCTGGCAGATTTCTAACATTCACAAAATAAATATGGGTAATGTGTTGACTTTAGGAGAGTAAATGCTGATTAAAAAATCCTTTATATCACTATTGTATTTCCATCTTCATATTACACCTGCCGGTGTAGCAGTGAGAAAACTGATTCACCATTAGGAATACATATTCACATTTATCAAAAATAGGAATCACTATTTCATCTTGATAAAGAACAGTGTATTTACTTAGTCTTATCTGAACTCTTTTGAGATGTAAGAAATTGAGAATGTCTTTATCTCAAGAATGAAACACTTTAAAAATGAGGGCTGTAGACTCAAAGATAATGGCAACGCTGTTTAGCTATGTTTTTCACTTTATTTCAGTTATGATACTTGGCAAAAATGAATTTGTCATACAATCATCTGATTTTGTGCATTAACATCAGTTTGTTGTCATTTATTTTCAAAAGAATGCAAGTTCCCAGAAACCTGCATTATATTTGCAATAAGACAATATAAGGCTTCAGATGTTTTAAAAATAGTCAATTTGAAAAGAGATTTACCTAGAGCATTTTTATAGATTCTTATTTTTTTAAAAAACTGGAGTGTTGTCTTTATGATGTATGATTTAAAATAGATATTTTATCATACAAAATCATGGAATAATTTAGGAAAAATGAGATTCTAAGAAACTATTGGATTAAAGACCTCTTGGCAATGTATGGAAAGAAAGATTTGTGCCTTTAATGGAAACAGTATGAGCATGAAAGGATTTCAGACATCATCTGAGTTGAAGGTGGAATATTTCCCCTACAGCAATAAAAATGAAAGTGCAAAATTTTTTTTATAACCACCCACCGTTCTGGCAGTGCCCAAATCCTCCATAACCTCTATTTGACTTGTCACTTGGAAAAGAAATTTGTTCATAGATCATGACTGTCAGAGTGCCTTTTCTGCAACTGTATCAGTAATTAGCTATGCCTTTTTAGTACTCAAGGCAAGTACATCTGTCATGTTGAAAGAAAGGGTTAGATTTTTCTCTACTTCAGATAACGTTTTAACCTTTCAGAATTGTAGCATCAACAAAGATCCAACTGTTGAAAAGACTGCGTCGAAGGCTTTTTTAAATGTTTGTGCTGTATTAGACTGTTATAAAAATGTTGCCACTCTAAATGTTTTAAAGATTTTTTTAGTAAATACAGAGCAAACCGACAATTTGGGGAGAAATAGAGGGAGGTTGTGAGCTGATTTTAGTTTAGGCCTTATGCTGAAGTCTATTGAGCTTCTCTGTGACTTTCTGAGTGCCATCAGTTTCAATTGATTTTGATGTAGCTAGGATCAATCCTTTGTTACTTAATTGTATTATAGCTGTCTCTGTCTTTGAAAACAATTACAGAGCTATCTATCAATCTAGCTGCACCAATAAAAATGACCTCGTGTAATTATAACTAATAAAAAAATTAGTTTATGCACATTGATTATGGCTATCTTACCAAGAGGCTGCCATTTATTTAATAACCTCGGGAACAAGATGTATTGCAAGTATAATGAGGTGGATCTGTGTTAGTATATGACATTATCAATCAAAAATATGACTGTCCAGGTATCCTGCACTTAGGCAGGCACAGAACAAAAAAGAATGATGGACTATTCCAGAATCAGCCAGCCCCCCAAGTTGTTCTTGACATTTACCCTTTCTCAGTCTAACAGAATCAAGGCTATTTAATTTACACTAAGTTAAAAGTAGCTACAGGCTCAGATAGACTTGTAACATGCATGCTGTTAATTATTACGGTGCAGTCTGTTCTCTTGCCAAATGAGGAGTCCTTTCATGTCCTATGCCAAAGTTAATGGGCAGAGTTAGTGTGTGAGATGTCAGATCCAGATTTGGTCTAACCAATTAGCTAGTTTTAGCCATTTTCGATACCTTGTGATGCTTAAGTGCCACCAGTTGTTGGAACAAGACAGTGTTTGGACATAGACGACAGAGTAATGACTCTATTAAACAGTTATTTGCATGTATGAGAAATTATTTCCCAGTGGTAGATGAAATCCATTAAAACACATTAAATGACATTTTCTCATGAAGCTAATCTGTCCATATGTTTCAATGACGTGTTGTTTTGCTATAATGTGTAATAGTCTGTTATCTCTGTTTCAACTTATTTGTCGCTATTTTACTTGGATTTTCCTCTGACATTCTATTTTAGATAGCCTGTACCTTAAAATTCATTGGCCACATTGATTGGGTTTACATTGAATATAATGTCAATCCAGAAGTACTGCCCTGGTATAAACATTCTGCACAGTGGATATCAAAACGAAGGTGAGAAAGACTAAATTATCTGAATTTTCCCATTTGTGAACTAAGTTAATTTTCATGAAGTGTATTCATCTATAAAACATTTTTTGGCATATCTACCCCTTGATTTAGAAAGGCTGAAATTTACTTTTTCTTACCTTTAATTTAAAAGCTGCCTACAATCTTATTTGTTTTTATTTTCTTTGGGTTTTATCTTTTGTTTCCAGGAGCTGTCATTTAATGAAACTGTCATGAAGCAGATTATAGAAATGTCTAACTTTTAATTTAATTTTAATTTAATTTTTTTAAGCTTCTATTAAATAAAAATGCAACTCAGAATGAAAGTAGCTGTTGATGGCTGATCCCTCAGATGAAAGAAAAAAACCTCCCTAACCATAGATTAAATAATCACAAGAAAGGACAATAAGTGAAATGCTTAATGTGCTGGTAGTCTCTTGCTTATGATTCATGCTGCTGTGATGTATGTATAACTGTTATATAAATTTTATGAGATATATGAATCTTCTTTTACATGCTCCATTTGGGTTTTGTTAGGCCAGTGTGCTTTGCATGGGCGCTATTTTAGGCATGGGACCTCTAGAGTAAGATTTTTAACAATCACATGTAAGGACTGAGAGTGTTATTATATAACAGGTACTTTACATTCGTATCAGAGATTTCAAAATGTTCTTCTGTGACTTCAGAAATTCTCCAGAATTTTGATGTCTGTTTCAGTTATCATCTCATGGAGTTATTTTCAAGTGATATCTTAGATTTCAATATAACACTGAAATTCACTGAGGGTATTTGGGGATTTACCATTCAGGAACAAAGTCAGAACACCTATGTGACGACACTTGTTTTTCATGTTTTGTTTAAATTTAATTTTCTTTAAGAAACCAAGTGTTACTTTTCACAGAGTAGTATGTGATAAGGTTGGCAGTGCAGTGTGACTTCACACTTCATTTTCTCTTCACTACTGTTCTGATGAAGGACTATTTTTAACTGATTAAAAAGAAAAAAAGAAACCCCACTTTTTTTTCCTTTTTGATCTGAAAATTATGTCACTCTGAAATAATTTCATCGTTAAGTGTTGGCTGTAATTTCAGTTGCAAACTGCTTCTCATCTTGGTTAGATAGAAAACTTTTCAATTTTGGACCCTGTAAAAATAACTAAATTCTATACTACAGGTGCTCCCAAATACCTAACTCTTGATCCCACAGCTTCTGGCACATTTCTGTTTTCCCCATGCTTCATTTACATTGTGAAACTTCACAGTTTCAAGGCAGGAAAACACTACTTATAAAAGTGTTTTTTTTTTTTTTTTTCCCCCAGAAATTACATGTCCTCTGGTACCAAGAAAACAAATCAGGTCATATTTTAAAAAAATAAGAGCTGAGATTTCCTGTAATGTCATATTTTTACTTCACGATTAAACTTGAAGAATTTTATTCAAACTTTCATTTTTCATTAGGCACACGGATTTTTATCTGCCTACACTGACTATTAACCTGAACCAGCATTTTTCAATGGAAAGACTGCAGCCTACATTGGAAAACATGGTTGAATACATTATATTAGGTCATTTCAAGTCATGATAGTCCCAGAAAACGTTACAGCTTGAACAGAAATTCTTTGCATAGATAGATGGCCATATCAGGCGCTTGTTAACCTAGAACTTTGCCTTTGCATATTCTTGATCACTAACTTGCTTCTAGCTGGTGAGCATAGTGATGAAAGTATAATCAAAGCTTATGACAATACATAAAAAGCCTTTGCTTATTTGGTGACTAGGAAGTAACTTAGGACTACTAAAGGAGACTGTTGGTAACTGATTTATGTTGGCTGGCTTGACATTTGTGAAGCTTTTGAAAGCTGAACAGTTCTCTTAAGGAAAATTATAGAAAACACAGTTACATAGGTATGATCTCTAAATCCTTAAGAAAACTTGCAAGAGGAAATCATGGAGTACTATGATCCTGGCTTAGTATATACCTTGAAAAACACTGGTCTAGCTCTTAATTAAGTACACAATCTTGTATTATCTTCCTCAAGTAACTGAAATATACTTAGCAGAAAAAAAAATATTTTTCTGTTGTTGAAAGCTCTTGGTGACTAAGTCAGTTCTGAATTTAAAATGGATGAAACGGGTGTTCTTCCTGAAGCAGGTATTGCTTGGGTTGGAGAGGAGCGATGAGTGGTGACTACCAAAAAGCTGAGTTCAGAAGTTAGTATAAAGCTTGTCTGAATAATTCAAAGGTAAACATGTCTGTAAATCCTATCAGGAAGCTTGTCACAGACAGGCTTTTTGGTTTTGGAACTGTTGGGAGAAAGGGCTCCCTTGAAACTTTTTTGATCTAGATCCTTCCCAAAGATCTAAAGAACTGGAATTTTACCCATAATTTCTGCACTTGAATTTAGGTTTTAACATTAGATGAATTTGGAGAAAAAAAGATTAAAATTTTTTATCAATCAAAAGTGGTTAAATAAAATAGATTATCTCATTTACATTTGTAGGTTTCAATTTTAGGGGAACACAGATATTTGCCTGAGTATGGTAGCCAACATACTACAGAACTGGAAGCAAATCAATTTAATTCAAGACTGCCAAGCACACAAAAATGTATTAAAATAGGTCAGTAAGTGTCATCTTAAAAGCTGTTGCTCATTCACAGATCCGTGGCATGAAAAATGTAATAGAGGAAAGCTGGTAGCATAAGACAATTTACAGGAGGCTTTATGTGTTGCAGAGCAATTACTACGTTCTTTATTCAGAGCCTGTAATGATCCCTTGACAAAATACTACAGATTTCAACATTTTGTCATTCTAGGTGGCATACATATCAAACAAAAGGAAGATTTACTGTGCCCAGAGATAATAAATGAAATGCATTTCCCATCCCAAAATTTTGAGACATTTACAACATTCATAAATCACTTTCATAATTTTTTCTGCATGTCTGTAAATCAAAGAACCTGAGTCATCCTGTGGTTCATAACATAATGCTAGCTTTTGAGTATGGTTTAATATGAAGCATCACAATTGTATGTAATGTTATAAAGTTTTTCATATGGCAGATGGAACTAGGCTGAGATTTGAAGGCTTTCCATGACTAGCCTTGTGAAGGATTCTTTAAAATCCTGAAGTTAATGCCAGGGGAATTAATTTAAATGTGAGACAACAACAACAACAACAAAATCACTTTTTCTAATGGGAGAAAAGAAAAAAAGAGGGAGATAAGTGTACCAGTGCTAGATAGAAATAGCCTAGAAAGTCACTGAAGCATACAAAAATGATGAAATTAAACATCTGGAGAGTCAGCCAGTAACCTGAGAGAGGTTGCTGTAGTGAACCACATCAGGACCACCTGTCAATTAGTAAAAGAGCTCAGAGGAAATGAAAAACAGAATTCACAAGTCAAAAGAAAACTGATAAGAGCAAAGTAACTTCAGATTATGATTTATTCAAGTAATGAGAATGTCTTTTGCAATAGATTAACAATCACACTCCCCAAATCCCAGGAAATAACTATCAAAATCAAGATTATTCCCTTAACATCTTCAAAGCAGCTATCAGATAAAAGATGAGAGGGATGGCAGAATGCATCAACAAACCAGGTGTATAAAAAATAGTTTATGTATGTTGAGAAGGTGTTACAGCAAAGATGCTTTCAGGACTGAAGATATCAGGTCACTGTGTTACTTCTCAGAATAGGCAATCTCTCTCACTGCTGATGATTTTTTAAAGCAAGAATCTGCTGTTAATTGTTGCAAGGATTTACAATGAAATTCTTTTGAAGTGACTTCATACACATTTTGATGCAAAAGATTAAAGATAACATAAAAAGGATGAAGTCTATCAAGCACTTACATGCATTCTTTGCACAGAGATGGATAACCTAAGGTCAGCATCGCTTTCATATACTTTCAGATAGGTATATTATTTTGAGACTGTATAACATGTTCAATGTGGTGTTTAAAAAGCATGCCTTTTTTTTTTCTAGATACCTTATAGAATTTTAAATATCCTCACTCTATACAATCCTTAATATTCAAATCAGATATTGTCCTTATTGCCATATGGATGTTAGTTTCAGCAGTTTACTGATATTGTCAGCTAAGGTGCCAACTACAACATTTTTCATTTAAAATTTTTAATAACTGTAGGCAGCTTTATTCAGTCAGTTATGTTCACAACGTAGCATCCCACACTTTCTCATGTGTAGAAGGGCTGATCGGGTTTTCCTTGAGTATTCCTCCAGATAATTTATAGAGCATATTATGCTGATGTCTCTCCTTATTCAACAGGTTAATGGAGCTTTCTTCAGGGATATACTTTTGACATTTAAACCAACATCTTCCGAATATATTTTTAAAGCAGGAGTCTGGAGCTATTTTGAAGTGGGACTCTCCTGTGCCCTTCTATTTCCCTTCAAACAGCATCATTAACTGTGCAATGACCCAGAGGACAAAAGAACCAACATGCTTACAGCATGCTAACTACTCATCCTTAACACACCAAGTGGTTAGCATGCTCAGCTGAGAAGAGGAAAAGTCAGATTAACATAACTATATACATTTAAACATGCTTTGTTTGTTCTAGGGTTAGAAAACCAGGCCTTTTTCCTGATATGTTCAGCCTAAGTTTGTACACTTGCCTAAAATCATAAAGTCCAGTCATAGCTTTGCCTCAGCCTTGTCTCTGACAAAAAAACAAAACCAAAACAAAACCCCTTAGCTCTTTGTCGTCTCTGCTCCCAGCCAGCAGAATGCATCTGGGTACAATCTTCAAAACGCATCTGGGTACTATAATTAGTAGCCATCCAACTATATACCAGACTATAAGGAGAACATGGTGTGACTTCTGCATAATGAACCAAGTGAAAACCAACATAATAAGGTGCTAAATTCAGATCTTCTTGAGCAAAGAGCTAACTGTGTGGATAGGAGAAGAGTGAATCATTAAATTCGCTATATCTGAGGTTTCTGTCCTGCATGATGGAAAGCACAGCATCTACTGCTAATTTGTGTGCTTACTTCCCAGTCCTAAATAGTGATGTATTTAATCTACTCACTATATGAGTTTTTCTATTTTGCTGCTGCTACAAGTGTATTTCATACATTTCCATGGTGTCTGCCTCTTCCCTGTGATCAAATGTGTCAGGCATTGAGACTGATTTGAGGAGGATTACTGAGAATCCATCTACCACAAAAAAAAAATCTTTTGTCCATCACTGAGTGATCAGTTTTGCAAAGAAGTGCTGATAAGTGCACAACAACTGAAAAAACAGGCTTTATAATCAGAGTACTTGTTTTAAATTATATGTTTTATTGCAGAAAGGAATCAATATATTTAAATTGTCTCTCCATATATATATATATAT
>VWYH01004917.1:60192-281271 GCA_013399365.1 Pampusana beccarii | reverse complement strand
ATTTTATTTTAATTTTTTAGTGCTATCTGTTGGTACTAATTTTACATTCCCAAATTTGATATTTAAAAACAACCCTTCTAGTATTCAATGAAAATAAACTGGCTTGATTGTCCATACTGGAAGCCTTCCAGTCACCACTTGGCATTTCATATGCAAATTTAGAGTAAATATTTGGTCCACAGTAGCAAAGGAGTTAAAAAGTACGGCACAGGGGAAAAAAAAAATCACATCCTTTTAAAATCAGAAATCTACTTATTGAGGAAGAACTAAAACCACATCTATTATTCTCACTGTTTTCATCTCAAGGCACAAAGGTTAGGTCACAGTTTACAAGATGAGTTCTTTGCAATTGTGCTGTATCTTGTTTTCTTGTACTAATGCACTTTCACAATTTCAACAGTTTGATCAAACATTATTCCCATCTAGCATTCCTCTCCTTGCCAAGGTGTCATTGTACTCTGCAGAAAGACCTAATAGAGTTTCCAGTTTATAATTAATGGAGCTTTAATTATTAATTGATATATTATTGATAAAATCATTATGAGAGGTCATGGCTTTTGAACCATTAATAGCAGGGGAATCCTATGGTACATTTTTACACATCTTTATCTGGGAGGCCCTTTTCTTTTCTAATATGTATTGGATTAGTTAAGGGATACTCTTCATAAATTAGTATTATTCCAACTGCACGATAACACTACTATCAAACAAAATTACTTATGTACCCATCAGTACCAGGCCATGCAGGTAGCAAATAAAAGAACTTATATCCTAACCATGCTGACATCAAATTCATCTGGCACTTTTTATGTGGATAGATGTTATAGAATCATAGAGCCATTTTCATTGGAAAAGACCCTCAAGGTCATTGACTTCAACCTTTAACCTAACGCTGTCACTAAACAATGTTCCTAAGAACCTCATCTACACATCTTTTAAACACCTCCAGGGATGGTGACTCCACCACTTCCCTGGGCAGCCTGTTATCTTGCTTTACACACACACACACACACAAAGTCTTTCTATCAGTTTTCATAGACCTTTAACAATTTCTTTGTGCATGGAAATCTCCTCCTGCATGACAGTAATTCTATTAAATAAAACTTGATTTTCAGAAGAGCAGAACACGGACAACTCCAGCTGGAAATCAGCTGAACCTACTGATTCCCATCACCTCCACAAATCCCTGAGCGAGTCCTTGTTTGTGAGTCAGACAGGTTTCAATATGACATACCAACTAAAACCAACAAGGTGAAAACATTGAAGAACGTTTAAAGAAAACTTTAAAGAAAGTAAAGCTTTATTATAGTTCCAAAAACTACATCTGTTTCCAAGGAATGCTGGTAATACGCCAGTCCTGAAATCTTCAAGGGAAAAGATTAATTTTAATCATCAAAAAAGAATAGAAATTATACAGAAGTTCAAGAATATGAAATGAAAAATGAAGTAACTGTCAAATTAAGAATTTATCTTTAACTCCATAGAAAGCAGCTAAAGGAAACAAACAAACAAACAAGAAACAAAAAACTACTTTCTTTTTGAGGATGTAGTTAATTTATTTTCCAAGGAGTTAATAAGAAGTAAACAAATGATTCCAGTACTAGAACGGGTTCATTGAATTGCTAACAACTTTTGAAGTTGGCAGAAAAATTCCATATTATGCCAAAATTTTGGACCATTCTGGTCTCTGAAGAAATGAAAACTCTAGAAACTTTTTGCAGCTGATGGGTTTTTTTGGTTAGTTTTGTTGGTGTTACTTTGTAATATCTAAAAAAAGGTTTTTCAGTGTCAGAGGAGACCAAGCAGCATGCATGGGCAGTGGGCATATTCTGAGTCTGGTCAGAGGAGCAATGGGAAACCTCCATGCTGCTGAGATGCTGGCTAAAAATTTTCATTTAGCAGCCACTGGTTCCAGTGGTCAAACATGTCAGCTGCATGTTGTGGGAGATGAAGGAAATTATTCACTCCAGAATTATGGAAAGGAAGAATTTCCCGACTATAAATACCAACAGCTAATCTCATTCTATTCCAAACTTTTTCCTCAGTGTTTTTTGCTGATCATCTTTCCTTAAATCTCTCTCCTTCAGAAGCCAAGTAAAACTGATTTTTTGAGGCAGCTCATCTCTGGTAGTGCACAGGAGCCATAAAGATGCATTTACATTCAAACTTGGCATTGTGTTTGAAAGACAGAATATTAATAGGATATCCAGGCTAATTGGAATGCAAATAACCATTCCCATTGAGTACTCTCTTATTATAGCCATATTTAATATTTTCCTAGAGCCAAAGCCAAGCTCATGAGAGGAGGGGTAGGAGAAGGTAAGGTAGAAGGAGCCAACAATTAGCCAGGTACCATGCTATACTGGCTGGAAAAGCTAGGGAATATATAAAGTGGCATTTCCCTGAGGCACCTGTATGTGCCTTACATGTTTAGAAAGTTGACTTTCATCTCCCAAATAAACTTGTATCTTAAAGGAGTAATTCTATCTCTGAAGACAAATTCCCTTCACTCATACTGATGTAGCATGATTACACTGAGCTATATCATGGGCTACGTAATTGTGGAGTTTACTGAGAACATCCGCTAAACATAGCCACAAACAATGAATGTGCCCTCATACAAGGGCAAGAAGTGGGGATACCCTCTGAATGAAATCTATAGACATCTTCCGTAAGTAGTACATAATGTTTTAATCTGCTTACACATGTTATATCTCTGTTAGGGACAAGAACTTGATTTGATATACATCATTTAGCTGGAGGCAATAATGAGTCTTTCGTAAAAAGCAAATATTAGATCTTCTTCCAGTCTTATTATGTGGGTCTTTAGCACTGGAACTGCCCTCTTGTATTAATTTAGGAGATAATTGAAAGTGCGTTTAATAAGATTCATTACCCTTAAGCAGTACATTAGTTGTTATCACTAATAAATAATCTAAAAAGAAAAAAGGAGTCGAATTTATCCAGTTTTATATTCAACCTCTTTCCTTAAATGAAAATGCTATTACTGTAATTTAAGATAGCAGAAAGTACATGATACAAGTCAGCTCTAAATATACAAATTCAGGCATTTTACAAGCTTGGTTTGACTTTAAAATGCCCACTTGAACACTGCAAGTGCAAATTGCAGCCCTTATAACTTAAAATCTGAGTCACACTGATGGAGGTGAGTAGCTCTGCAGTGCAGGCTAAATGCTTTTGAGCTTTTGAGAGCAGTCATATTGTGGCTGGAGTCATGATATTGCTTCTTCCCCACCCTTTAGGATGATAGGAGTGAGAAAGATGCCTGTACTGTATCAGGTGCTATTTTCATACCTATTATTTTAGGTACCAAAAAATCTCAGCATCTGATGATGAGACATTCTCTGGCTTCCAGAAAACATCAAAAGCATCCATCTATGGTAAATCTAAAAGAGACAACAAATCTCTGTAGTATATACCATTAAAGCTTTCTTTTTTGTAGATCTTTTATTTTCTCTTGGAAAAAGAAAATTGAGCTGTCCTTTTCCACCAGATAACCCTTTCCTTACCAGAAAGATAAAACACCCTCAATTTTACTGTTTTGTATCTAGGATTCAAATTCTTCCCCAACTGCCTTACTTCGTTCCAAGTCAAAGTTCTTCCTCGATCACTTCTATGCTAATCTCCTCTCTCAGTATGTCTTCACAGTCTTTTGTTTCCTAATTAGTTTCTTCCCTATACAAGACATCAACATCAATCTCTTTTTTTCCTTTTCCAGGATTTTATGTCCCTCGGCAATCTGTCCTCTGAGGGCTGTTCAGCAGGAATCATAAGCTCAGCGTAAGGTCAGTTTTCATGCAAGAGGCACAAAAACTTTTGCCCTGTGTGATTCACCCAGCAAGTTAAACACAGAATCAGTATTCTGCATGGATGAGCAGATGAGAGACCTTTTGATAAATCACTGCAGAAGCTGTGAAGGTGACAGCAAAGCACAACAAAGTAAATAAGTAAGGGAAAAGAAAAAAGAATGATTAAAATATATTTGCCAGAAACATTAAAATGCCCAATGGCTCCATATGTTCTTAAGAATAATGTGTAATGGAGATGTGTATTCAGGTGTCCCATCTAATCTACACGTGTCTTCAACATAAAATACTAATTTTATATTAAGGTGTATTTGTTTGGTTTGTGTTTTGGTTTGGTTTGGTGTGAGGGTTTTTTTGGTTGATTGCTTGGTTTGGNACTCAAACGTAAAACACCTCTAGTTTTGGTGTGTGTCTCCCTGAAAGAAAGGGATCCATATCCGATGCTGTTCCCTCCTTCTGTAGTTGTTTTTTTTTGAAAGGTGACTCACATCTGCACAGCTTCTATAGGCCATGTCTAAAGTGTTTACTTCCAGTAAGTACATGCTGTGCTGCCTAAATATATTTCACTGGAAGATAAACACAAAAATGGTCTCTCACCATAGATTAAAGTCATAAATATGGGATATTAGTTTTATCCTGGTTTACAGGGTATGATGAGGATAATTGCATTGAAAAGCATTACATGCTCCAATGCTACAACAGCAGACACCTAATAAGTTCTAAAGAGAATAAAGTTTCAAAGCTTTGGTTTCTACCAGAAAAAAAAACAAGTTTAGGGGGATAAAATTTAACTACGATTAGGAAATGCAAAAACTGTGTCATGAACTGGCTCTTATAAAGACAGCAAATGCACATGTATTTATAAAAGAAATCGTGAGTCCCCAAAAGTTTATCCATTACAACGTCCCCATTTATATTTACCAACCAATATAGATGGCAGCCTGTACTTAAGAGTCAGGCATATGAAAAACTGTTTCATGTGTGATACAATTATGCAGCTGTTGATGTCTTATTGTTGGCACTGGTTTCTGATACAGATACCTGAGGTGAAAAATGAGATGCAGTTTCAAAGACATGAATAAATTCTGATTGTGAATTATTCCATTTACTTGCACAGAGGAAAGAGCCATGTGAGGAGGATGTCTTTTGAAACTCCGTCTCACTGGCTTTGCTGTGACAAAATAAATATATTTTTATATATTTTTTGAGATTGGAACAATTTTTGCAATTGTTCCATTTCTGCACTTTTAATTAAACATTGATCCAATTAAATTTCAACTGGATTGCTTCAGGGAAAATAAATTTTTGAAAAAGTTAAACTCCAAAATGTGTGTAATTTAAATGAAAATTTTTTATATTTTCAGAGTTATAGGACATTTTTCAGAGGAATTATTTGTCTAGTCTTCTGGTTATAAATCTATTAAACTAACAAGGTCAAGAAAAAAAAGATAAATATGTGCCCCTACCATATTAGGAAAATATAATAACTCACACTCATTCCTCTGTAGCACCACCTGTGAGACACTGCATGTTGAAAGCATGAAGAACATATTTATGCAAATAGTAAATACAGAAGCTGAATTATAGCAAAATAGAGAAAGGAGCTTTAGGAAGCTAGAGAATTTTTTCTTCAGCAAGTCTGGCATTTGCAGTCCTAAATAGTAGGTACCCAGTTTCACTTAGTCTACAATTACTTTAGAATGAGAAACTGCAAGACCTGATAGTGTGAGTACCCCAAATTGATACCAGCAAGAATATAACACATTCGGACCAGAAGGATCGTCAGCTTGTTGAAAATTCAGGGGTAGTAGCACTTCAGGCCCTGGTTTTATAAAGGGAGACAGAAATAGCAGACGTGTTCATTAGGTGTAAAAAAATCAGACTAAGCAGAGAGGAACCCTGGGCTGAGTACTTTGAAATACATAAAAGCAGAAGATTATGAAAAGTAAATATGATACAGTGATGATGAGCAAAGGACAGGTGAAGCATCACGTTGTGTCCAGGTGATCTCTGGTGTGCTGGGGGCAGCCATGCCACCTAAGCTCGGCTTTTCTCTGGAATGCATCAGCTGTACTCCATGTCGGAGTATGGGCCACTCACCTCTGTCTGGCACCATGTTAGCCCAATTTACCCTTCTTTATGGTCTGAATCACAGAATTATTTAAGTTGGGAAAGGCCTTTAAGGTCATTGAGTCTAACTGTAAATCCAGCACTGTCACTAAACCATGTCCCTAAGAACCTCAGCTACACATCTTTCGAACCCCTCCAGAGATGGTGACTCCACCACTGCCCTGGGCAGCCTGTTCCAATGCCCGACAAAATATACCAGTCTCAGTGAGATTTTGTGTATTTGAAGTAGGGAGCTGCAGTTAGAGCCCAGTGGATTATAAAGGCGGCTCTGAACTCAGCTTAAATATGCAGTTTCCCAAGAACTTCAAGTTCGTAGGGTCTGGCTGTGGAGTGAAGAGCAGGAGCCAAGGTCCATGCTTTGGCCCTCAGGGAAAGTAACACAAGATGAGTGGATGGGTGGATGGATGGATGGATGGATATAGATAAATTTTCTTTTTCTTAGATATGGTGGCTTCACGCATAACAGCTGCTCAGGCCAGGCTATTGCACAAGTCATGAGAGGGCATTTGCTGGCAAAATGCTAGTTGGCAAATGTCAAAATTGTCATGGAGCGTAATAACTAAATATGCTTCGCACTAGTTCCCTGAAAGACAGCAAAAAAGATCTTCCTCACATAGCTGGGTCTTTTCTTAGGACTGGGATTTGCAGCTGCTAGTGGAATATATGCAGCTTTTTAACAAACAAGGAAATGGTTTAGCAAATCAATCTCGCTATGTGTCAAAGATTTATAATAGAACTTTCTTCTCCGAAGAAATCTCTAACTTCTTCTTGCTCCCAAAGAGACAAAACCAACAGCTACAAAATTTACAAAGGAAATACACTTCAATTCCCTGCAGCAGTGCGAAGTTACGCCTACACACTCTAAAAGCTAAGGGAAATGACATAAAACAAACTTTCTTATATAAAAAAGAACAGAAATGAGTACCTTCTCAGTAGGTATATTTTGTATCTGTTTTTGTGAGGAAATTCCCAAGAAACAGCACAGTGATATTAATAAACCAGTGCAGAACCACACATTTTAATACATAAGGAGTCTGAATAAGATACCTAAACAAAATAAACAAAGATGAAACACTGTATTTAAATCACAGAAATCTTACTTTATGACTACACAGGGGAATATTTTATACCATCCACAGCCTCAGAACTGTTTCTTTTCATGCATAAAATTCTGAATGTAATATGTCTAATTTCAATGATTGACATTTTGTATGCTGTTCTAAATTCAAATGCATACTGTTCCATTTACTTTAACAAATTACAGGTTTTTTGAACAGTTATCTCATATCAGAAAATCCTAAGCAAATTCATTTATAAAGGAATTAACGCCTGGTATAACTCACTGATAATATTAACTGACACACCTATGAAGTAAACTGAGAAAATTTTTTTCCACCATGTTAAAATGTGTCCTGTCTCTTTAAATCAAGAGTTTGAAACATTTCCAAATGACTCAAAGCTGTCTCCACTGATTTATAAATCTTCTCATCCAGTTCATAGAATTAAATCTGAACTGAATTCTGAACTTGGATTAGGTTGGACCAGTTCTCCTGATGTTTTTATGTGCAGGTCCTTGAGACTGGGAAAGAGACTCAGGGAGGACAACCCTCCTTGCTTTTAGCTCACGTCGCTATTATAAGTTATCTATTTTCTCTTTACTGCAGCAAGAAATATTAATGTAGCACTTCATTCTTTTGAAGAAATACCTTGCAGTCATCACGAGCAGGAGCTCTGACAAAGAGCACCAAGAGATTTTTAAGGAAAAAAAGAAAAATCCTTTTGTTCAAGGAGTGGCTTTCCATTTTTTGAACACTGGAACGTTATGGTTGCCTAATTTAAATCACAGAATCACAGAATCACAGAATCAACTGGGTTGGAAAAGACCTCAGAGATCATCGAGTCCAACCCTTGGCCCAACTCTAGTCTGTTTACTAGATCATGGCACTAAGTGCCATGTCCAGCCTCAGTTTAAAAACCTCCAGGGATGGCGAGTCCACCACCTCTCTGGGCAGGCCATTCCAATGCCTGACTACTCTCTCTGTAAAGAATTTCTTCCTAATATCCAGCCTAAATTTCCCCTGGCAGAGTTTAAGCCCATGCCCCCTTGTCCTATTGCTAACTGCCTGGGAGAAGAGACCAATCCCCACTTGGCTATAACTTCCCTTCAGGTAGTTATAGACAGTGATGAGGTCACCTCTAAGCCTCCTCTTCTCCAGACTAAACAACCCCAGCTCCCTCAGCCTCTCCCCATAGGTCTTATGTTCAAGTCCCTTCACCAGTCGTGTTGCTCGTCTCTGGACCCGCTCTAGCACTTCAATGTCTTTCCTGAACTGAGGGGCCCAGAACTGAACACAATACTCCAGGTGTGGCCTCACCAATGCAGAGTACAGGGGAAGGATCACCTCCCTTGTCCTGCTGACCACGCTATTTTTGATACAGGACAGGATACCATTGGCCTTCTTGGCCACCTGATTTTGCTCTAGTAGTTGCTTCTGGATGGGCTTCTGAGGTTTAAAATTAATAAGTGCTTCAGGTAGAGTCACTCTCACCATGCTTCCCATCTTTCTACTGGAGAGAATCCAGACGCAAGTGATCAATACATCATAATTATTGTATACACAACCTCTTACGGTTTTAACACATTTGCACCACTGTACCTTCTCATTGCTGAGTAAGCAGCATGACTTCTGCTATGAGTGTTAAAAAAAACAAATCAACATTTTCAGCAAATGCAAGACATGCATCAGAGGTGTGAATATAAGGGCCACAGTCTTTTATGAAGAGCTTAGGAATGTCACTCGTAGCAAGTATTGGCTTTAGCTGTTTCTGTCTGTCAGGTAGCTTTGGAGAGATTAATGATTTTAGCAGCTGTTTTTGGGGGAAGGGGGAATGGTTTGGATATTCTTGTTTGCTTATTTTCCCTCCCATGCTATGTTCTTTACAGCTGTTCTTTAGGTTTGAACCATCCCATTCAAACCCTACAAACTCCTGTATTCATGTTATGCCCTTGTTTGTACTCTTTCCTCTCTTCAGGATTTTGAAGAACAACTATTCTGAAGTCTCAGAGGATTACAACTACTGTAATTCCATAATCCCAACGTCAGATATCTGAAAGTCAGCTTTTGTTTACTACTGTGGCAATCCATCTGTTGAAATTTCATCCCCTTGGCTCTTTCTTCTTAGCCAGCAATAAGTAAATTTGATTTATATTGAATAAATAATGAATTAAAACAATAAATATTTTTAACTTCTGTTGATTGCCAGAATATCATTTTGTCAGGTCAATGTTAACATCTATTTACTTGGGCATCTTCCTCAAAAGTCTGTTCTTTTACATGAGTTTTTGCTTAACAAAGACCTTCCAAAAGAACAGTTGTTGCTATCAAAGATTAAAAGAAAGCACCATTTCTCATCAGAGTGTTTGAATCTAAAAGCAAAGGTCAGTTGTTGAGTATGAATCTAGCATGTTAGAGATGCTACAATACGGTTTGGTGTTATAAAACTAGCCAAGTACATGAAGACCAGGCCTTTTGCAAGTCCTTGTGCCTTTCTGAGCAGCCTATACTTTGGAACACAACATTTTTTTTATTTCTGTATCTATTGTTTATTTGAACGTAACAGAGTGTGGTTTTCTGTCTCTAGACAGGTTTTCTTTGATGAGGATAATTATATATACACACATACATACAAACAACTGTGCATCCCTTGTCTTTACCTCTGAATGACAGGTACAATAAAGAATTGGTGCTAAAGAGCTATGTGTATCCATACTACTTTTATTATGTTAAATGGCTTTGTTATGTGCTTTCCAAATCTAGTCCTTTTGACCATTGTAACATTGCCGCATTCACAAACTTTGCTGGGCTTTTTCTGGAACTGCAGAAACGTGATGGTTCACCAGAACTACTTATTTCTTAATATCAAACAGCACATATTTTATCTGCTCCTTTCCACAGGTAGTAGCCTCATTCAGTGCACAGCCAGCTTGTTGAAAGTATCTCAAAATTAATCACGCTCAGTTTTATTTCTGTCATAAACCAACACATCTTCTGCATGGTAAAGGATGCCAAGCAACCCTGGCACCATCTGAGATTTCCTTTTCAGAAATTTTCTGTTGCTAGAGTGATGCTGACTGGGAGCCAGCTGACACAGTGCCTTCCAAATATAATGATGAATACAGTTAATGCTTAGATTCTTTATGAAAAAGCCAGAGAGGAGAAAGGCCAAGAGGACTTTCAAAGTATATAACTTTGAGAATATTTGGTTTATGGTAAACAATGTAATATAAGAAGCTTGTTGTTGTTTTTTTTCCCACATACATACGATAATTTTCTGCTGAGCTTTGGGATTTTCATTGCGTGAGTTCTTAAGTACTTTTATCTCTCAAATACTTCTAATATCTTCCATTCTCTTTTACGCTTTTCTTACCTTCTCTAGCAAGAAAATACAGAGGTCAAAGGCTGTTGTTAGAATTGTTGATGTCACAAGCTAGATTTTATATTCTCTTGGAAACACTTCTATTCCCACAAAGTCATGTGGCTACATCTCTTCAGTGATTCGGCTTTTTGCTACTGGTGCATCCTTGATCTTGTTTTGCTGGCCACCTAGTGGGAAAGCATCAGTCTTTGCATTACATTTTTCCAAGGACTATATTTTTCTCCAGTTTGTCTGGATACCGACTACAAACATCCTATGTTACATTCCATGCAACTGTTCCTGTACATATTTTCATTTATTCAATATATATTTTTAAAATATCCATTATTAGATTGACTACAAATTATTCTTGAAATTATGATGACCACTTTTGGTTAAGAATTTCAGCATTTTGTTCATGCTGGGTTTTTTGTATTATAACATAAATAAGGATTCGCTACTACCTAAAGCCAAAATTCCTCTGATCATTTTTATTGTTCTGGCAAACTGGCATGTTGCTGTACAATGCTCTGCCTTCTGGTTTGAACTATATCCTCTTTCTTCTGCTAAACACGGTTGTCAGCTGTAGTTTCTGTGTTACTACATCTTCCCCAGATTTTCCATCTCCCTGCTCTACTGAAATGTTCTGGTCTTTCAATTCTTAGTGTAGTAAATTCAATAGAACTCTTTCCTTATTTGTGTCTTTGTTCTTTATTCAATCAATATTGTCTGAGGTTATCTCCCTTTCTGCTACTAAAAAAAATAAAAGGAGTTATATTACTACTTTTGGGGTTTTTTTGTGCTGAGTGAGATCTCGATGTAACTGAAATTGTGCCCATAGATCAGTGTCTCTGATACCAGCAATTACCCTCCTCCCTAGTAGGTGTCCTTTTACCTTTTCATATTTGCAGTGTTCAGTTAGGCTGACCATGGTAATAAAAGCTGCTTCCTCTTGGACCCGGTACCTCCTTTTAAATCTGATCCTTTTGTATATTTTATAATTTCTGCCTACGAAACAAGCATCGAAAGCTTCTCTTTGTTGCAATTTGTTTCTGTGTCTGGCAGTGTCAGAGCACGTATCTTATCACTGTAACCACAATTCTGACAAAGAGCATAATCTGGAACTATTGGGCTGTTCCCTATTAAAGCAGAAACCTTCTTCTACCTTCTGTCTAGATCTAGCAAGGACAGATGTCAGAAATACACAATTGCTCCAGGAGCCATTTCCCATCTCTGTTCCAGTACTGAAATGACCACTTTGTTAATAAAATTTTAATGGAAATTTCCCCTCAATTTTTCCCTTACTTTATATTCTCATGTTTCTGGTTGCTCTTAGAGTGTATTATTTATTTTGTTTCTTGGATGATAAGACAAAAGACACAGCCATTGACTTGCCCTTCTTGAGCTCCCTACCTGTTATATCTTCTCCATACGATATATTCTAGCTTTTCAGTAACATATTTTCCTTTTCCTTTCATTTTTCCTCAAAATTTCCCATCCTCATTTTTTTTCAGAGTATGAAAATATCAATAACTTAAAAAAAAATAAAAATCTTGAAAGTCACTGTTTCTTCCCAGTTCTATTCATACTACATACTCTTAGAGGCACCAGTAAATTAATTGACTGTAAAGATATTAAGCAAAGAACCCCTGGAATCCTACAGAAACACCAGTCTCATTTCACCAACCACACAGGCAACCTGTGCTGCTGATTTCAGACAACTGGTTTCCTTCCTGTGTCTTCTGCTAAGAAACTAATAATGAATCTGCCTTAGGTTCCTAAAAGAATTACCCTGGATCAGAGCCTCTGTTTGTATATTTATACATTTACTGTCCACAAAGGTTATTGTTTCAGGGAGTATCTAATCAATTCCTTTACCTTTTACTGGTGGGTTCACTAAGTGGCAACTCAAGAAACTTGTTTAACTTCAAGTGGGTTTGGCTAGAGAACGAAAATGCTAAAAGCAAACCTTAGCCACAGTCTAACTAGAATCCTACTTTGATCTCTTAGTTCGTTCAGTACTTTAGATTATTTATATAATTAATTTTACATACTTTTTTTAATTTTAAACTTAAGTGTATGATTCAGTCATACATATCGAACAGATATTACGAATCTGTAGTAATGTTTAACGTAATCTAAAGAGAGATGTTTTCTTTTTTTCTCATCTGCCTACATAGGCATCTTTACACCCTATGTGATATGTCAGTAAAAAGAAAGATTCATCCAAGATATACTGCCTTTTGCTTGCAATGGTATACTGTTCCATATTATATTTTATCAATGTAAGGCTTCATGGATTTTATTACATGCTTGTGGACACAAGAAAGTTTTTGGCTTTTTTTGCCTGTTAGACAACCTTTCCCATTTCCCTTTCTCTGTCCTTTTCCCTTTCCCCTTCTCTTTCCCTTTCCTGCTTTAGTCTGTGATTTTTCTAGTTCTTGATCTTAAGCACAAGATTTCCCCATTGGCAAATGTAACCACAAAGGCCACCTGCGTGTGGACAACTTACTTTCCTTTTTTTTTATTTTTAATTCTTTCTTTCCCTCCCACTTTTCCATATAATCCTTCTGTACATGTACAATTCAAATGCTTTGTATGCAGGACGCAGTGTGTTGGGCTCACAGTTGTGTACTACACTAGAAGTATCTGGATTGAGTCCCCATTTTGCTGCCTGTAATTTAGGGGTTTGGTAATAGGATATCATTTCAAGACTCTAATTAGAAATGAGATGGAAAAATAAAGTACTCCAGGGCTAATCGCAAGATATAGCTTGTTCTGCTGCCGATAATGCCATAATTCACCTCCTCCTTTGATGCTTGTAAAATGTTAACCTGTCACGCCTGTTAATTTTTTTTTTATTTTTAATGTACTATAAAATTATATCTTCCTCAATATTTTATGCTTTTATTTGTATTTTATGGCTGCAAATAATGCTTGTAAAGCATTACAGGAAGCAGATTTCTATTTACGTGGCAGGGAAGTGTGCTGCACATGCAGCAACAACCACAGAGTGTTTCAGAGAGAAGAGGTGTAAACTTTGTGAAGCTCAAAGACTTTTTTTGGTACCATCCACCTGATCGATCAGCTCTTTCTTCTCTTGGTGCTGACATCTCAGCCTGTGTAAAACCAGCATAAAAACTCATCATCCCTCGTCAACACCAAACCAGTAAAAAAAAGCCATCATTTACATCTCTAACACTCTGAATAACCAGCTGGAAGTGGGTGCCTAAATATCATTGCAAAACTGAATCCCAGACACTGTTTCAATGACTACGATAGAAAACGACACAGAATGGAACAGACAGGTCCAACCTAGAGTTATCAAGCCCATCAATTTATTTTATTTTTTTTTCTGAAACCAGTTTAGGTCACATGCAGCTCTGAGTAGATGTCCCTATGTACCATGCTTTACAGTGCATTACGCAACCAGCTCCTGATTCTCTTTGGGGCTTCAGGTTGTGACTGTAATTATTTTAATTGTGGGACAGTCACTGTTGACTTTAGATAATTATGCCAACCTTTCAAAAGCCATAAAAGAGGAGAAGTAATAATTTGTATTTCATCTGTTTAGTTTATGGAGTTCCAAGTGCAATAATATAGAGGTTATGAACTGATACTTAAACAGTTTCCCCAGCTGTCTTTTCTGTCATCGACACATGCCTGAAATTTTTTTCCACAATTTTGTAATTATGAGGAAAAAATTCTTGTTTGAAATTCATTTTTCATTAAAAAAAATAAAATTATATTTGAAATGAAATTTTTAAAGGCAATATTAATCATTGTTTAACACATCAATTTAGACATCCCATTTATAACTCACAATTTTCTAAATTCTTGGAATTCAAAACCAAAGTCCAAACCAACAGAAGACATCTCCAAAACTGATTCTGAATTCTCTGTAAAAAGTTCCTATGCAAATACTTCTGTTTTCCTCATTGACATTGATGAGAGGATCTTTGAAATCAAAAAGAAGGCTCACAAATCAGGACCAGGTTAATTTTCATCTCATTTACCTCAGAGATTGGGTTTAGTGTGTATCTATTTGCAAAATTGCAACTATGGATTAATGCAATACTTGCCCCTCACACCACATCGCTTGCTTACTACAGTTCGAAACGCAAATCAACACATGGTTTAGTCCTATGTCCCCTTTTTAGTCATGTCCCATAATTTGGATGAATTACTTCCATCAAGCTTCATCTGGAATTAAAGGATCTGTACTAGAGCATTGTAGAAAATTATTTAAAACAAAAATGCAGCCGTTTGGGATAAAACGGGATCGCACAATCATAAGAATAAACATGAAATATATTTATATATTCAGGATACTATAAAGTAAACCAGACTTTAGCTGTAAGTGTATTTTTCTTTGATAAATATCATGCAAAGAGAAAGGAAAAGTTTATACTTAAATGCTGTAGAATGGCTGCAGGAGTTGGCAAAACTGATGAGCTAAATCCTGCAAGTGATGTGAGGACAGTGAATTTGCCACCGTAAGAGCTCAGCTAACTTTAGGAACAGAGCTGTTGCCATTAGCAACGGGCCCATCATTTATCAAGGGAGTGATGTTTATCACTCAGTGTCGCTCTGAATTTTTGGTGCTTTGCTCAGAGTTTAAAATAAATAAATAAATAGGGATGCTGCTGTGTTTATTTTGTATCTGCTCTGGTGCTGGTTGGGAACTAATTTACTGTCTAGTGCAAAGCGCAGTTTGTACAGAACCACACACCTGTATTTGCTGCTGAACGGATTTACTTCACCAGTGTTTTATTTCAGAGCTGGGGAGGGAGTTTATTTCACTTCTGCATCTCCTTACACAGGCTTTTATATACTTTTCTCCCCATAAAGTCTCAGAAACCCATTTCTTAGTCCCTCTTATACAAATACGGACGATTTTAAGTGAACAGTATTATAACTTTTTCTCTGATTTATTTTGACAATACATACTCTCCATCCTGCTTCTTTTGATATTCCTGCATGTACTATGACATTTACTCTGGTTCCCCTCTCCTGTCAGTAGATCCTCTACTCCTTTTTTCTCCTCTTTTTAGTGTTTGAAGGATTCTGGCTATGAGCTCTCTTTTTCTTCCTTGACACTGGCTTTATTTGCTGAAACAACTGATATATTATCCTACATCTCCTGCTTTTGTATCCTTCCCAAATATCAGTGGTGTCAAACTCATTTTCACAGGGGGCCACATCAGCCAAATGTCGTTTCAGGACTGTATAAATGTAGGAGGAGTAGTAGTAGTACAAATATAACTACTCCTACATTTATACAGTCCTAAAATTACATTTGGCCCCTTGAAGGCAACTGTGAAGCTGATGTGGCCCCCGGTGAAAATGAGTTTGACACCCCTGCCCTATATCATCAAAATCATCTTGATCACGGGACCCCCTGTTTGGGTGTTATTATCCCCTTAACATCTCCACATATAATTTTACATGGTTCTCAGTCTGTTCATTAGCAGCTCCTATCTTGATTATTGCAATATTTTCCCCTCACCTATTAGTTGACATCACAGATCTGTCCGCTGAGATACACGTAGGCAAGAACTGCTAAAACGACCATGAAACAGAGTCTGAGATAGAACCAGAATTTGCTTTGTTTCCTTTAGTAGAATACAAGTTTTCTGTAGAACTCGGTTTACAAAACCACAAACTGTAAAGAATACGGAAAGAAATTAAACAGTGTTGGCACAGAAATTAATAAACTGACGGTGACTGCATTCACTTTGAAACAAAAACCTTTTTAGTCACTGAAGCTGTGAGTTCCCAGAAGTCCCACAGCAGAAGTATTTGATTTAAAAATGTAAATAATTTAAAAGGAAACTTCATGTACTTATTAAGAAGATTATGTAATAACATTATAGGCGAGCGGATACAGAGGCAAGGGAAGTTTGTTTCAGGACATTCATTACACAATGAATTCTCTCCACTAATGTCTGTAGGATAATCTCACACTTGAGGACTAAAGCGAATACGAGGCTCTTGTACATTGTTCCCTTGTTGTTTCCTCGTCTGTCTTACAACTCAGTGCTGGAAAATAAGTCAACTGCATAGCTGCTGATATAAAAAAATGTAAACACATAATTCTTTGCATAACTGGGACATGAAGTTCCTTGGTCCATGGTCCAGGAGAAATGGATAATAGTATCAGCACTAATAAATCTTGAGGGAAGTATAAATGATAGTGGGCAGTGTTAATGCTGAGAGAACAATTAAGACCTAAATACTGGTAAATGCTATTTTATTTGAAATGTTATATTTATAAAAGTGCACTCAGCTATTTTCTGGTATGTTTGTTTGTTTCTTTCTTTTTCTTTTTTGTTTTTTTCTTTACAATATGGTATTGAGCTCAAACAGAAAGAGAGCTCCAGTCAGCAAAGCACAGCACAAAGCAAACTAAAAATTGTTCCAATTTTCAACATAAAAAAACCCTTGAACTGTATAGATGTGGATGCTACCACCTGGAATTTGTGTGCATACTGATTATATAGGTAGAATAATTAACCTCTGAAAAACTGTATGAGAGAAGATGAAAACCATTAGAAGATCATGACACATTGTACGAGGGAGTGATTCAATACATATTAAAAAAGAGTCATGGTTTGGATTATTTAGCTTCAAGCTGGCAGACAATTTTTCCTGTCCTGTTCTGTTTGATCAGTGTTGCACAGTGGCCACATCTGCAATAGAAAATTAAACATGCCTGGGACTGTTCTTTGGTTCTTCAGAGCAACAGTCGTGGTAGAGTCCATGTCTGTGCTCGTGAACTCTTTGGACTCCACATCAAGGTAGCAGCATCCCAACTGCCTGTTGAAAGTGATCTCCGGCCCTTTCTAAGGGTCACACTCTTCTGGAAGTCATTTGGAAGGATACTCAGCTGCCTGAACTAAAAATCTATGTGACAGTTTAAAGATATGAACAGTCTAGTTTTAGTAAGTAGATGAGTAGGTAAGCAAATCAATACTGCGGTGTTAGTAGAGAGCTGGGCTACTTAAAGAAGTAGCGGTCCCTAAAGCGTCAGTAAGCCAAAGGGACATCAGTAGTGCAGGGACCTTCATTAATTTACAGTCTGAGGTTCACGAGAGGCCTGAAATTAGATTAACTGCTCTGTGACACAATCCAAGTGGCCTTTCCTCCTTGGGAACCTCTTGAGTCAGGCTCCAACATTATGTCTTGAAGCCAGGACAATAGCTGCCACTGTTTTGCAGAGGACAAAAGACATAGAAGCATAGAAGGTTCCAGCTGAATATGAGGAGAAACTTCTTTCCTTTGAGGTGCCAGAGCCCTGGACCAGGCTGCCCAGAGAGGTTGTGGAGTCTCCTTCTCTGGAGACATTCAAACCCACCTGGACACCTTCCTGTGTGATCTGCTCTGGTGAACCTGCTTTAGCAGGTGGGTTGGACTGGATGATCTCCAGAGGTGCCTTCCAACCCCAACCAGTCTGGGATTCTGTGATCTCTGTCACTTCACATGGTCAGGCACAAAGGACAGAAATGCTTTTGGGAGAGATGACAACTAGAATGCTGATGCAGTCAGAGCCATGTGTTTCCCTCAGTCTGAGAAGCATCTGGAAAAGAGGGCAACATAGAACAAGTCAAGCGACCAGCTCTGCTAGCAGCAGTCTTCCTTGCTTGTTATTATTCCTGGAAACTTTTTGCCCAAGTAGGGATGTTGACAGACCTACCATGAATGTGATCAGACAGTCTGAGTATGTACAGTTACTCTAAAGATTCCTGAATGTGTGAATCTTCTGAATATGCAAAGGTTGTCCCTGGTATGCCTGATCAGGGTGATGAAGCTGGTGAGGCATCTGGAGCACAAGTCTGATGAGGAACAGTTAAGGGAATTGGGGCTGTTTAGCCTGGAGAAAGGGAGGCTGAGGGGAGACCTTATCACTGTCTACAACTACCTGAAAGGAGGTTGGAGCATGGAGGGTATTGGTCTTTTCTCCCAAGTAGCAAGCAATAACATGAGAGGAAATGGCCTCAAGCTGTGCCAGGGGAGGTTTAGTTTGGATATTAAGAAAAAATTATTCCCAGAAAGGGTTGTCAGGCATTGGAACAGGCTGCCCAGGGAAGTGGTGGAGTCACCATCCCTGGAGGTGTTTAAAAGGCGTTTAGACGAGGTTCTCAGGGACATGGTTTGGTGCTAGAGTTAGGTTAGGTTACGGTTGGACTCGATGATCCTGAGGGTCTCTTACAACTGAAATGATTCTATGATTCTATAATTTTGATAACTATCTATGGTCCTTCCCAGTCACTGGGAAAGGGCTCAGGGACTGCTTGGATAAGAAGACAATGCTGAAGATGATGGTCTAACTTAATACACGGTGATAATCAAATCAAAAGTTGTGCCACGTACCTTTAGAGCTGACAGTGTGTAAGACCAGCTCTCTGAACTCAGTTTGGGTCCATCAAGTTCAAATCCAAAGAAAAGTTCAGAAAAAAATTATCATCAATATTATTATGGAATAAATGTATAAAGGCGTAACTCCTCTTCCTCCTATCTCTTGGTGGTAGTTTACACCAGAAAGTCTGAGGTTTTCATACCCTGAAATATGTTTTTGCTGACACCTGTAACTGTTACTTACTTTTCTAAGATATTACTAATCCAAACTATTCTATGATTCTAATCTTTTGGCCTTAATAATATAGCCTGAAAGTCTGTTCCTCAGAAATTTACTTTCTAGTAGCTTTGTGTTTATTTATCCATTTCTGCTATTTTAAAGCAGAAAAAAACAATTAACATAGGAAAAGATTTGCAAGCATTTCTCTCCTTAACCTTTTCAACCATAGAGATTATCCACCTTCTTCTCTGCTTTTTGACTGACAGTCTGAAAACACCAATTTTTAAAACATTAATGTAATATCAAGCACACTTAAGGTAAAGTGTTTAACTTATATTTAATAGAAATCTTTCTAAATACATTTTTCTCTCATCAGCTTGGGTTAAGAACTCCAGTATATCTATATTTAGTAAGTCATTCATACAGATGCTAAATTATTTCCATGTGTGTGTTCTGTATATGTCCACACTTGCGTAAAAATGAAGAGTGCCCTGATTGTGTTAACCAAATATCTTTCCTCTCTGAAAGAAACTGCCATTATAGAAGAAGTATATTCATATTGATTAACTTCCTATCATCCCGGGTTTATAACTCTGATCAAAAACTCTTAAAATGTTCTCTAAATTAACTGTATTAAAAAGCAAATAGAAAAGCAGTAGGCTCCTTCGTTTTTTTTTAGATTTCTTCAGGCTTATCAGCATGGTGCAGCTGGAAGAGATAGACTTCTAACATGCAGATGAGCTCCACAATAGATAATGCACTTGTTTGGGGATCTGCCCTTTTTTTGAAGTTGCTTCAAATGCTGCTCAGTCTCAGAACCAACATATACTGTAGCTTTAATGGCTTAAGGTATGTTGCATTGTTCCTTAAATATTTAACACACGGAATAAAGGTGGTCTATAGCAGATTGCTTGTTTGCTCTGACACCACAGAAATTCAGACCTTGTATGAATGGTACAGCTAGTCTGAAAGATTCTGGGTGAAAAAGAAGAGAAAAGGTGAGGTCAGATACTTATTAGCTACATCTATATTGGTAAGTAAAATAAGTGAGTGCCTTTTCTATCTGTTCTCTGGCCCTAACAGAAAGAGCCACAGTATTCACACCAGCTGAACACTCGTTCCCTCCAGTTCATTCAGCTACTATTTGAGAGCAGGTCCATGCTACCCACCCAACTGACAATATTCAAGAAGCATTTGGATAATGGCCTCAGACACACACCGTGAATTTTGGGGTGGTCCTATGCAGGGACAGGACTTGGACTCAATGATCCTTCTAGGTCCCTTCCAATTGAGGCCATTCTATGATTCTATGACTGTGATCAAATGCAGTTTGGGAGACTGAGAATGAGCCAAAAGTATGTTAGTACATAAGCACTTAGTACAACACACCAATGTGTAAGACCACACATGGGACCAGTTTAGACACTAGGATAGATAGACACAGCTATTAAATATCCAAGAGAGATCACAGTCCTCTATTTGCCTATACATACTCATTTGCATACGCACAGGAGCTCTTTACAAAATTATGGATGCAGAATTCATTTTATTCGTTGAGAACTGCGTTCCTGAACATTGACAGAATAGCCCGATATTTAGAAGTGTTACATCAGTCAAGAGGAATGTGCATTTTCCATTTGGAATGAGGACTCTAAGTCTCACTATGGTATATGATATTGTTCAAAGATTAAACCATCTCAAATTAGGCATTTTCATGTAAACATCTACATGTGAAATATTTGTTTATGCTCCTGTTAGAGTCAAAGAGGGTGTAATCAAGGGACTCTAAGGATCTAGTGACTTACCTCTTATTTGACTGCAATGGGAACTTTAGTTTTAAATTAGGATTTTCCAATAAACATCATCTTTCACTTTCAAAACTATTTGTCCACAGGAGTTGGAAATTTTTTCCAATATGATCTGACAAAATTGCTGTGTAGTCTATAGCACACATACATCATCTCTAATCACATCCACATAGAAAGTGTCAAGTATCTTGTACATGTACTATAGCACATATGTTCATATGCTTCTGTCCATGCCACCCATTGGTCTACTGGTGCTCAAGGCCTGAATTAGATTTTTGCAAGTGCATCAGCCTTTTCTGAAACAGATATTGAACGGTACCTTATCTACATACAGATGCACTGGCTGCTTAGTAGCAGATACGACATAGCCACAGTTCGATAGCTTATTTCCATTTGTATTAAAGGTATTTCTAATGACAATGAACATTCCCTAAACACAGGAATTTATACGGTTTCTTTCCTCAAAGAACAGTTCTTTGCTGTACCCTCTTTGGATCCCGCAGGCTGAGGTAGGAAGGTGGATGTGCTGAGATCACAGGGCAAAAAGTCAATATCAAGGTTGTAAATGGTCTGTGTTTACTTATATTTTAAGGCTTTGACTACGGAAAAAATAATCAGATTTGATAATATCCATATCTTAGATGGTGAACTGTCTTGGACTGACAACTGGTGGTGACAGAATGGGAATTACAAGATTTGTATTTTGACACTTCTTCTACTAGATTCCACACATTTTCCACTAGAAAGTATCTTCATGTAAAGATATTTATAAGCCAGATTTATAAGACAAAGGAGTCCAGATTCTTAAATTTTAACCTTGTATAAAGAGCTTAAGTATTGAGAGGGGCGGGGGAGAGGTCCCATATTAAGAAGGAAAGGCTGGATTTTCTGTCTTGTTTAAAATCTCCATTAAAGAAGCCTTTCATTCGATTAGCAAAGCCTGATTTCATTCACACAGTATTAATTAGGATTTGTTCCAACGCAGGATGGCAATTTTTACTCAGGATGGTATTTTTCATTTTTTCAAAGAGAAATCAAAATAATCTATTTAGTAAAACATGGCTTTAAAAAAAATGAATGGAGAGCAATTGCCACTAAAGCAGCCCACGAAAAAAATCTAAAGAAAGCATATGTATCTTTTAATTGCTAGCCTACTTACCAAATAGAGGAAGACAATGTAAGAGATAAGGTTTGCAATTTTAAAAGATGCACAGAGTCAATTAAGACTTCCAGTAAGTATAATTGTTTGATTAGTTTTTATAAGGACCAATTCCATTGCCATTTTGTTTGAATTTGAAGTGTAGCCCATGTCTGAGCATTTAACTTTTGTTCTTTTCTGTATTTTCATTCTCTTAATCTATAATTGAAGTTTTTCCGTATGAAAGCATGATGTGCATGTATGGAAAACCCACCCAGCACAACAGAAGATATTTTTATACTTGGAAATTTTCTTGCTGCTAGTGAGTTAGAAGGTTACTCTGTCCTGCTGCAAAGTGAGGAACCTCAGACTTCCAAGAGGTGGAAATTTACTTAAAAATTATTCTAAAATCTTTTTTTGCAACAATCAGCTTCATCAGTAACAGCTACATATAAGAGTGAATCGTCACGGGGCGTATCAGTATTGTTGTATGTTGATAATACGAACTGGATCAGCAATCAATCCAGTTTTAAAACTGTAAGTATACTAATGTGGGTGTTTGCAGAAATCTTTTGTTCCTTTTTGGTCTTGCTCTGCCATGTGGAGATACTAGACAGTCTGGAACTGAGACCTCTCTCCATTATGCGCCCTCACTCACTGTAGCCAGCATAACCTGGGTCTCAGTTACTAATCCTTGGCTTTTACACCCTTTGGCCTCTTCCCAGTCTTCATGAACTGTGTGGTTCAGGGCTACAAGGCTATGTTGACAGTTTATTTGAACCCTTCTCTATGTGAGAACACAGAGATCTGAACTCCACGTTCCATGCAGGTTTTTTAGCATTAGAAAAGGTGTGAGATAAAATGACATAGTTACTCTAACTATTCCAAGATGAGGAACACATCTTTTACATCCCAAACCATTGACTATGGAAATTATTTTGCTTACTTTCCAAAGTGAATATTATAGAATTCACCAGGCGCTTAAATTTTTATCTGTAGGACAAGACTCCATAGTATATTTGATCCACTTTGTATCATTTGTAATAGAAAGCTAATTATAACCAGTGGAAATTAACTTACCAAAAATCATCCAACTATCTAAATTAAAACTATGTACATGAATGTACGTGGATATATATGAATCGAGTACATACCACATTCAATCACTGTACGTAAAGTAAGATCTGACCCTGATAGTATTATTTCAACATGTGCTTTCCATCTACGCTTTATTTACATGATGCAATCCCATGTCTGGATGTGAGCAGGAGGATTAATTACATCCTGCACATGCCTATTTGTCTCCATCATCTCTAACAGAGGCTAAGAGTACATCATGAAAATGAGTCACCAGGTTGGACTCTATTGGACTCTTTGATTCCGTATTCAAATTGTACACTAAGAGATCATATCTTTTTCTTGTCTGTACCCAGTACCTCACACACCATACTCACAAATAATATGAAATCTATGCATAAGCAATAGATTTTAAACTGACATACTGAAAAGCAGTTTATTTTTTCATATGTAGGGTTTATTTTCTCAGTTCAGAAATCTTCAAGGTTCTTTTATTATTTATTAGAACCAGTCGGGAAAATAACACAAAAACTAGTAGTATACTGGATGCTACACAAGTTCATACAGTGAGCCCTCTGCTGATAGAGCTAATTGTAATTCTTGTTGCTTAGTGCTGACATATTTTTTAACCTTATATCTCTGAAGGCAATTATATGAGGGATTAATCCCCCAGACATCAGCATTACCTGCATTATTTTAAGTACCATAGCTACTGCACAACACATATAGAGATGGAAAACATGAGGCAGACAGGTAAACATATGCATATGAGCAAATACTATTTTGGGGTAGCACCTAAAGCAAGCTGTACACTTCCTAAAATAGAGATAGACAAAACTCTTTTCTGAAATCTATGCAATCTGTCGGAGAGAAAGATGAATTGATCTTGCAAAGTATCACATACAGCATTAGCAGCACATCACAGCCAACTGATAGTTGAAACATTATCTGCACAGCTGAAGGAAAAGATTTCCTGTTGTAAAATTTGTCTCACAGATATAAGGTGGCAAAACTTGAAAACATAAGTAATTTGAAAACAAGTAATTTGAAAACAAGTAACCAAGATCCTCCTATATACTTTCTCTGGCTCAGTTGTTGCCTGATAAAGATGGAGAAAAAAGCAGCTAAAAACGTGCAGAGAAGACTGAAAGATATACCCCGGTTTCCCCAATGAACACTCCTCCCTAGTTTACAAGCTGTTCTTCATCTTTTCTTACGATGATTTTGCTGCCAAATTCCTCAAGGCATGACAATATAAGAAGAAAGTGAGTATGTCCATCAACCTGCAGGAGCAGCCTGCCTAAAAGGTTCTCCAAATATCTTTATCTTAAGAATGTTTCTTAAATAATACAAGAGGTGGACCAAGAACTTTGGAAATGTTAATCAAACAAACCTTTTGTGCCCAACTGGCAACTGAGCCCTGTATGGATTTATTCCAGAAATGCTGAAAGCTATCAGTTCAGTTTAGCGAAATAAAACACTACAGACTGTTTTTTCTAAATAATAAATGAATGGTTAGAGCTATGATGTGAGTTTGAAGCCTCATCTAAGAATTTCCTTGGTTGGATTCCAGTTCACACTTAGAGACTAGTTAGTGTCACAGTTTGCCTGACACTGAGTCTGATGTTGACAGTTAAAAATGTAATATACTGTAGAGAGCAATTCTCTGTTGGCAGGTGTTTGAAAGACAAGTTATGAAATTATTTCCAACTCTAGCTATTAAATTTAAGCATTGTTTCTAGAGTCTAACCCTTTAAAAATTAAAAGAAAAAAAAAAAAAAATCTGTCTTTTAAGAGTAGCAGTACGTATCCCAAAAGCTGAGCTTGAGGTCCCTGGATGGGTTATGAGTTGTAAAATGTTTCAAATTTAAGCATTGGTTTAAAAGCAGAATTCACAGCCCTAAGGTGCATACAAGAAAACCGTGCAATCAGGCCCAGTCAACACAGGTTTATGAAAGACAGATCCTGTTTGACCAACCTGATCTCCTCCTAACGAAAAGGTGACCCAACTAGTAGATGAGGGAAAGGCTGTGAATGTTCTCCTGAAGAAGCTGCAGCTCATGGCCCGGATGGGTGTACTCTGCAATGGATGAAGAACTGGCTGGATGGCCGGACCCAAAGAGTTGTGGTGAATGGAGCCAAATCTAGTTGGCGGCCATCACAAGTAGTGTTCCCCAGGACTCGGTATCGGGGCCAGTTCTGTTTAATCTCTTTATCAATGATCTCGATTAAGGGATTGAGTGCACCCTTAGTAAGTTTGCAGAAGACACCAAATTGGGTGAGGATGTTGATCTGCTGGAGGGTAGGATGGCAATACAGAGGGATCTGGGCCAGCTGGATCGTTGGGCTGAGGCCAATTGTATGAGGTTCAACAAGACCAAGTGCTGAGTGCTGCACTTGGGTCATAAGAACCCCAGAAAGCACTACAGGCTCAAGGAAGAGTGGCTGGAAAGTGCCTGGCAGAGGGATGTGGAGGTGTTGACTTACAGTTGGTTGAACATGATCCAGCGTTTGCCAGGTGGCCAAAAAGGCCAACAGCATCCCAGCTTGTATCAGGAACAGCATGGCCAGCAGGACTAGAGAAGTGATTGTGCCATTGTACTTGCTGCTGGTGAGGCCAAACCTTGAATTGAACACAGGTTTTGGGCCCTTCATCATAAGAAGGCCATTGAGGTACTAGAGAGAGTGCAGAGGAGGCAATGAAGCTGGTGAGGGGCCTGGAACACAAGTGTGATGAGGAGTGGTTGAGGGAATTGGGGCCGTTTAGCCTGGAGAAAAGGAGGTTGAGGGGAGACCTTATCACTGTCTGCAAATGCCCGAAAGGAGGTTGTAGCATAGAGGGAGTTGGTCTCTTCTCCCAAGTAGCAAGTGATAGGACAAGAGGAAATGGCCTCAAGTTGCCTGAGGGTAGGTTTAGATTGGATATTAGGAAAAAAATTCTTCATGGAAAGGCTTGTCAGGCATTGGAACAGGCTGCCCAGGGCAGCGGTGGAGTCACCATCCCTGGAGGGGTTTAAAAGGCATTTAGACAAGGTTCTTAGGGACATGGTTTAGTGCTAGAGTTACATTATGGCACGACTTGATTATCCTGAGGGTCTCTTCCAACTGAAATTATTCTATGATTCTATAAAGTGACACACAGTTTAAATTCTGAGTATCTTCTTGAATTTTGGCCTAACATTTCAAAGAGATATTTAACATGTTCAGAGAAACCCTTGCAGTGAAAAGTAGAGACGGCCAATATTGGTTTTAAAAGTAGCTCACATCCAAGTAATAATGTGGGGGTGGTATTTCACAATCAGCCTCTACTGAGCCATCCTGGACTTGAGAAGTGCTTTGTAAACTGAAATAAAATCTGAGCTGCTGTAACTAAACTGATAAATTTAACCTACGCAGCATTGAGTTCAGATGTTTCACTCCTCTATGGCCGTTGGTTGTGTGGGTTCTGGTTCATGTTTGCATTTTGTTGCCTGAAGTGGTTATCAGCACTAGCTGTCCTGCTGAGACAGAAGCTGGAAAGAGTCTGTCCCCTTCCTAGAAAAAGCATGCTATAAACCACAACTTACTTCTTGAGTAACATATACCACAATAAGTGCATGGCATTAAGAATATCATTCCATGCAATACAGTGAGCCAACGTAGTAACTCTGTCACCACAACTGGAAGTTCCTTCTTATCGATCCCCCTCCCCACTCCCTCCTGCTCCCAGCAGGTACTGGTACACTTTGAAACCCTCTATGAGCTTTATGTTTTATACCTCTAATTTAGCAGAAACTAAATCCAGGGGGGAGGGGGGAAAGAACACAACACAACACACACACACACCAAAAAACCCCCAATTGTTTTCTTGTATGCTAGCAACTTCATGGAAGGATCCAACAAACACTGAAGTTGGAGCAAGACAGGTGATAGAGTTTGGAGATCAGCAGCGAGTCAGAGAGAAGCAGAAATTGGGAAGATCAAAGGAATGGGAGACATCCCCCTCTTATGGTGGAAAAGGTACCTATCAGAAAGACAGAGCTATCTATGAAATTCTGCCCCAGGACTCTGGGATAGAGGCTGGAACATCTCTCCTATGTGGAAAGGCTGAGAGAGTTGCGGTTGTTCAGCCTGGAGAAGAGAAGGCTCCAGGGAGACCTTATTGCGGCCTTTCCATACTTAAAAGGGGCTGATAAGAATGATGGGGACAGACTTTTCAGCAGAGGCTGTTGCAATAGGACAAGGGGTGATGGTTTTAAAGTAAAGGAGGGGACATTCAAGACAGACACGAGGAAAAAAATTTTTATACTGAGGGTGGTGAGATCCTGGCCCAGGTTGCACAGAAAAGTGGTGGATGAACCATCCCTGGAGACATCCCAGGCCAGGCTGGACCGGGTTCTGAGCAACCTGAGCTGGTGAAGGTGTCCCTGCTCATGGCAGGGGTGGCACTGGATGAGCTTTGAAGGTCCCTTCCAACCCAAACTATTCTGTGATTCCATGACTTTATGACAGAAACCACAGTGACCCAAGATTTGTTACACCTCCATTTCCAACATTTGTGCTTCAGAAATGACCCTTCATTACCACTGCTGAGGTCTGTAGCCGTCCGCGTGCAACTACAGAACCCCCCTGGCAGTGTGCAGAAGAGCACTGTTCCAGCACCTCAGATATTTGCTCGGTGTTGTGTTTGGACATCATGTCAGACAATTAGCACTCACAACTCTGCATGAAACAGGCATCGCTATATTCAAGGCTGGAGCTATATTTAGGCACAGCAGGTCACATCAGAGGAATCCAAGTTGCTGCAATTTGCACTTCCTCCAGGCCCCGTTAAAACAGAAGTTACAGCAACTTGTGCTCCCTTAGGCTACTCATGAAATAAAGATCTCTCTGTATGTGCCTCTATCAATCTGCCGACACTATTTTCAATGTATAGCACTGTTCCTTTTCAGATGCTCTGTTAGACTGAAATTTTCAAGGTTGCATGAAGACTGACAGATGAGATTTGTTAAATCAGATCCTCTAAACCACAAAAAAAATCTTAAAACCAGGCACAGAATCTTAAACCAAGGGCCTGGTACCCCCTTAGGAGGAACTGTTTGTCAAAACAGTGGTGTACTGCTTTTGGCTGGGATAGTCAATTTTCCATATAAGTAGCTCATACTCTAACTACAAAATAATTTGCTAATATCTTTGATGCTGTTAGGGTCCTAACTGAAAATTGATTTCTATGTTTTTTCATCACCTAACCTCACCAGCTCAAATCAATGAATTTGCTGGGGACCTGATTTGGCTCTAACAGATTTTTCAAGGACTCACAACGCTGTTCACCAAAGAACATTGCAGTCAGGTACTGGGGAAAAAAAAAAAAAGAAAGAAAAAAAAAAAGCCATCTTTTCCTGTTTATCATCGTTTCTGTCAATTATATGTAATCCTCTAGCAAATCTGCCTTGGCAGAGTTAAACTCCAGCAAAAGTCAGGCTGCTCAAGCAGCTGGAGTTCAGGGGTTAAGCACTGTTGGTGCTGTAGAGGTGACCCACTTGAACTGTGAATTCTCACTTCATAGACAGAGGTGATTAAAAAAATATACCAAAAAATGGCTGCAAAATGCAGTTGGTGTCCACATTGCAGCCAGCTAAGGGCCAGTGACTTTCACCAGTTGGGCTCAATTAATGGAGGGGAAACATTTAGTCCACTTTCCATCTGGTCCTCAAAGGAGGTTGGCAGGGTAATCCCTTTTACAGGGGCTATTACAGATCACCACACCACTTCAAAGTACAAATACTGGGACAGATTGTGTCATCTAAGGTGTGACTTTGTTATCAAAACCTACAGGTTATGTCCAATTAGCTCTATACCTACAAATGTTACAGCTAGGAGAGTTTTGATCAGATCTTATAGATCTATTAATTCATAGGAAAGTTTGTGTTCTAGGCATTCTTGGGTACTTGTGCTGTCCTCACTCATGTTAGGCTGGAAATTATTTTTGCAGTTCTTTTCTTCCCTTGCTCTCCATCCAATGAGTCACTCTTTTATAACCTCTCGTTAGTCAAAAATAATTTTTTAGGCCTTTTCAGGCACTTCAAAATATCTGCCAGAGACTGTTGATGCCCTCTTTCTGTGGTAATCTTCAGATACTTTTTTTAAATCCTTTAAGCTATTGGTAAATAAGGTTCAACCATAATCTCTGTTGCAAGGCCAGCTGCTCATTAGTTCCTTTTTTGTAACTGTATCTGACCTAATTTCTTGTGGAAGTCATTAATACTATCTGAATGGTAATGTTTCCCATAAATTTTGTACAGGTATTACTAATGTAGGAAGCTCTATCAATACCTCTATCCTACAGTCTAGACCTATATGTAGACTGAAGAGATTAAAAGACGCTAAGATCTGTAAATCAAGACCCAAAATGCATGCTGAGCCACGTCACTGATGCTCTCAAATAAGGCAAAAAAAAAAAAAAAGAAAATCCACTAAGGAAAAATATTAGTAACCAGTTAAGAAAAATATATTTGTTGTGCATTTGATTTTATTATGGCTATCTTGTTTTGACTGATTTGCTTTTATAATATTTATGCTCATTGACTGAGGCTTTTTAATGCTCAAGTTTTTGATTGATTTGGGAATAAGCAGAGATGACACCTGAAACATTAGCTCATAAACAGTTACAAGCAAAACAGGTGCAGCAGTAATAATAATAAAAACACAAACCACTAAGTTTTTTTTAGAAAAATGCGTAGCAATGAATTTATATTGAATGCACTGTTTCTCTGAAATAAATTTGTAGCCCTTTAGTGCTCCTATTTTCTCTAAGATTCTGACAAAATGTGATTATTTCCTGTTATTTCCACAGAGTGGAAAGGGAGAACAGACGTTATTAATAGATGGATTCTCTAACATATAGCCAGTGGGAACAGAAGAAAAAAAGAAGGAAAAAAAACTAAGTAAGACTTTTTAAATATAAAAACTTGCATTTAAAGGTCCCGTGCAAGGCTTTCTCTACACCAAAGATATTTAAACCTCTTCAAAGCTAAAATAATGTTAATTTATTTTAAATTTAGGTATTAAAAGAAGATCAAAACATCTATTTCTAATCTGCTTTTCACAGTGCCTCAAGTTCAGGCCTATAGTGAAAGTAATACATGATCTATAAAATATCTTGTTTCTTTCTTTGTTTTAAACCCCAGCATTGACATAGTACTAAAGTGGAAAAGCTCAGTGATAAATCTCACAGCAACCAGATTTTTTTCCCAAAGCGTTTCCTTAGGTATTACCTGCTAAATCCTTGAAAGCAAAAGATTTACAGTTTTCTAAAACAATATAACTTTCTTTGAAGACCTGTTAAACACAAAGTCTAACTGGATGCCTTGGCACTTTGAATGAGTGGAGTGAGAAATAGGCCCATTCTAAGATGTTCTTCAGCCCAGATAAGATGTATTGCCTTCTGGAGTTATCTGTTTCCATTCCCTCAACAGGATACCTAGACAGTTACTTCAGATGAGACACCTAAATTTCTGAATTTTAAGATAAATGAATTTTAAGCTGAATTTTAAGATAAATGAATCACCCCCTTAGTCTCCACCCTTAGCTAATGTTAGACTAAGTTATGAACAAAAAAATACAATCTCTTAGTTCTTAATATGAAAGGAACGGGGTCAGAAAATTTCCTGACCAACCTTGAAAGTTTTTCATCAGAACAATTTGTACCATGGGCTTCTTGTCACTTCAGAGCTGCAAATTCAGGAAAAAGAAATGTCAACAAAATGCGTGTTTGAAGCAACAATCAGCTGTTCTATTGCTAATGAAAGTAATTATATGTTCATTCTCTTCAAGGATAAGAGGCTGGAATGGGCACACGAAAATTAATCAAGACGCTCAGAGCATCCTTCTAACACGTACCAAAATTTATGTAAGAATCAGTCGAAAAATGCTCTAAATCTCAGACAGAAGAGAACAAATTATCCCTGACCTTATGTAATACTATTTTACTCATAAAATTTAAATGTATTCATTAATATTTTTTCTTCTTTTCATAAAGAAAAAAAATGGGGTAAGAAGCTACCCTCAGTTATTAAGAAAATTCTTCTCACTTTTCCTACCTATTTCAGCTGGAAAATGATGAGATAAATTCTAAGAAACAAGCAAATAACTTTGTATATGTACAAACTCCTTATAATCCACATGTTGCTCTGCATTTAGCTAATGGTTGTGGCTGAATGCCTGTAGCAGTGTCTGCTGAACCAAGCTGTATAATGCGACTCCTCTACTTTAGTGAGTCACTTATAACTGGCCTGGAACATATTATATTCCTAGAATAGTTTTATAGTTACACCAATCAAAAGCAAAGCATATTAACCACATGATGTAGCAGAAAAGCATGAGCCATACAGCAAGGGCCAGATTCAAAGATCTTGGCCACGTGCTCAAGACCAAGACTTTTCAGGCAAAATTTTAACAATTCTGTGATTCTAATTCTTCACCACCTCAATACTCATCCATAGGAAACTTGTCTGAGTGCCGGTAAATATCTATTTTACCTGCCTTTACTCCTAGATTGGGTTTTATTTAGAACGTTGTGAAGCTTCTTTTATGGAGAATCTAAACAATCATCTTAATCTAGATGTTTGAACTAGATCTGAAGACTCCCACCCTGGCTGCCACAAGTGTCCTGTTGTTTGCACAGGGAGAAGCAATCTCCTTGGTTCAGACTTGTTGTGTTCTCAGCATGACACAGAGAATACAAAGTAAGTGAGCGATGCCCTATTCATTATATGTGTAGCTGCCCCATTACTTTACAGGATAATGTGGTTCAGTTTCAGTTCATAAAAATTCACTCCTTTGCCATAAAGAACTGGATGTATTATAGCTCATATAAAAGGGGGATTTTGAAGTGAGCATCTGATTTATTCACCATAAAATACTAAATAACATGATGACCTCTAACTGATCTATGATGCACCAGTCATTCCCCAGGAATTTCAATTTTCCTTCAATCTGTACAAGCCATGTTCAGGTGCCCATTACAAGACGACTAATGCAAACTACCCAGTTGTACCAATAACACATGCAACACGGCAATAGCTTATTTTATTTGCGTGAGGATTCCGTGATTTTACTTAGCATAATCTCACTTAGCTGAACAAAATAAATTCAAGTTTTCTCTGACAGTTTCAAATAATAAGGGAAAAAAAAATAATTAGATATTATTTGCAAGACAAAAAAGAAGGCAATATTAAAATACGGATGAAAGGTTAGAGTAAAACAATTTTCTAAGTGAAAATATCTGGATTTTTTTCTCCTTTTATGCCCAAAGCAATTATTCTGTTCAATACAAATGTGACAAAGTCCTTGTATGTTCAACCAATAAATACAGACTTCTGAAGTCTGGTCCTTGTAATGGCACACAGAGCAGAATGATTGAAATCACTGTAACTGAAATTACTAATTTTCAGTCATGATTAAAAAAAAATCTAAATCCAAAGGAGAAATGGAGGAATGTTTTACTGGGTTCAAACAAATGGCCATTTCTCTTGTATCCAGTGACAGCAGATGTCTAGGGACAGAGTATTAACCAGGACACATATGGAGATACCTCCTTGTGTATCCTCCCAGATTTTATTTTTAATCTAAGGTTTTAATAATGAGATTTATTTTTGCTTTGCATTTTATACTATTCAGCTACCACTCTAAAGAGATTATTAGTCATCAGTTCCTTTAATTTGGGACACCATTTTATGTTCAGTTGGATTAGTTTTGAGATATACACAGATATTTATATAAGGATGAGCATTGCTATTTCTGATCCTTCCTGATGGATGGATCAAAGTGCTTCTGCGTTTTGCATGGCTTCTACTACCTCTGCACCACGACACACAGGGTTCAGTGAAACCACATTCTTACATAGAATTATATTGCTTTTAGTTTCCTTTTTGTATGGAGCCAGATCTCTGAAGATCAGAAAATAGGGTGCCTCATTGCCACAATGCATCGAAGAAAGCAAATTGCTGCAGCTTTCTGCCTCAGGACTTGTGGGGAGTTTTACAATAAATAAGGTATCTCTCCAGCTTGCTGTACCTCACTTCTCTATACTTGCTTATAAAAGGGTGTTTTTTCACAGAAGATGCGTGAAGACTTTTAGAATTCTTTAGGCTCCTCAAAAGGAAAGAGAAACCGAATCCCTCTTTCTCATCTCTAGACAGAGAGACACTCTATACAGTGCAGGCAAACATGTTCAGGGTCTTTCTAACAATGAATAGTTAATTCTCACTTACTTTGCATTCAGCATCGCTACCAGCGCCACTGCAAGATGACTGAGCCTAAAGCAGATGTCAAAGTTTATCAAATCAGAAAGTACCTTCCTTTTTCATATATCCTTTTTTTTTCTCCAGGAGTGCACTGCCTTTTTCATATACATTTTTTCACATTGCACCTTGCTGCAATTAAGGACTGGATTTTTGCCACCGACTTCAGTGATGGAAGAATTTTAAGTTATTGCATAGCCCATGTAATAAGAACTGTGATCTTGTCTTTGTGATTTCAACTTCTTGTAACCATTTCCCTGGTTGATAGGTGCTTGCTCTCTCCCTGTCAAGTCTTTCTTCGTATTGCTATCCATGCTTAAATTGTACAGTAAAATGCTCAGTTCAGGGGCTAGCAGTTAATTATTATTTCTCTCTAAATGTTTGAGATGCCTCGATGTGCTGGGCAGATGGAATCAGGACTAGTGTAAACCTGTCAAGGCTTTTTGTAAGAAAAGGCTGATATCAGTCAGGCAGACATTGTTACTCAGGACAGGAGAGAACTTAAAAAACAGTGCGGTTCTAAGAGACTTCCAAACGATGGGTCTTTCAGAAAAAGAAAAGGCACATTTCAAAGGCTATAGAAAATATGAATTATGCAATGATTAGGGAAAGGGCTGAACCATTCCGAAGAACGAGCTCAGCTGAAAAGGGTTAGCTGTCCCCTGGAATGTTAATATTAGTTTGTGTATGGGAGAAACTTTTGATAGAAAAATCGCTGATTGGGGAAGAAAAAAAAGTATTTTCTTCTTGACATAACCGATCCGTCATCTTTGCGTTGTTCAACTCATACATGAAAAGAACCTAGGAAAAGTACACTTGCGTCTTCTGTTTCACTGCATGCTGATCTGACCACTATATAGCACACCCAAACAGCATTATAACATTACATGTTGTAGAGTTCCACCTGCTTTATTGGCTCTCAGTTATGACCTTTCAGGGAAATGTCTCTGTGACCTGAAATACCCATGTAAAGGCAGAACAAAATATAAGCAAGTTAAGGAGGAAACTGAGAACATTTTAACTATGCTGAAGAATTGCCTTCTAATGAGGAAATCTCAGCTACGAAGCAAAGGGGAAAAAGGGTAAAAAAACACAAACAAAGAAAAAACAACAAACAAAAAACCAACCAAACAAACTAAAACAAACACAGAAAAGACTGTGATAGGGCTTGGGGCAAGGCTGCTCTTTTGCAGGGCCCTTCCATTGTGCAACTCCTGTCAACAGAAAGCCACAGTTGACAATGGGGCCCTGTTGTCAGACTGATTGTGCTTCGTTGCTCTGAAGCACACAACTGATTGCCAGTCTTGCCTTCATCATATAAGTGCTCTCTGTATTCACATCCCTCTGCTATCTGCAGCTGCAAGTCATCTCTGCTGCTGGAATCGGATTTTTCCACTGCCAATTCACGGATGTGTTATAATTGAGTGCACTTGAAGTATCTACCGTATGCACCACTGACATTTAGAAGTTCACAGAAGTTTTTGTTGTTGTTTCTTGGATTCTTTTAAAATTCCTGCATCCTGAGAATTTACTATGTGGCTTCTCCGGGTTTTCACTGGCTTCTGCTGATTAGAATCATAGAATCACAGAATGGTTTGGGTTGCAAGGGGCCTTCGAAGCTCATCTAGTCCAACTCCCTGCCATGAGCAGAGACATCTTCACCCAGATCACGCTGCTCAGAGCCCCATCAAGCCTGACGTCGAACATTTCCAGGACTGGGTAAGTCAATGTACTGTGCTGTACTAAGGACAGGAGCAGAACAATGTATTCGATATTTATTGACACTTCACGTTCTAGCAACATAGGTTCTTGATATCCATAGTGTTTGCCCCCTGGACCATTGCACAGTTTGCTTTTAACGTGCTGGAATTGTGACTCTTCATCTGGTTACAAGCATTTCAGTCCAGTTGGCTTGATTTGCCATCTGAATGCAATGGGGTGTGCCCTGGCACCATCAGAGAACGCAAGAGGATCTGGGCATTCAAAAGGAAGGAGAAACACAACACTCAGCGTTAAGCAATTGTATCCCAGTCAAATTGGGTAAATGGTTAATGTGGTGGAAGAAAAACAGCTGAGCTCATTGCAAGAACTGAAAAGTAGAACCAGGCAGTCACAGCTGAGTATGTGGTCTGGTGACAAGGGTGAGGAAAGTCCCAAAAGGGTTGTTGGAACGAATCCCCAGCTCTATAAATGGGACTGGCTCCAGCAGAGCTCCAGGGCTGGCAGAGGGCAATGGTAAAAGGCTTTACAGAAGCCCTTTGTGTTGAGAAGGGTGAAATACAGGGGGAGACACTACGCTTAGAGAAGTGGGAAAAAGAAAAAAGATTACTATTTTGAGTAGTAAAACATCTAATTTTCCTGCATGATCCCAGGGATATACCAGGGTCATATATCAGGGATATGTTGAGGTTACTTCAATACGGATTTGGAAGTTGACTGTCTATTGCATTGTGCCATTTTTGTCATTTTAAAAAGTACTACAAACTACCACTGCTTAATTTGTTTTCAACTTGTACATGTGAAAAACACTACAAAAGACAAAATGCAGTGACAAATCTGACTTTTTATAAACAACACAGAATACCGTCTGTCTTTCCAACGTTTCAATTTTTCAGAAACTAAGTTACTCAGTTTCTAACAGTGAGTCTGACATAAAATTCGGATCAGGCTGCTGTGCCAGGCTTGATATCCAGGGAGATCTATTGACTGCAGCAGCCATTTGAATAGCAGATTTATCCCATATTAAACATTCTGTATATATTACTTTTGTCCATAAACAAGTCACTGACGTTTTGACTTCGCTGTGAGATATTATTTTAAAAGAAGAGAAAAATATGAGTATGTGTCTTGGAATATTTCTCCCATAGAAAGGTTGTAAAAAACTTACTTGATTTGTTTAATGTTGACGGAGAAACAGAAGGTAAATTTACTAGAATTTGATTCTCAGCCACTGCAAAACGATCTAGGAATAATTATCCGACAATGAAGAAAACGCCTTGATAAATGTTTTACAGTCCTATTAACAAAGTAGATTCTGTTTTGAAGTAAGGAAATAAAATGGGTTTACCAAGGAACTGCCCAAGACACATTCATTAGTGAGAACTTTGGATAAACTTAGAATCGAATGAAACTTTATCTGGTGCCAAAAGACAACAGTCAGGAGCCACAATGGAGTTGTGCATCATCCAAATGATGTTCACATCCTGAAAAAGAAGTTTTGTAAGCATATATGTGGCTTTTTAAATAAAGGGTTACTGCTTCTACAACCTGCATTAAATTTTACTGTTTTCCCAATTTTTCTCCCATTTTACTTTTGCTCAAATATAGCATCATCGATGTAAAATGAAAAAATAATTATACCTATCACCTCTGAGAGAATTCTTGCCCTTGCCTTGTGAAGGAAAAGATCAAGACTACATTTGAGTGCTGAGTTTTTGGGGACCCATAGAGTCCAATGCCCTGACAGTCCATTTCAGGAGGATACAGATATTCCCTTCTTGGCTGCGTAACGACAATTCCTTCCAAATAAATTAATGTGCCTTATAAAATGGTGGATAATCTGGTTTTGCCTCAACACAGTCTCAGAATAGACAAAGTATGCCCTCAGGGACCACAAGTGAAGGACACAACGCAGAACATACACCACTCTGTAGTCATAAATAAAGAAAATGGTGAGACAAATTATTCAATACACCTTCCTGAAACTGAGATGACAAATGGCGATTGATAATGGACACAGTTCTTAGGCTTTGATGTCATTTGCATTTCTGCTACCAGTGTTTGCAGCTCAGTAAGCCTTCGAGATGATTCAGGATGATAGACCTGATCTTATTTTTAGCAAGAACAAGTTCCATTGAGAGAGAATATGGTTTTCCTTGTCTATACAAGCAGTTTGCTCTAATACAAATATACCAGTGACTGAAATCAGGGATATATTCTCATCTCTGACAAGCTGACAGTTAAAGGGAATAGGCAAAAAAGAGGAGAACGGTTTAATAGCTACTTGCATCACCAATTTTTAGAATAGAGAATGACTCTGACACAGAAATCCTAAATATGGCTCAGTGACAGGAAAGGTTTTCCTAGATTCGTGTGAAAAGCCGTTTTTAGTTTCGCTCTGCAAAAGAGGCTAACCTGTTGCCAAAAGCAATCTGCTTATATAACACCCATTGAAGTGAACAAGAGAGCAGTGTTACATGTGCTGGAGTCCTTACCATGGTCCTATGGAGAATCAGAAACCTGAAGACAACAGTATTACGCTAATGGAGCATTAAAGTGTTGGGCACAACCTAAGTGTGTGGATGAGCTCCATCATCCAAAGTATGAAAACTAAAGGGTAGATTTAGGTGTCCTAAGACCAGAAAAGAGCAGAAATCATGAAAAATAACTTGGTTGAGGTCTGCTCTTTGTGTTTCTATGTTCCAAGTAGTTAGCAATAACAGTGTCAGTGACAGAAATGGGACTATGGGTCATTGGATGGACCTGCAGCTTGGTTCCTCAGCTTGTCTGGATCGTGGGTAGACCTTGTTACCAGCACCTTGTGCTCAGATGCTGTGCGGCTGCACTTCGGTCAGTGAAGGCACTGCCTGGGGGGCTGTGGTCACTCTTGGCTTGTCCCCTCTCATGTAGCATTCCTGCTTGTGCTACGCCTGACACAGAAGACACTTTATAAGTAAATATATTATCCTAACTGCATCTCCTTTAAATATATCTGCATATGGGGGGCGGCTGGTGGGGGGCAGAGAAAGGATTGTTCAATAGCATCCTTCCTGCAATTATTGTTAGGATCCTTAGGACTCAATACACAGCAATGATAGATAACTAATGCACTTCTGATCTTACTCATTGCGTGAAACTCTTTTTTTTTTCCACACAAACTCCTCTAAAAATGCCTTAGACTAACATAGGAAACTGGCTCATCAAAATCCACAGGTTTTGACCACAGTTCAGAGTTGTGTTCAGACCCATCCAGCCAGATTTTTCCATCAGCTCCCAGCTCCACCGACCAGTGCAGTTTGCAAACACGAACACGCTGCAGGAGCCACATTTGCATTTTTGTTCTGTTTACTGCTTGGGACTGCAGAACACTGGGATGTAGGAGAGAAAGCTGATGTTTCATAGGCAGAGTAACAGAGCACAGATATATTTACACGCACAGAATTGATTGCCATGCCATTAGGGATTAACACTATATAATTAATGAAGGGAAGGGTGAAGCACTAGCTATCCTGAGCCCATGGAAGAAGGAAGGTTGTTGCTAAGGGTAGATACGCTGGTGAAGAGAAATCAATGGGCAAATACTTGCACACAGACAGCCACATTACAAGAAAATATATTACTGAGGCAATGATGTTACATGCTATACCCCTGTCAAGGAAAATTGTTACTGACAATAGGTCCTGGCAGTCTGAAATGACCAAGTGTTAATGGGATGCAGGAGGAGGACTGTGGGGTCACAGTTTTGAGTAAATTTGATCAGGCAACATGACCAGGAGCATATCCTGTGAAATATCTTCCTCTTCATAGAGGACAGGCAGAAATGCAGGTAGGCATGATGTAGGTAGGCTTTTAAAGTGCAGTGCAACAGCATAACAGCCCCACAATGTAGTGCAGTCATGCTGACTCGTGAATTGTGTCAGCATAGATGGATGACTTTTAGATATGTAGCAGCATGTAATTGTACAATGGTTTCTAGCTATTTAAATATAAGAGTAAGGAAAGTCACTTGAGTAAAGAAGACTAGTTAAAGACAGAAATTTCCTTGGAAAGGATGGAAGCTTTATAGAAGAGCAGTTGGGTATTGCCATTTCAAAGTGCAGTACAAACACAGTCACACAAGAGTTACAGAATCACAGAGTGGTTGAGGTTGGAAGGGACCTCTGGAGAGCATTCAGTCCACCCCACCTGCTAAAGCAGGTTCACCAGAGCAGATCACACAGGAAGGTGTCCAGGCGGGTTTGAATGTCTCCAGAGGAGGAGACTACACAACCTCTCTGGGCAGCCTGGTCCAGGCTCTGGCACCTCAAAGGAAAGAAGTTTCTCCTCACATTCAGATGGAATCTCCTGTGCTTCAATCTGTGCCCGTTCTCATACATAACACACTCACTACATTTCCTTCACGCTAAGTACATAAGAAGAGTTTGAGATGCAGATCACTTCCAAGCAGATTTGAACTTAGCGAGTACAAGTCTTTTAGGACAGAAGCCTTCAGTGTTATTTTTCTATTCCCATCTGCACCCATTGCAGTGAAACTCATATCAGTCAAGAAAAAGGATCAGTTCCTGGCAGAACTAGTTTGGCTGCAGTTTCAGGTAATTTCTGTGGTATTCCCAACCTAAATATCCAAATTGTAACAGCAACTTTCTGCCATCTGAAAGTTGATAAGGGCTTAAGATGGTTATTGTGTCAGACCACTGATCTGCCAAATTCAGCAACTTGTCTCTTGTCAATGGCCAAAGTGGATTCCTAATGAGAATCACTGCAAGAAAAGATACCAGTTGGCTGTGTGCTGCCTCCTAGCTCAGAGACTTCCTGAGTTGTCTAATCTAGTATTCTAAACCAGCTTTATAACTATGGTAAATACAGACATCTACAGAGAACAATTTATCCACTCCAAATGTGGGTGTCCAGGGAAGATAAGATGAAGTGCTCTTGGATTCCTCTTTTCCTCTTTTCAAATATTCTGTTACTTAAGTCCCATTTTGGTGCCATATTACGTCTTTTAAAGGGTGGCAAATTCATTGAGGACAGCAGGAAAATCCAAGGCAGAAATGAATTTGAAAACACAAAGAAACACAAAGTCTAGTAGTAGCAAAAGCACCACAACTTTCCATTGTAATCAATACATCTCATTTGAAAACTATACACATTGGTGGGTCAGCTTGGCTCAAGATAGCCACAGGAAAGAAATACCCTTCACATTCTTACAGGTAGGTCAGGTGAATTGTCAAAGTCACTAAATGAGGTTTACATTGAAAAGTAGGGCCTGAGTTTTCTCTCTCAGCCAGTGCTCTGAACATCAGCATTTACGTGCTCCCATCCTGCAAATTGCTCAATCATAGAATGTCCTGAGTTGGAAGGGACCCACAAGGATCCTCACATCCAGCTCCTGTCCCTGCATGTGAAACCATAATAGTTACCATTCAGATGTGAGACAAGGAACAAGTCAAAGCAAATATCATAGTTATGCATGTCTGTTTTGTTTAAACATATTATGTAAATATAATACGCAAATTCTGAGCAGGCCTTAAACTCTTGACAAATCCTAATCCAGCCCTCAGTTTTGTGAGGTTTGGGCTTCCCAACTGTTGATTAAGAAGTGTTCTTGTTAGATCTATAAATATGGAACATTAATCTGATAAATGTGATAATTTGCCACTGCAGAAACGTTTATTAATATAAATTGATACTGTTATTCCTTTGCATGACATTGTGTGAGCACAGGGGAGCAAAATGAAATGAATATTGTCTTTGCCTGGGTACTGCGAATTCAACATTTGAATGTTGGGTCCTTCATGGCTATAAACAAAGTGGAGATAAAGTCTGGAGCCAGGTTCAAACAGGAAAGCTAGTTCTAGTCGTAGTTTTGATGTACAATACAGCAGTCACTGCTTCTTTGCAGACTCACTGAATTTGCACAGCTTCACCTACTATTCAGGCACTGGTGGAGAAGCTGTATCACAAAAGGAGCACAGAAAAAAAGAAATTTGCTGTTTTCTGCAGGGCTGGAATGTGAATGTCGTTGTTGCCAGTCATTGCAGGGAAATCAGTGCCATAGAAATGTGATGTCAGCTCAAAATAAACACAGACATTTTAAGAAATTTAATCTATCTGAAGAAATACTAGTGTGGCCATCTATGAAGAACAATTGTACATATCAAATTCAGTGCAGAAATCTTTTTGGTAAGACGTTGATATGGGAAGATGCTTGATAGGGAAACGGTGACTTAAGGCATTGATAATTCATCTTTTGTGTGTCAGTCATCCTTTAATTTTAGTTCAGAGCAAGATGCCAGGACTTTCACCTCCATGAGATCTTTGGGTAGGAGAAGCAGTAGGATACACAATGCTTGAAGGAGGGAGCTACAGGTTCAACAATTTAGTTCAGAACTGCCGCTGTTTGAAAGTCCTTGTGGAACACAGAGAAAATGAACCTCAGGCTGTGGAACAGTCTGGGCTTGAAACCAAGTCCCCTAAGTGCCTGGCTCTGCCTTCGCAGAAAATGGCAGATAAAGGGATCCCATGTAAATTTTGGAAGTAGGTAAAATCAATGCAAACATTCTTCTGCTTGGGGGAGAGGAGAGGGAGAAGAGAGATTGTTAGGAAGTGAGTATTTTAGTTGATTAGAAAATTAATATAAAACCAACAGTGTCTGTCTGCTGCTTGAAAGAGAAACATTGTCTTAGGTTTTATGATATTTGCATGAAAGATGAATATCCCTTCCAGCCTTAAAGAACTGCTAAAATCTCACTTAGAATTCTGCTGACTGGCTGTACTGCTGATGGAGAATTCAGAGAGTCTCAATCAGAATAACTGAAGAACTAGAAAACACGACCCAGGAAAGCTTCTACAGAATCCCTAAAGAAATGAAAACTTTCGAGAGACACAGTATTGATTTTCAAATACAACAAACATGCAAAGAAGAGCTGCAAAGTTGAAAGGAATAAAATTGTTCATATCCACTGTGGAGAGAACAAGCTGTCATAGATTATTTTTTCTTTATATCTGCAGGTGAGTAAAGCACTGGTCTGATAGATTTAAAAGGGTGTGGAACGAGTGTAAGCGTTTTGGATGCTGACTTGTTTAGGATAGTTCAGATGTTCTTGCAAACTTTCAGTCTTATTTTCTCCTATTCTTGGAGAATGTCCAACAAGCAGTGGGTAATGTGATGTTATAAAGGTGTTTAACAGAGGACATCCAATAAAGTTCCTGAATCTTGTTAAATATTCATCTATATCACAGCCTGATATTATGACACAAACAAATTAAATCAGTTATATATATAGCACTTATTTCTAAGCAACTAAACCATCCGCAACTTGGGACACCTATTCTGCATTTTAGCATTATGTTAAGATATGTACATTATAATTTTTTCTTCCTTTAGGAAGGTCTCTTGTCCCATTTTAGCCCTGAACAGAAAAAAACTAAAATGCCAAGCAAGAAAAAAAAAAAAAAAGGTAATAAAGAAACCCTAATTGATTTTTTTTGTTGTTGTTTTTATGTGATAATAATAATAATAAAAAAAATCCTTGCACTGTTCTTTTCCATTGTAGCTTTTAAATAGCAAGACTTCTGCAGCTATATAAAAATACAGACAGGAAAGGAAGGAGCACGATTCTTCCTTCTTTATCCTAGTGGAAATCAAGAGCAACCCCACTGACATCTGTGGAATTACAATGATGTAAAACTGGTGTATATGAGGGGAAAAAAAGCCATCCAGAGGAGTATACTTCACTGGTTTCAATAAATTCTCTCCCTTTTTAACACCAGCTGTATAAAAACCTCCAATAAAATTTTATGTGCTAGGTCTGGTGCTGAAATGACCAGACTCTTTCCAATAACATAAAACTGCAGTAAGCAATTAGAATATTTCTGCTTAAATATGTTGTTCCAATTTGTTTAGTATCTCATCCTGGTGTAATTCTCCCACATCATCTACTATCTCCAGTATTATCAGCATGATTTTCTCCCAGATACAGAGGAATATGATATTGAAACTTACATTTATACCTATATCTTTCTGAATATATTTTTCCCTAGAAGTCATATTATAAAGTATTTCTCCTGAAGTTTTGCTGTTGCCTTGCTAACAATTATAGTCAAAATGCTTATGGTTTGAGCTACTTTATACCCACCATGAGAGTATCAAACCGTCTCCAGCACAAATAGTATGCAATCATGGAGACTTACAAATTTAAACATTACAGAGAACATTATTTAGTATTACAGTCTTGTATGAGTTCACCTAGTTTTTAACATATCATCATATTTTGCATTTGGGTAGCAACATATGAATTTTTTACTACGAAAGGCTAGTCTTCCAAAGTGATTTGGCCAGGGTTTAGATGAAGTCCAAAAGTTCTTTAAATATACGTTATTGCTATTAAATCCCCACGTTTTCCCTTTCAGTTAATGAATACATATATTTCAGCGAAATTGTGTAAACGTGAAATCTATGGTCAGCCACTTACAGGTTGTCCTATACCTTCTGTTATTGTGAGTAATCCATTAGAAAGGTCAAGACAGACTTTCTTCCTGCAACTACCATGGCTATTACATTGAGCAGAAACAGGCATTTGAAATGTTTCACTATCGATCAGCGCAGGCAGCCAGTTCAAGTGCTAGAACGGGAGCCAAGATTTGAAATGCCTGTGACATGCAAACCTGTAACGATCACCACCAGGTGATGGTCTGGTTACAACAAGGCAGGGAGGTGTTTCAACCAGGGATTTCAGTGAGGAACTCTAGAAATAGTCCTTGCATGGTGAGGACATCAAATTAAAGACTGGGCATGGGGATTCATTTTCCAGTTTGCTGACCCAATTTATAGAAAAAACCAAAGCAAATTAAAACAAAACAAAACCACCACAACTTGTGTTGAACCAAAATATCACTTACATGCTTAAGCTAATACAAAATATTATTCAGGTATCAAACAAATGGGATTTTTTTTTAACCTACTTCCATCACATGCACACTCTTAACCAAACTTTGGGGGTTTTTTCCCCCTATCTTTTCAAAAATAAGTACATGTTAAAATGAAATCCATCTTTTCAAACTGCATCAAAATATTTCATTGAGAAAAATGTCACATTAGCACTGTCCACAGTTTTGTTTGCATTAGCCTGAGCGCCCCTCTGTAGTCTTTGCTACACAGACCTTTTTGTGACTCTGAACCTCCAAGACGTCTGATCCTGATTTTGTGGTTTGCTATCTCTCCTCTGCGCATTCCTGTGTCCATAGAAGAGTCAGCTTACTTTAAGAATTACGAAGCAGAGAATTTTGATGAATTAGAATGAGTATATTTTAAACGCAGGTGCGACACCAGTTCTACAACAGAGTGGAACCGATTATAATGTTGGAGAAGAAATGTCCAAGTCTAAATGCAAAAACTGCAAGCTGTGTATTTCTGGGGACCTTTTCCAGGGCTAATTCTTCAAGGTGAAGAATTTTTTCCTCCCCATCAAACCGGAATTTCTCTTGTTCCAGCCTAAGTTTTGCCACACACAGAAACATGCAACATGTTGCAACAATACACAGCAACATGCATCCAGTCACCAAATTCCAGCGCTTGTGCTGTAATTTGTGATTTGTACGCAGTATTTGTATATATACACATATATTCCATTTATGTTTGGAAATATTACCTACATACATGCATAGAGTATAACAAATTTACATTTTATAGAGCAATATTTAGGGACAGAATAGTTAAACTGACTAAGGAAATTGCAGACAGCTGTACAAAAAGTATGAGCTGAATTAAGAACTCCTGAACCCTTATTTAAACCAATGTTGCCTTTTGTCAAATTAAGAACTCAGTTTTCGGTAAAAATTAACTGAGCTTAGCATCAAAAACCCTTTAACTCTTGTGTGTGCTTGTAATGTTACAAGTCTAGTTAAAAAGTACGTCTCTGAAAGTGTCTCTCCAAATCCTAAGAGTTTCAAAAGAAACACAAATATATAAGCATTTCAGCAAACCTCAGTTAATGTCATGCAACTCCTCTTTCCAACTGAAAGTTAAAATGAAAATAAAAATTGCATCTAATCATAGAATCATTTCAGCTGTAAGAGACCCTCAGGATCATCGAGTCCAACCGTAACCTGACTCGAGCACTAACCCATGTCCCTGAGAACCGCGTTTAAACACCTTTTAAACCCCTCCAGGGATGGCGACTCCACCACTTCCCTGGGCAGCCTGTTCCAATGCCTCACAACCCTTTCTGTGAATAATTTTTTTCTAATATCCAATCTAAACCTCCCCTGGTGCAACCTGAGGCCATTTCCTCTCATCCTATCACTTGTTACTTGGGAGAAGAGACCAACACTCTCCATGCAACAACCTCCTTTCAGGCAGTTGCAGACAGTGATAAGGTCTCCCCTCAGCCTCCTTTTCTCCAGGCTGAACAGCCCCAGTTCACTCAACCGCTCCTCATCACACTTGTGCTCCAGACCCCTCACCAGCTTCATCGCCCCCTCTGCACTCTCTCTCCAGTACCTCAGTGTCCTTGTTATGATGAGGGGCCCAAAACTGAACAAAGGATTCAAGGTTTGGCCTCATCAGTGCCGAGTACAATGGCACAATCGCTTCTCTAGTCCTGCTGGCCACACTGTTCCTGATACAAGCCAGGATGCTGTTGGCCATTTTGGCCACCTGGGTGCACGCCAGCTCATATTCAGCCGGTTGTCAGTCAACACCCCCAGATCCCTCTGCCAGGCACTTTCCAGCCACTCTTCCCTGAGCCTGTAGCGCTGCCTGGGGTTGTTGTGACCCAAGTGCAGGATCCGGCACTTGGCCTTGTTGAACCTCATACAACTGACCTCAGCCCAACGATCCAGACAGTCCAGATCCCTCTGTAGAGCCTTCCTACCCTCCAGCAGATGAAGATTCCCACCCAATTTGGAGTCATCTGCAAACTTACTAAGGGTGATGTATGGAGTGGATCCAATACACTAATTACAATGAGAAAAGCATTTGTGGTTAGACCCTCAAAGATGCATACACAGTTTGGTGTTACTAAAATAGATATCAGGCAGCAAAATATTAATAATTACAATAAGCCTGATTTGAAACGCTCTGTAGGTTTGTATTTCAGGTGTGTATGTTGTGTGCCTCCAGATACAGTTTGCCAGGATGCTTTGTAATCCTTTCTATTTCAACTCGCTGAAGTTTTCTCATGTTATGTGCAATGACCATGTTTTCGGAAATTCATTTCTCTTCCTTTTGTTTGGTTTCTCATCAATATTCTCGCCTTTCTCCCTTTCTTGGATGAAACCATACAAAATATTTTTTTTCTCATTTTACTTATTTTGAAGATGGCTGGTTTTCATTCTCATATTTCTGTATATTTTCACACATCTTGGCAAATAATCAGTAACTAATTTTTAACACTCCTACATTTTCATTAAGTTTTGTTATCTTAGTTATGCAGAAAGGAACTGAGACACAAACAGGTCAAATGAATTTGTCTGAGGCTGTACAACGCATAATCAATAATAGAAAGGCGGGATTAACAGCTTCTGACTTTCCGTGCTACGGTTAGACAAAGGAACAAGGCTGATTCTCAATTTACTTTAAATTGAAATAGTTCATTAGAGTTAAGGGAAACCAACAATTTGACTATTTCTTACTGTGTCTGTTGTTTACATTGCTGAGGTATTACAATCCATGTCTGTAAGTGGTGTGAAAAGGACAGATTAGCTTACTGAGGTGGTCAACGTAGAAGTAGTAAATAAATGAGTCCATAAAACACAATTTCAAGATACAGAAAACCTCACAGCAGTATCTACCTGGTTATACATCCTTATCACGGTATGGAAAATATGCTGCCAGCCTTCTAGTCAAGTGATAAGTGGCCATGGAGCTCATACAAGTCAGACAAAATAAAAATAGCAAACAATAACAAATTTGAATACAAAGTAGACAACTATCACATACAGGAAAAGTGTAGGAATCTCTAAATATGCCAAATGGCTGTTTGGTGCCTCAATAATTCTGGAGACCATCCTGGAAGCTAGTCTTGACTTAATCCTTTATTGAATGCAAACACAGGTTCAAGCACAATTAAACTACTAAGCAAAATCGATCAATATCAATGTAATTAAGCTTTACTTCTTTCAGGGAATAAAGTTTCAAACAATGAATAGTCTAACAGTAAATTACAATGAATGAATTTCATGAAAATATCAGGAAATGAACATGAGCCATAGGAGGTAAGCAAAAATAAGTAGTTTGTTACCTTGCTACTACCCAAACCAACAGTATCAGTGTAGTGCCCTGGCACACACCCAGTGCTCATTTTCCCAAGCATTGATTGAATATAGCATGTTAGCATTTTCTTATCCTATGTCAATCAGTACTTTTATCCTCTTTAGAATTCCGTACCTATGTTCAGTTTGATCATTTGTGTTCATGCAGTATGTGACAGGACACTAAAAATTTAACCATTTAACATCTCTGCTCTTTCAGTAACAGCAAACAAAGCCAGGCAGGTCCACTGGCCTGCCATGTCTGGCATGAGAACATAACATTTCTATTTCAGCTGCACCTCTGACAGGATCTTTTTTGTTAAAGGTTTAGCCTGTTTGGAATCATCATATCTGGAATTAGACTGTACATCTTATAGAATCATAGAACTGTTTTAGTTGGAAGAGACCTTCAGGATCATTGAGTCCAACCATCACCTAACTTAACTCTAGTACTAAACCATGTCCGTAAGAATCTCGTCTAAATAAACGTCTTTTAAACCCCTCCAGGGATGGTGACTCCACCACTGCCCTGGGCAGCCTGTTCCAATGCCTGACAACTCTTTCTGGGAAGATCTTTTTCTTAATATCCAATCTCAACCTCCCCTGGCACAACTCGAGGCCATTTCCTCTCATCCTATCACTTGCTACTCAGGAGAAGAGACCAAAACCCTCCATGCTCCAACCTCCTTTCAGGCAGTTGCAGACAGTGATAAGGTCTCCCCTCAGCCTCCTTTTCTCCAGGCTAAACAGGAGTCTTACCAGGAGTTTTGGCATCTGCGACTAGAGTTAAACTTTCAAAGCTGAACTTTGGTGTTGACTCTTGTGGGGATGCTGTATGGTGGTTTTGTGAACTGAATTTGCGTTTTTGTATTCAAAGACAACTTTTACATTTGATACCTTTTAATTCAGAAAAAGGTAAAAGCCCTGGTATATTCACCTTTGTGAATTTTTTATATTTCTCTGCAATCTTTTGGATGCTTGAGTTACCAACGTGGTATCTGAGTGATTTCTGTGCCTTAGCACTGTGTTTAGAATAAATCCCATGTTGCTCAGACATGGCACTAAATATTTTACAGTGTTCTTTTCAAGAGTAGCCTCAGGAGGGAAATGGGAGACAGAGAAATTCAGTTATCGGGCACCAGGACAGATGTTCTAAGGGTGGTATAGTCACACTGGTGGTTGTTCACAGCTACTGGAACAGGACTGGAATCATCCTTTTCAGCTTCAAACCTCCTTAAAACTGTGCTGGGAGCGCTGTGCTAGACATATATGCAGGTGATTAGCTAAGTACCTGAAATTAAAACAAGGGAGGAAGAGAAGAAGAGAAGACATTCTGCATATAAATATTTAATATAGCTACAGAGATAGGAATTGTATGCTATGTATCTTTGTGACAGTGAAGTTAATGAGGGCATCTCATATGAGAAACAGAAACTAGCAAGGCTTGTAGTAATTTTTAAACTATGACATCAAATTCTATTCCGTTTGACTTACAGTCGAAGAGATTTTGTTAGAAATCATGTTATTTCAGCTGACTCTTAACCCCATATTAAAGAGGGTGATTACTAATTTCTATTTTTTCTTCTGTTCACGCAGAAGGAGAAGTGGTGGGGAGCTCTCTATAAATAAATCTATGAAGAAGGCACTTGGAGTTATGATACTTATGGAGAAGGAATATTCCATCCAATTTATGCATTTGTCTAAATGGCTTCTCTTGATGACGTGTGTAGGAATTAATACTTGAGAGACAGATGTCCAGAAAAGCACTGTTCAACTGCTTCCCTAAATAGTTCTAATTCTTACTGCTTTCAAGTAGATATATATTACAGTAAACATCAAAGGTCATGTTCATATGCTCATTTCCATCAAGAGAATTTCCAAATCACAGCTGGTTAGTTCGGTGACTTCAGTTAGTCACTCTCCATTTGAATTCTGATTTCTCAGATACTAAACAAATGTAAATTAAAACAATCAAAACAATAAGCTTCCCATGTGAACTACCAAAGACGACATTTTAGCCTAGAGAAAGTTCTAAAAAACAAGTCAAAAAATCCCTTAGTTATCAAATATGTGGCACAATTTAAAGTATTGACAGATTTTTGTGCTTCATACATACAAACTGGAGTTGTTGTGGTGCCATTTTCCAGTCAGACATTATATGGCATGTATCAGATGAAAATTTATAAATGCAGATGACTGATAAGGAGGAAGTCATCAAGTCTAAAAACATGAAAATAACGTAAAATATGAAAAGCAATGGGTCAGTCAAGCAGACCCATTGCAAATGTAATCAATCTCGGTTAAACTGAAGGCAGAAACTGTGGAAAGAAGCTATTACTGATCAAAGAAATTACCTTGAATTTATGAGTAAGCAGTGCGAACAACATCTTATGAGTTGCTGCAAGATACTTATGCGGAAGCGTATTCTGAGGTAAATGGAAAGATTTCATGGATGATTAATGCCTATATAGCACAGAAGGTGAGAGCATAACTTCATTTAATGTAAACATGATTCTGATCCTGATTCTGCATGAAATTCAAGTTCATGCTCATCTATTCTGGGTCTCTTTGAGAGTTTAAAGTTCAACACATTCTTTAACACACTGCTGAACCATGGAAATGGTCACTATGTGTGACAAATACTAACAGGAGTAGGTGATGAAATAAATAATTAAATACATTTTAAATACCTCATATACGAGAATTACTTTTTTAATACTTAGTTTATTACAATGTAAGTTTTGTGGAGAATGACAAAGAATCAGAGCATGAAGTTGAATTATGCAAAAGAAAGCAACAAGAGGCAACGTTTTATTTACCAATTTATAAACCTCAAATGGACGGAATTTATTCTGTACTAAAGTATTCGGAACAGGGAAATTATTTTGATCACTTATGTGTTACGAACAACTTTGTGCCTCTATTGAACTCAATGCAGAAATGTTGCTTGGGTGTGTCTAAAATATATCCCTGAATTCAATGAAATTTTATTATAAAGATAAGTAGGACACAGAGAACCTGCTATTTAAATTGGGAGCTTTTCCAAGGTTTTAAATGTCTTCACTTTTAATCTGAATATACTTCTCATTTATATTTTTCATTCTACCTACCAGATGCGATGACAGAAAAGTAATGTAACTAATAATAAAGGTGATTGACATACCAAAAATATCAACAAGCAAAGCCAACTGGCAAATAGAACAAAACAACATTTTTCATAATAGGAAAGCTGGGTTAAACCTTCTGGAAGGAACTACTTTTAGAAATGTAGAACCTGGGAAATTCTCCTCAGGCCACAGAGAAGCCCATTCTTGGCTAAATTCCACAGTGATCAAATCATTCAACACGTGAGTAGAAAGAGAAAAGCCTTAAATTCCATACTATGCTCAGTTAAGGTTTCTTCTGGGATAAAAGCAACCACACAGGCTTAACCAGACATACCTTACACAGCCTTGGGCCAGCACTAGTTAACCTGCACTGACCACTGCTGTTGTAACTACCAACAGACAAAACCCAAGGGGAGATGCATTTGTACAAGATGACACTTTCATTTTTCTCTTTCCATCTCTATACTGCTTGTTGTTACTTTATCTCTGTGAAGAGCCCACAAAAGATAAAGCCAACAAAAACCGGGACTCTTCGCCTGTGATGCATCATCTGCCTGGGAGCAACATGCTTGCCTTGAACATTTTAGCTGGGAATGTTCTCACAGGCTCTGAAGGCACCTGCCGTGTTGTCACCGTGACCCAAAATTCCCAACAGAACCTCCGACAACTCAGAAACAGAAGGTGAAGAGGGCTCTGACAATGCAAACTTTGAAGAACACCACGCAGATTGACCCCTGGGGAATACCTCACAAACTGTTTCTGTTTAGTCGAGCATAGGAGACAGAATAAAATCCAATAGCTGTGATAAAGAACAGACAGAAAAAGGAGAAGCAAAAGAAAAAAAACAGAAGAAAAAAAAGCGGAGAAATTTGTGAAATGGTAAATGATGTTAGCAAGACAATTGGGCATATAAACAGCTCTGAAAATCAAAAGATCTTCTTATGGCAGAGGATTCTGGAAGACCTATAGTGGGAGGATCAGGGTAGGCAGTTTTCATGCTTACTCAGAGAATTAATGTGAATAAGGTTGCATGGAGAAAGATGTTTTAAATGATGGAGGAGGTGATCTCTGTTGTACAGCCATAAGAAAAGGAAAAACAGGCTTACTCCGAAATGCCCTCAGCTTTCTTCTTGCAGGAGCAGCGAAAAGTGAGTGTATGTTAGACTGGAACTACAACAGATCTGCTTTTAGCCAGTTCCCATCTTTTCTGCCAAAAGAACAAGATTAGTTCAAAATCCAACAGTACTTCCCCCTTAGGTAACCTCTGATTGGGAATGCTTGAAGATTCCTTTCCTTTTTGAGGTTGATTGCTATATATGTAGCATCTAGATCAACGATTTCCAGAGTTTCTGCAGTCTGATCACAGTGTCTGATAGGGATGACATACAGAAACTCCCAGAAAACGTACAAAATCACTAAATTCTGCCTTGGACATAATTGTGGAGGAAAAACAGAATGTATCTGAGGAAATTCTATGTAAGAGTGAAAGCGAGATGAGACCTGTATATAAAGATTCAATATGATCCTCAGGATGCAATAAACCATATGGAGACAGTGATAAAATATTTCATATTATTTCCTTATTCCAGAGTCTTCGTTTTCATACTAGACAGTCAGGGTAGTGTTCACCTCTGACTAGTTTAAATAGTTGTTTTTATTTATATTCTCAGGCTCCTTCTATATATGGGAAAAATACATATGCTCTTCCAGATGGAAATTCACCCCTGTTTAATATGAGGATGAGATTGTTCTCAATGGAAGTTTATCCTCTATAAATTAGGTATGTTGTTTACGCTACTGATCAGGTCCATATATATGTAATTATAATATCAAAGTCAACATATAGACTCTTCTTTTGGATCAAGCTTCAGCCATCAAATCATCTACCTGTCTGCTTTATACATTTATTTGACAATGGAATTAATTCACCCTACCAGTGCAAACAATCCCATCTCTGGAAACAGCTCTGAAAAGAGCCCTGATTGCTTTCCTACAGGTTAGGTATATAACTTGTACATAGAAAACTTGTATAAAATGAATTATGATATAACATCTGTTATAGAGGACTGCGATGAGAAAGGAAATAGAAGCATCCTTATCATCAGATAATAGTTAATACTGTCTTAATGTGCAGGTACGATAGCGTGCTAACACAAAAACATAACCAGTTAGACACCTGTGCAAGGAACAGCCCCATGAGTATATTTGTAATAAACGGGGATGTAAATTCAGATAAACAGAGAATAAAAATATGTTTATTAATGTATATGGCTCTAGTGCTAAGTACAGTACACTGTGCTATAAAGCATGGTTTAACATAATTACAGTATATGCAGTACATCCCAGTGAACAAGGACTAAGGCTCAAGAGAAATGAAGTGGTTTTTATTTTTTTACTATGAACAAGTGCTACCAGACTTTGGGTACCTGATTTTCATCAGCCATTAAGGATTATAATATTTATTTCCTACATAAACTACAGCAAGATCCTTTAAAGAAATTATCATGTAAATACTGAGTGCCAGTGAACCAATACAGGTCAGTTTCGCTGCTGATGTCAGTGAAACATTATCTATTTTCTTTCCTAGGGATATAAAAATTTTGAACATATTCTGCAGCAAAGCAAAGACCGTATAGAAAGCTTTAAAAATAGCAGAGGCAGTGAGGAAGGAAACAAGTTGTTTGACAGATAGAGAAACTTATAACGTGGTCACATTAAGTACTGGTCACATTTTGTGCTTCAGCATAGTCCCACAGGCTGCACTGACTGCAGCCACACCTGTGGGTAATTCCAGTTCCATAAAAATATGGTCAAGGGTGAGACTTTTTAAGAAACCTCAATCCATGATTTGGAACACACCGAGCAGAATCACCACCTATAGCACTTCCCTTGCTAAATTAGCAACTGATTTAACTCGGTAACAAACCACAACAATATGTAACTCAGTCTTGCATGAACACGCCAATTCGCATTTCTTGATTCAGTCAGGCTTCTGGATATTACCCTGTCGAGCCGTAACAAAAATGTGGCATTCTGCTTTAAAGTATTTGACCAAGGGCATGGCTTATGGGACACAACCGAGAACACCTGGTTACCCTGTAATAAGGAGTCCTGCAGGTGAATACTATTCTACTTACTTCTGAATACCTTTTTTTTGATAAATGGAATTTCATAATGCTTTTTGCCCAAAGAAGCAAATTCTGAACTCTGTGTTAACTAATGTGGTTTGGGTGATTTACCGGTCTCAGGAAAGAATCTAGAGCCAACTGTTTTGTATTAGCAATGTTTTCCAGCTGTAATAGAAAAATGAGGCAAGGTTCAGATCTGCTCTCCCCTAAAAGATTTCCTCGCAGCTATGTGTACAGTGTCACTGGGCAAATTTATCTACCATTTCATTCATGAGTTCTGGTGTCCTGATCACTTGGGTAGCTTACATGGCAATTTTCTTGCAAAACCAACTAATTTTCTCCGAGAGTAAACCTAGACGGAGCAAAGCAAATGGTTTTCCACACATTGTGCTGCAGGAAGAGTATGGATATACGCTGCAACAGGTTAGGTTGTCTCCAAAATCTACCCAACTACCCTTGTGCCCTAAAATGCCTCCGGTGCCCTCATACTACATGGTAGCCTTGATGTCACACATGAAAGCCCTACGCTACTGAACAGCAACATACACTTAGTATGATCTTGGGCACTTCGATTAAAAAGTCTTATGGAAAGAAGTATGAAACCTTCGGGTCCATGGGGCACCATATGGAACCCACAGGAAATTCAGCTCATGCAATGCAGCAGTGGATTTGAAGAGTCAGTCAGTCTTCTCTACAGAGACTGGCCCTGAGCAATGGGAATGCACAACACTCTCCTCAACTCATCCTGCGGGCCAGCGATTATTTCTAGGGCAGGTGGCACTCGACATGTTAAATGAGCCCATGACAGACCCAGCAGCTGCTGTTGTGTTGTATTCATCAGCTGCTGGACCTTTCTGCTGTTAATGTGTATGTATCATCCTGGCACCAGCCTAAAGCACCAGCTCGTGACATCCAAAGATGCCAGCGCTAGTCATAGAACCGAAACCACTGTTGTAAGTTTGCTTTAGTAGTACAAATTTGACCTGTCTGATCATGCTAATAGGCACAAAATGTTAACGTAGCTGTATATACATGTAAGAACTCACTGGCAGAAAACTATGGCTGCTAGGTCAATTCAGAATATACAAAATTTCTGTCTTCACTTACATACAGTAATCAGTACAATTCTGTATTAACATTACACCTGTAGTTGGGCTGGGAAGTTCACAAAGATCTATTTCATGGTCATTGGAGCATCTGGTGCCCCATAAATGTATATATCCCTTATTGTATCTTTCTGGCTGTGGTGCTGCTCTCCTTGCTTCATCAATATACTCATCTTAACCTGTTCAACTGTTGGTCACTACTTCCATTGATTAACGTTTTAGCAAAAGCTTTATAGAAGTAGGCATGCTAACCAAAACTCCAGCCAGGCCTAAGGCAACAACAAGTAAAATAAATACACCCAAGTAAATAAGCTTTCAAAGGTAACCTAAATAAAACTGTATGCAGCTACTTTTCCAGCATGTGACTTCATAGTCATCTAAGACGTATAGAACTACTAATGTAGTGTTGAAACACATGCATATGAATATGACGTGAAGACCCTTGTCCATATAGCCAGTCATTTGATCACAGAAGCAGACCAGGTTAGCCAAGCCTGAGCTGTCCTTGGAAAACATGTTTACTATTTTCAATCAGCTTATTCTCTTCCATGTTTCTTTCTTGACTTTTTAAATAAAATGAACATTAACGTATTTTTTCCTTCTCTGGTTGCTCTGTTTTTTTCATAAATAAGGGAGAGCTTTCTCCTGACCCCATCAGCCAACTCCCTCAGCACCCTACAGAGTTGAGAATGTTCAGCTTCCTTTGTTAGTCCCTAATCTGTTCTCTCACTGTGGGCTGCCCCTTTTCCTAACCATACTGGTATGCAGAGATATCTTGAAGCAGGCTTGGCCTGTAAGACCTATGCCCCCCCAAAAAAAAGCTTTTAATTTCTGTCTTTTCCACATTGTGAATCACAGGATTGTCTCTCCCACACATCAAGGGACCCAAATCATCCCTGAACTGTTACAGTCCATGAACCACTACTGTGAGTCTTCATCTCACCAACCTGCGACTCACAAACAAGACCAGGCAAGAGAAATGACGCTTTCTCATTTATGAAAGCAGAGGAGGAACGCTCCCTGGGCCGTTCACATTCTTATTCTTGTCCTGCTTCAGCTGGTACAGTTGCCTGGGGACTCCTCCAAAGTATAAAATAAAAATTCCTGGTCAGTGTCTACCACTGGACAGACTCAGGCAGCGTTGTGCTATCGAAGATAATATTACAGCAGCTGTCCCACAGTGGCAGAGAGCAGCAGCAGCTTCTGTACTGTGCAGAAAGTGGAGTTTCTCTTCTGTATACATGAAATCAATGGTTGCCAGCAGAAGAGGGCCATTGTTTTCTTAAGTGGAAATTTCGGCACAGCAGGGAACAGTGTAACAACCGAATGACATTACGGGCCCAGATTAAAGATGAGACGGGGAAAGAGAAACGTGAAGAAATATGGAGAAAAAGGCAATATCCAAGGCAAAGAAGAGAGAAAAGGGAGAGAAAACAGCAGTCGCACACAAAGAACAGGCAATCAGTATGCAGAGAAATGAGAGAGTGAGGACAGAACAGATCAAGGGCTCTAACAAAATCTCATTGTGTCAAACAGAGAAAAACACTGACTCACCAAACTCATTTAGTTAGAGAGTAAGGTAAGGAGAAAGCATGAACCATAAAGCCAAATAAAAGTCAGTCTCTCAATCTAAACTACATTCTGGGCTTAGATTTTGTGATTCTCGTAGATGTCTCTGGAATTATAATGACCGCTTCCTCTGGTCAACGACCACACAGTGTTTTGAAGAAAAATTAGCGGAGCAGAGTTGAAAAGGTCTCTTAAGCTGAATGTGGCGATAACAATGTACTGGTATAGAAAAAGCTACATTATTCTGTTTTCTGCACTTTCAGGAATTTTGCAATGATCTGGGCTGCTCCGGCTGAGTCACTGTTATCTCCAAACCTCAGAGTTTGTTCCAAGACTGCTGAACATATTGTACGTGTTCTGGGTAAGGAGGTATCTCTGTTCCTTTCCTCAAAAGCTTTGCTGTTTTCTAACCTATCTGCCTTTGCTTAATGAAGAAAAGAAACTGTATGTAACTATCAGCAGTAAGCGCACGCCATGTGATATAGAGGGACCTTTTCCATTTGCATATCGAAAGCTGCTTTTTAAGAAATAAACTCTCCTTTATGGAAGACTCCATATCACTAAAGAGTAACTGCACACTATCATTGACTCCTGAAAGTTGATTACAACGCTTCTATACAGAGTACTAATAAGCCATTTTCATAATTAACATCAAGATTTCTAACTGTGTAAATACAAAGTTATAATTCATAAAAGCTTTGGTTCTGTTGAGCCTAACAAATACATTTAAGTTGACTTTTAATCTGTGTTCTGTATACTATAAAAATTCCATTTCCAGATAGTGTATTTTTCAATTCTTCATAGTTAAATTGACATCACAGACCATCTTTCATTCAGAGACCAAGAAGGAAAAGATGATTTTTATAAGTGCCAATTATGAACACAAATTCCTTCCTTCTAATCAACCTGGTAATTAAACCCTCAAGAAAAAGTACCACCAAACAAGGAAAAAGAAATCAAAGTATCCTGTTAAAGTCCTTTTCTTGTCACAAAGCTTCTTTTCACTCGAGTTTCCTAAGTAAAGCTGCCTTCATCTAACACACTTAGGTTTTCAATGCCTTTTTCTAAAGTGTCCCTGTTTTCTTTCTCTTTTCCTGTTCTTAAGGCTTGATTGTACTTACACCAATGAAAAATACTTAGGTTTCTGAAAAAATGCTGTAATTAAGATCACTTCCAGAAAACCGTGGTGAATATATTTATTAATTTGTACTTGCAGAAGTGTTTGAAGGAGTCCCTTTTGGAGACTCCCTTTTTACAAGGAGTCCCATGGAAAAGGCAAGAGGTAACGGGTACAAGTTACTCCTGGGGAGATTCTGACTGGACACCAAAGGGAAATTTTTCACTACAAGAAAAATCAGCCATCGGAAGAATCTCCCCAGGTAAGTGGTGAATTCCCCAACACTGGACACTTTTAAGGTTCAGCTGGACAGTCTTGTCTACACTGTGCTTTGCCAAGGCTGGACCAGATGATCCTTGTGGTGCCTTCCAACCTGATATTATCTGACTGTCTGTGATAGATGAGGTACAAACACTTCTTGAGACATAGTCCTGCTGTCATGTTTTTGTAATACGAAAAGAAAAGGGAGAAAGATTTGACTGATGTGAGGATTATTATTGCCGTATGTGAATGGATACTTGAAGTAATGAAGTGTCACTCTGAGACTGATGAAGCAGAACTGTGCCAGAATTAGAAATGCATCAGGTCTCCTGAGTCCCCACACTGGGTTTCACCCATTGAACAATTTACACCTTTCCAAACACCTTGATCCCTCACTCTCTTCCAAGAGGTTTACACTCTGAAGTTCTCAATTATATTCCAAACTTCAGGAATACATTATGGATAAAATAAAGTTACGGAAGTAACCTTATCAACCTGACAGGCCATCTTTCAGAATTCACCATACAAATAAAACTAAATCCCATAAACAGATGACTGGTTTAATCCTATCAGCAGTGTTCTGTATTCAACCACACATTCAGTGTGTTCTTTATACTCCTTGTTCCATACTTCTGTCTTGCTCCCATCAATATTGGGTATTTCTTGCAGATCCAAAGGGGTCCAAGATCAAGCCCAAATCATGGTATTAAGTTCCTGGGCAAGAACTTGAGCTGATTTTTCTGTTTAAGTCTACCTAGCAGACTTGAGGCGCTTCATGAAAGAAGCCAGTAAGCGAAGTTCTTGGCTATTATTTGTTCTAGTTAAATATTTTCACATCTATATAAACAAATAGTGATAATAGTGCTTCCTGGCTCAAATAAATTAACTGCCGGCTCTAATAAATCATTAAGGGTTTTGTAAAGGTCATCATGAGTCTTTTAGCTTACAGTAAACTGAGGTAAAACGACAGAGACATCACTCAAAGATTCCTGACATGCAGTGGTGACAGGAGAACCTAGGTCTCCAACGCACTACTTTTTCACCTATGCACTCTACTCTTCGCATTATGCTTTAAAATCGGCTTTATTGTAATCTGTTAATGCACAGAGGGTATTAGGATATTAGAAGACTGTGGGACCTCCTGAAATATTCCCTGCATAGGACAGCGCATTTCTCATGGCATTTATGCATTACCCTTACGTAGCTCTTAAGAGGTCGTGTTTCATTTGTGATCTCAGAAACGTGACATTTAAGTCTGATTCAAACAGTTTTAATCTCAGGTTGGGATCCCAATAATGAATAAGAATTTAGAAGCTTTCTGTTCCAAATCTATTGAGTTTCCAAATAATATTTTTAAAACCAGATCTGTTAACAGTAATGTTAATATATGCATTCTCAATATTAAATTTGTTTTAGTCAAGGTGTTATTTACTTATGTGTTTTTAAAATCTCCTAAATCTCACAGCAAGTTGATTTTCCTTGGCCTGACAATAAGATTTCAGCCTGTACAGTCAGGGGTAAACAACATTATAAAAATGAAATATTGCTCTTTGAGCTAAATGTTTAAGACCTCAAAGCGGTAGCTGCCGGAGACTCATCAATTTCTCACTAGCCCCTAAACAAACAAGAGGAACACCAGTTTTTCTATCATAACCTTAGAAGGTGAAAAATTATACCTAAACTGTTAAATTCACTGTGGTAGTGTTCACACAAGGGATTTGATACCACTGATTGAATTTAAAGCCAGAAGAGACCATTAGATAAGTGGATGCCATTTTCTGTGTAATAAAGATGAAATATTTGCATCTGATTGTCCTTGCAAAATTCCTAATAACTTGTATTTATCTACCTTTTTGGAAGCCTTTGTGACATGAATACAGGAGCACAAACTAGGAAGGACCTGTAGAGTTGTTTTGCTGGAAGCAGCTCTTATCATAGAGATTTCAAGAGATTCATAACTGAGAACTTCATTACAGATGACCAGGTGAAAAAAAAAGGAATTTGAAGAGTTCTGTTTCATGCACACTAAATTATGTTGTCCTCTTGTATAATTACAGACAGCTTTGATAAATTGGGCACCAGCTATTTACTTCTTTTCAAAGGGAAGAGCATAATAATAATTGCTTACAATTATTTAGATTAAAGAATAAAAAAAAACGGAATGCCATATTAACAGAAAAAAAATCAGAACTATAGTTTGGGAACATATTTTTCCACTGTTTGGAAAGAACAGAAGAAATGTAGGGAAATACAAAATGAGGGAAAAAAAACTGATACAAGAATTAGAAGGTCATAAGACACAGGGTGAGAAGGTAAGGAAGAAAAATTTATGGAGTCTGGAAGAGCAAAATCTCAGGGGCAACATGATCTCAGTCTATAAATATCTTCAAGGTAAGGATATAAATAAAAGGAGGGAATTATTCAGTCTCAAATGATGAGCACTGGAAGAAAAGGCCTGGAGGTAAGAAGAGAGAAGTTTAAGTAAAAGTTTTTAGCTGTAGGAGGAGATAAAACAGTGAGCAGAGTGAAAATGTGACATTCAAGGTACTGCCCCTGAAATAGGGTGTTCATACCAATAGATTTGTTTCATTTGTGCGTTTTCATCTAACAAATTTCCTGCTACTAGAGGAACCTGAGCCGCCCTTAATTTGTCTTCATCTCCTCTTCGGCACAATTTAAGCGTCTGAGACTTTAGCACGCTGTGCTACTGGTTTTAAGTTTGTCATAGTTTAGATAGGAAGGGAAAGGTATTTGAAGCGGATCTCTTTGAGGTAGAAGGCGGAAGGTAGAAGAAACATTTTTATAGCTCTTTCTGGAGGTGTTACATAGATACCCACTTTTGTGGATGATGTGAGTGCTCTTTTCCATAGCAACTTCCAAATATCACATCTATCCTTCTTCTTGATACAGACACTTCATGTAACAGGCACCTCATTTTCCTCCCTAAGCTTAGTATCTTGATTCACTGGAACACCTCCTTAAAAATGCTCCTACCTTATTCAAATGGCTTCAGACGCTCTCTTCTACTGCTGCTCCTGCTCCTTCTATGGCCCTGCCTTCAGTCTAAGCCTTGATCGCAACCACAGGCTTGCAAGAACATCTGAAGACACCTACACGAATTGCAAGTGTTCTAAAGAAGGAATTCCCACAGCTTTCTCTCCCCCTCCTTCACCTCTCTTAGCATTATTTAAAATATCAGGTAAGGTTAATCTCACCTTAGAAATAGTTATTTCCAAAAATGTGCCAGTCCTCCGCCAGCTCGTATACGACTGTAAATTGAAAATGTTGCACGTATTTGGAATTACATATATTCAGATGATAAAAATATTAAGGGCTGGATGGTGGTCCTGTTTATGAGCTTCCTAGAGATTTATGGCACTTCTAAGCCACTAGAAGCCTACCTGCACATTGCTTTTAGTGGAGAACGTAGCACTCGTTTCTAAAAAGTCTATGGCAACTTGGTGCAAGCTTCTCTTATACTGTAGGGGAAGAAATAAGTTTCAAACCTGCAAGATCATGAACAAAATGTAATAGTTCCCTGAGAACCTGGATCTTGTATCTTCCTATGATTGCCCTAAGGCAAAATAGTAGAAGCAGGTGAAACTGAATTCAGTTCTTTGAAAACCAGATTTTACCTATGTCCATTGAACACAAACCATGTTTATAGGACAGGAGACTCTCTCTTTGGCTAGTTAAGTCAATTTAAGCACAGTACTACAATTCAAAAGGCTGATGTTAGCACCACATACACTAAAAAATAGTAAGAATGAGAGCCTTATTCATTTGTAGATAAGAGAATCAAGTCTGCTGACTACCACTAACAATGGAAATATGGAGAGATTCCAAAGAAGACCAGAATCATGATTACAGAATTAAGAACTTGACAAAAAGTTTATAGTGCACAGAATTTAACTCTAGCGTATAAAAGCTGAACACTGAGAGGGGGAAGAGCAGATTCAGTCTTCAACTACATCAGCCTGCTGGAAGAAAAAAGAACTAATCTGTTTTCCTTATTCTCAATGGATAGAACAACCAATAAGAGGCTTATAGTTCTGAAATAGAGATTCGAGGTAGACCTCCGGTAAAAGCATTCTAAAGATAAGTATAGTTAAGTACTGGAACAGATATATTGGGGAGATTATGAAATCACCATCATTTGAGTCTTTCAAGAACAGTTTAGGCAAACTCTAGTTAAGAATGGTTTAGATAGAGTTAATCCTGCCCTGAAGCAAGGGAAACTTGTATTTGATTCTGCCAAGAAGCAGAAGGATGGACCAGACAATCTGTTGAAATCCCGTTCCAAGCATTTCCTAAGATAAGGTTTAATGAATGAAAGTTGTAGCTAATTTCATCTAGGTGAGGAAAAAAAATCTCTATTTTTAATAGGGAAGATAATTTAATAGTGAACAACTGAAAAATCTGATCTGTGCTATGGTGGATTCTTCATTCATTTTAAACAATTTTTAGAGTAAGACAGAACACAGAAATATAAAATAATAACCAATTTCAGTCGTAGCTAGTTGCCCAGAGAAATTAATTACTTCCAAAGTCCTATGGCCTGTGTTGTGCAGGATGTCACATTGGCTCTAACTGGTTTAATAGTCTAATAATTTTAAGTATTATTTTTTATTTATTTTATTTGCTTTTTCCATTTATCATATGTATTTATCAAACTGCTTCCTAGCTCTTAGCTTGTGACAGCATGTAAAATGCTTTAAAAATTTCTAGAGATAACAGTTTATCCCATATACACTTTCTAGGTGTTAATGCTTCCACACTTAGTGGTTTATCCACTATGGGTAGGGAAAACAATCCCCTTTTAATGACTGCAGACAGTAGCATAAAAATTCCACTAATGTGTTTGAGGCAAACATCCTTATACTAGTTAAGTTAATGAGGATGTGATTAATGGATATACAGATGAAAGGCATTCTCCACCTCAATGGAAACATCCTTAATTAAGATAGATTTAGGTACTAGGCATTAGCTTGCAAATGGAAGCAAGAACAACGAAGGTACTCAGAACAGTCTCTCTCCTTTCATGCAGCTTTTTGACATATTTAAAGAATTACTTGATTTACTCTCTGGTTTGCAGATATGGGCCTACATGCCTGAGCAAAACAAGAAACTGTACATCAGACAGAGTTGTATTCATCCCCACCTGCCACTGCCTTCGCTAAAGAACAGGGCTATCTACAACACAGACCAAAGGCCAATTTGCTTTGGTTAGTTTAAATGCAGCTCAAGGGCAGCTGGTCCACACAAAAGTAAGAGAAGGAGAGGAAAGATAAAGGTCCAGCTCCATAGGAATTTGAGTCACTGGGTAATTCAAGCACAACAGACTGTTTATAGTTATGAAACTTTCTGAAAGAAAAGGTGAATCCCCACTAACTTTATGTGGGCATGACACCTTCCAAGAGAAGATTAAGTTAATTGATACTTTAATTCAAAATATTTGCACAGGTGTGTAGAAACTAGACTGAAGATTTGGGTTCCTGAGGCCTGTTCAATGGACTTCTTTATTTCACAAAGTTTGTCTTCATTCCTCTAAGACCTCTTACACGATTATCTCATTTCCCTTGGAGAAAGACATCCTCCTTTTTCCTTATGCCTCCTGCTTGCAAATCTGTAAAGGACAGTAAGATAGTAACAATGAAAAATAGGGGGGATAAAAAAGTCTCGACAAGGCACATCAAAGGATTGTTGTATATGCAGCTGTTAGGCAGGACAAGAATTACATCCATCTGTGGGTTAGAGGCCAAAAAAAAAGAGAAATAAATCTTTTAGCCCATGTCTGGGCAGCTTCTAGGAGTTTTAGTCAATCTAGAACCATTCTGCTACTTCTCTGCAGCATCACTTTCACCCCGAGACAATAATGTACAANTAGAACCATTCTGCTACTTCTCTGAGACAATAATGCACAGCAGAAAGCTGTTTCCTCTGCATTTAAGCAACAACTTCAGTTAAATCACAGCATTACTTTTTAGGGCTGATTTAATTCAAGATGCAAACAAGAGTGAAGGTTTTAATACCGAGTAAGAGACATTCCAGTTCCACCTGCAGTGGTAATTAAAGGGGTGTCTGACAGACAATGGGGGAAAGGGGTTAAAAGCTCACTGCTAATTTTGATACAGACTTTTCATATCACAAGTACTAGCAAACCAAAGCAAGATGAATATTTGAACTGCTGGCAAACACAAATCAGATTGAGCAGGGTAAGTGCATCTCCATTTATTATGCAGGCAGTTTAGGAAGGAAGAATATATTTATTGTTAATAGACAATTCACCTCAAGCTATACCAATATTGCTTTTGTTTTGATAAAACTTCTCCTTGGGGAGCCAAACACAAACTTCTGAGCTTTTGCAAAGAATGCTATGTATTTTCTGGTTAACTCAGAACGGCTCTCATTTGCCAGCTGATTTTTATTCTGAAGGAGACTCTGCACCTTTACAGGAGTGAAACCACAAAAGCTGTAAACAGAAGCCTTCTACCTTCTTTTTGCGCCTGTATAAATGATGCATGGAGGTGCAAAACATCACGGAGTTACACAAAGTGCCCTTTTTTTTGCCCCTCCTGTAAAAGAAAGTGACTTTCAAATTAAAAATAAATTTTACCACAAGTCCAAACACATGCAAGTACTGGCAAGCAATGAGTTGCGTCGGCCAGTAAAATTAACAATAAATTTCATCACAGAAGTCCAAACAAATGCAAGTACCGGCAAGCAATTGGTCAGCTTTATGAATGAGAAATAGTGTCACAGCATTACACTTTTTGCTCTACCTTTGAAAACTGGGATTTATTTCAATTCTGTGGCTGCACAGAAGGAAGGCTAGAACGTGCAATAAACAACAAACCACATAACCAAGTGCTGAATTTTGAAAGTACCCTGGCTCCAGGATAATGGGGATCCACACTTTCCGATCGACAAGGCAAAAAGGTCACTTCTGACTCAAATCCAGACATGTAGGAACATGCACTCATAAATATATTTATACAAACACACACATCTCCTTTTGTTTCTTTTCTCACATGATTAATCGCATAACACGGCATCACATACAACACAGTAGGTAGACTTGATGGAAGAAGATTATAAACGACAAAAATTAACTGTTAGTTTTAGTGAACAACACAAACTCATTATGAGGACTACAAGGAAAAATATACATTTTTTGCCAAATCTCAGTGGTCACAGGGAATCCTAAAGGATAAATCAAGGACATAAATCAAAGCTTCAGTGATTCTGCTGAAATATGCTTGAAGCCATTTTAATATCTCTTGCAGAATGGGTTGAGGAGGAAAAACTGTATCATTCTGGAGCAATGTGAATGGATGAACAAACAAAATTACCACCTGGAAACATCTTGCATAGCCTTTATTACTGCAATAGCAGCAATAATACTATTAGATAAATACACAGTCTTCTATGGAAATTCATATTTAAAAGAGTCAATATCCAGTACTTTTTTACCCTGCTCCATATCCCTTTATTGCCATTCTAGTAGGAAGGAAAAAAGCCTTAAAAACTGAATCCTATTCGGATGACCAGTTTCAGATCATTACGAGCAACACAGATGAGAAGGCCATGACTAGGGAGCAACTTTGCAGGAAAGGAGAGAATAAAATGTTATTCTCTATCGTCTCTTCACTGGTCCTTTTAAACAAGTGATAAGTTTAAGTTATTTTCAGGAATACAAAGTAAAGCCCTTAAATAAGATTTCATAGAACACAAACTGGACATTTAGGATGTTTAAGATGCAGAGGAACAATGTGAATAAACAAATAAACACATTCTGGAAAATGGAAAGTAACGCAAGAAAATCCGAACAGTACAATATATTTTTATGTTCTCAGAGATGAGAGTGTGAGGGTAGAATCAATAAAAGGTGGTTTCAAAACAGATGTTATAGTCCAATCCAGTTCCATCAGGACCCCACATGCTTCAGTGAACAGAAACAAAAATGCTTTAGGATGAGATCGTTCAAACCACCGTGTTATTTTCACTTAGACCACTTATGTCATTAAGGTTTTGCTGAGCTTGTTAATAGTTCTAAATTCTGAACAGAGTGGAGAATCAACACAATGCCCTCTGAGATCCTGAAGGCAACAACCCCAAATGAGACGGACGCTATTTACTCCAAGTGGAATGAACTACAAAATACAAAAATAATTGACAGCTGTTCGCCTTTCACGAGTATGCAGCCACAGACAAAACTTTCTGACTGCTGCTTTCTTCACCTGGCAAATTGTTCCAGTAGATTCTCCTCAGCATTCCAGAAAGCAGCAAATTAGCTAAAAGCAACCAAAAATCCTCCAGACAATCTTCTTGGAAGATACCCTGGCTTGTAAACAGAAGTCATACTGCATTAAAACACTGTTTTTTCTAGAAGTATATCAGCACCAGACCACATTTTGAAAAGAAGGCAATTTTGCAATTTAAGGTTGTTTCATGTTATATGCACGCACATTTTACTTCCACAGTGTATAGGGATAACAGTGTTGCCATGTAAGAAGGTAAATCCAAGTACAGAAGCTACATCTTTGTCTAAATCTGACCTGCCCTGCTTGGAATCCCAAAAGTTTAGAAAGGGTGGTAAGAAGAGGAGGAAGGTCGCTCTTGTAGGCTCAATTATTAGGGACAACTTTTTTAGATTTTTTTTTTTTTTTTTTTTTTAATGATGATTTATTTTTTCTAATCTAGAACCAAGTGATCTTTTATGACAATGATGCTGAAAGATAATGTTTTCCTGTAATTAATTAGTTGAAACTGTTAACAGTTTTGGGCCCCTCATCATAAGAAGGACATTGAGGTACTGGAGAGAGTACAGAGGAGGCGACGAAGCTGGTGAGGGGCCTGGAGCACAAGTGTGATGGGGAACAGTTGAGGGAGATGGGGCTGTTCAGCCTGGAGANAAATCTAGTGAGATTTGGCATATAAGAACGTAGTAGATGGAGTCACCATCCCTGGAGGGGTTTAAAAGGCATTTAGATGAGGTCTTTAGGGACATAGTTTAGTGCCAGAGTCAGGTTATGGTTGGACTCAATGATCCTGAGGGTCTCTTCCAACCAAAATGATTCTGTGATTCTATGGTAACAGCATTAACAGTCTGGTAAGAGGGATTCAAGTTCAAACGTGCATGAAATGACTTAGGAGAGACTTAAAGGTCCCGTTGCATAAGGTTTGATCTGTGAGGTAGTTGACTTGGCAAAGCTGCCAAAACTGCCTCTTTGTGATGGAGAATACTTGAAGGATACAGTCTGCAAATGATTTCTTTCTAGGTTTCTGTGCTGTTTAGCAGACTGGAGAAGGAGCAGCAGAGGCTGGAGGACCTGCAGCAGGGACTCCCTTTGCTAAAGGACTTGATTTCTGCAAAAGTTGCAGATTTTGAGCCCCGAAGTCTGGAAGTTTTGCTGAAGCATGCACAGGGCGGATAGATTCAGTGACAAGGGGGTGCATTCTCTTTCCTTTCTTTTTCTTTTCCTTCCCTTCTTCATTTCGACAAAAGATAACAGAGTGATAAATCTGCAAAAATGCTGGAAGGATTTTTTTTTTCCCCTCCCTCTTTCCTTCTTGTTTGCTCCATTATTTATAGCTCTGTTCTGCCGAGCAGAAACCCAGCATTAAAGTCTGGGATAAATCTTCAGTCTGTACTATCCAGACGGATTTAAATTAGAAAATAAACAAAGAAAAAAAAAAGAAAACTTATTTTCTATGAAATAAGACTTCAATTTCCTCACCTCAAACATCAGACCTCCAGTTCTGGATGCAGCTTTTGAGAGCTAGTAAGTAGTAATCAAGAAATGGAAGAAAGAGTTACATACAGAGATACAGGGAGACAGAAAAGAACTAAATGTTTACTGAAACATTATGACTGTAAAAAGTTTCAGGTTGAAGAAGCACGTAAGAAACAATAAAAGATAATAAATAAGAAAACTGAGGAACCCCGTCTTGTGCTTTTACAACAAAACTGCTTTCTAAAAACTTGTGTCTATGCTACGATATCTGCTCTGAGGTGAATTCTTAAAGGAGGTGAGACGTTTCTTAACCCTGATGAATTTAAAGCCAGGAGATCAAGAAAGGTGATAGGGTTGATATCAGCTAAGTAGCTGAGGTAATAAACAACAATGCCTGGTCTCCTCTAGGAATATGGAGCATCTTGATGCAAAAAAGAGAATCTTAACCTGTTTTAAAGAGATAAAGCTCAAAATGAGGTCCTTGCAAAGACCTGTGCTACTAACTAGGGAGTCCAAGAAGTTTTTGAAAGGCGGGATCTTTTCTAAATTAAAAGGACATATAGATACTTCTCCACAGGAAATAGCAGTTAATAAAGTACGTAATTATCTGCATTACATAGAAAAGGAAGAATAGGTTGTTCATTACTTTTGAAAGAATAAGTCACAATATATGCAATACCTAATGCGTCTAGCAGTCAGTCTGGAAAAGACATTTTTAGTATCTCATTACAGATTCTCAGCAATGATGAAGTATCCTGAAGACATTTACTTGTACAGGCAATAACCCGAGCAACAAAGAAAACAAACAGCAGACAGAACAAATCTGAACTAAATTCAAATCTGAAAAATGTGCTTACAATAACGGATGCTGTGCTTGAAGTAAATGAATTTGAAGGGCTCCTGCACAGAGTACTGAAAAGAAAACATCAGAGGAATATTTCAAATCAGTAACGTTTAATAAAAAGGTGTAATTTTTTTTGTGATATACTCTAAATGTATACATATTTAGAAGATCGCACATGGTAGTCATTAGGTAAGGATAGAAATTATTATATATGAGATATCCAATGATATGAAGGAGGTTGTAGAGTCTCCCTCCTTAGAGGTAATCATAACGGGTAGGTAAGGTTCCAGTGAAGTAGCCTTTGAAACTTCTATAGTTTTTAAGGTCTTGTATCTATCCAAGCAATGTCAAAAGAAGCAAAGAAAAATCATGCTGTGCAGTGTAATTTTTACTTTTCAATCACATGCAGCAGGGTCATAGCTGTCAATTAAGTGTGCATAAAAGAGGTACTTGTCAGCATTGCCGACTCAAAATCACAGTGATCTTCTCAGAAGCCCATTATTTGGTTGGTTGTTTCTTTTTATTTTAAAGCTGAGGATTAAACATATTTTAGGTCTGCCATTGACAAATCAACTGTTTCAGAAAAAATCTGAAGTGATGAAACAATGGTTTTGACAAGGTTTAAGCCACAGAATAGAGACACCAAAAGAAGACAAGCCTGAAAAAAGGCAGTAAAAGTCTGCTTCCAGAACAAAGTAAAAAATAATATTTTGGAACTGTAAAGAACTGTAAAGATCTAGAAGAACCTGAAGAGTCTGGTTGGATACTTTAAAATAGAAAAGGCAAACCCTCCAACAGTTTGTAATACAGCATTTGATTCTACCGCATATCATATCTTTACCTGAATTATGGGACAGATTGTCAAAGCCAGGGAAAAAAAGCCATAACAAAACGTAAGAATTAATGCTTCAATTTTCAGTACATTTCAGAGCAGTGCTGATCATTTCCTTACCATGAAGTGCTTCTGCCAGTATCCTCTAATTCTGGGATATGTACCCCACTATAGTCCAAAGCACAGCGTAATATACATTTATTCATACATATTCTATAATTTCATATAGTTGATACGGGGTTAATTAAGGAATAGTCTCCTCTGATAAATTAGATCCATTAATTGCTATGGAACACAATCCAGAGTGCATGCATCTTCCTGTTAAGAATATAAAAACTCATTTAGAAAACTTTTCTAGTCTATTCATTATGTATTAACATTTTTATAAGGAGTTTCTAAACTCTTATCAAGCGTTACACAAAAGAAACAATTTCTTAGGGTAGCAAGGCAAACACAGCACATCTATGTAGCTATTTCAGAACCTTAAAAAAACTTAAAACCACTAAGAAAAGGGATTGGGAGTCACTATTGGGGCAGAGCAGGATGGGGTGAAGTGATTCCCAGGTCTGAAGGATTCCTGGAAATTCTATGATGTACAAGCTGTCTTCTAATGCTCTCCCCATTCCCTTGCCCTTTCATTCCCCTTTTCCCTTCTGACAGAATCAAGAAAATGTTGATACGCTACTAGAGGTTTGGAGGATACTTGCATGGGTTTTGATAACTTTAATATGAGTGACTTGAAGATCAAATTCCTCCTTGTCTAGTCTCACGAAACTGTTTCCCTCAGAGACAAAACAGCTTCACTTTGCTCATTCTCTGGAAAATTCTGAACATTAACAAATGCTAAGGCAGAAACACATTTTTCAAGCAAGATTACAAGACACACTTCTCGATAAAGTGAACATGGGAATTTTCTAGTCAGCAAAATACTGTGAAAATGGTCAAGCTAAGTACCCGAAATTGCAACAAATACTAGCAAACCCCACACTTAAAAAGCACATTCACTAACTCATGTATAGGACACCTTTCTTTTCCTTTCTTTCTTATATTACTGTGTGAAAGTAATGCAATCTACATGACTCCGAAAAAGCATAAAATCTATTAAGATATGAATAATAAATTTTACTTTGTTGCTGTTTCTTGTAATACAGAATAGTGCTGCTTTCAGAAGAAAATGTAAAGACATAAAGTGCTATTTCTGCTTTCAGAAGAAAATGTAAAGACATAAAGTGCTATTTCTGACAAACAATGATCTGGAGGTAGTTTCAGATTAGTTTGCAGAGCTACAGCATACAGCTTTGAATTACATATATAGCAATTCAGTGCTTCAATTTAGTTGAGTTATATAGCATAGTGATTCTATAGTAATTGTTTAACAAAAAGAAGGAAACTGTTAGGGTTTTTTTTTTTTTACTATGGAAGAAAGGTACATTGTGAACTCAACATCAGCTCAAAGAAATACACTGCCAAATTATAAATCATAACCAGGGACAGAAGAACTGAAGGTGCAGACACAAAATTCTCTCAAGATTCCTTCATTTTCGTAGAGAAGTGATTCGGCTTGCCTTGATAAATCCCTAATGTAGTGTGGAAATGGGTTTACTAGACATATAGTGAGTGCATCTTCTGGTTACCTGCCAAGGAATGTAAAACTCACTGGGAATCCCATTCAGTGGTGATTTTGAAGTCCCAGTGAAACTAAATGCCTGTTAGCTTAAAGGGTCAAATAAGTGAGCAGTGCCAATAGGATTTCAGTTATTCTCATCCCTGTATGCACTCACTACCAAATTCTTTTTGTTTTGTATGTGTGCCCAGGCCCAAAGAGAGACACAGGTACTAGTTAATCCCTGCTAATTGTATGCTGGTAGGATAAGAAGCGTTTAACCTCTAGTTGTCAGCTCAAAGGATGTCTGGGTCGATAGGAGTCAGAAGTCCTTTAGTACCTGATGGCTGCTGGATGATGTGAATGAAATAACAATGGGTGCATCCTCTTTCTAAAGCAAAAGCCAAGCTTACCACAGGAAGGGTAAAGAGGTTTGTTTTAAAGAGCTCTACGGGGTCAGCTCCCAAGAGCACAGGGGTACTTGGAAAACTTAAAGGTAGCAAAACGTGCTTGTATCTGCTGTGCTTGCGTGAAACACAGCCATGCTCTCCAAACCTATGTACATCCTACAGTGGTCTGCTGCACTGCTCTTTGTGCTAAGTTAGAGGGCATTTATTTGATATTAGGCATTAAAGGCACGTCCTGATCGCTTTGAGTGTGTTCAGAGGCCTCCCTGGTTACAGAGGAGAAAAAAGACTGTCAGATAGGCAGGAATGACTAAAGCTCACCATCCACCTTTGCCACAGATTTCTTGGGAGTCTCATAGGGTTAGATTCATTTTACACCTCTGATGTATATTAACACCTACATTTCAGGAATTTGCTTCCAGATGAAAGAGAGAACTGAGCACACATACTTCATGGCCATGACTCTCTAGAAATGGAGAGAGAAGAATCGGTCCCCTCAGAAATAAGAATAAAAAAATATTTTGTCAGTTGCAAGAAGTCTTCCAGAAATAACCAACAGGAAACACTAAGCGTAGTGGAACCCTGTTTTGGTTGTATATATCTCAGTGACGGCTGCCAGGACAAGTCTCCCTTTTATAAAGGAGCTTGCCATGGTGGTGTCTAAAGCTGTGCAGACACCTCCTAGGACTCGTACGAGGAGCAGCTGAGGGAGCTGGGGCTGTTCAGCCTTAAGAAAAGGAGGCTGAGAGGAGACCTTATCACTGTCTGCAACTGCCTGAAAGGAGGGTGGAGCATGGAGGCTGTTGGTCTCTTCTCCCAAGTAGCAAGTGGTAAGACAATAGGAAATGGCCTCAAGCTTCACCAGGGAGGTTTAGATTGGATATTAGGAAAAAATTATTCCCAGAAAGGGTTGTCGGGCATTGGAACAGGCTGTCCAGGGAAGTGATGGAGTCACCATCCCTGGAGGGGTTTTAAAGGCATTTAGATGAGGTTCTTAGGGTCATGATTTAGTGCCAGAGTTAGGTTATGGTTGGACTTGATGATCATGAGGGTCTCTTCCAACCGAAGCGATTCTATGATTCTATGACTTAGGTGCCACCTCACTCAGAAATCTAGTGAGATTTGGCATATAGGAACGTAATTTGCATGCACTTACGGTCATACTATATAGAATTTCAAATAGAGCAATGATTTATCTAACGGAAGAAAATATGAAGTGGTCTGATTTTACGTGCACGTGTTATACCATTACACAATGCTGCACTTTAAAAACTTAGCTTGTGTGCTTACTTCATGTACTCGTGCACACTTAGCTTGTGATTTTTTTAATGAGTACCCTTTTTTAAGGTTCATGGTTATTGATACATTTTCTCTTGACCTCCACATAGCCGTCTAAACTGACTTCAGAACACTTGGAAAAATCAGCTGCTTAATTATTAAAACAACTCCTTTGTTTTTAACTGTTCTAGCCTCTCTAATGCTAAAGGCAAACCTCCCCTGTGCTTCCATGGGAGCAAAGTTAAAATTCAGAAGAGCACACTGGAAAAAATCCCACTCCAGCTGGGGGTTGTTCTACAATAACTTTGTCACATACCGAATGAATGTATCATGTGTACAGGTGTATAGCATGCATTATACAACCTCCATGTACAACAGGGTCACCAGTGATATAACTTGGGGGAAAAAAGGCCCAGAAAAAAAAAAGTGACTCAAATCACACAGGTAGGCTAGTGTTGCAACATCATGCTAAGAAGCCTTTTACATAGTGGTAATTCATCTTCGCATCAAAGTGTTTGGAAGAAAATAGTGTCATTTTATCTTCTTTTGACAGTGGTGTTGATACAGCACATAACTATTACTTTGCTTTTTTATACGACTAACTGTATAAAAAGTAAAAGTTTCTCTTAAGATCAATTTCCAGTAATTTCTATCTGATCATTTATATATTTTACATAGCGATAAGAAATGGACATGTTATTCACACATTTGATGTTCAAATATGTAACGTGACCTGAAATTCTTTAATGCTGTTTGACATGAGACACCTTCTGAAGGAAATATGTGTATGTGCTAGGAGAAACAACAGAGATCAAAACACCTTTGAATTTCTGTTTGGATTTATGAACCTTTGTCTACTGGAGCAGTCCCTCTAGCACTTACGTATCCATGGATAATGGAAGGAATCAAACAATATGTACAAGTGATATGGGAATTTACAGTGATTTTCAGCCATATACAAATATGGACTTCATTAGTCACTCCCTGCATTTATCTCATGAGTGGAAGGAAAACTCAGCTTAAGAAAAGCACCTCCCTTCTGCAGCTTTCACTTCTATTTTCAGAAAGACTGTGTCTGATGGGAAAATCACGGATTTATGTTAAAGAAAAAGAAAACTGTAATGTAACTATTAAAAAAAATAGATGTCCTCTTTTACGTTTTCTCTGCATCAGGAAAGCAATGAGAAATTGATAACAGATCTATGTTAGATTTCAACTGTTGCAGTTAATGTCCTGATCAAATAGACTGTACTACTGCTACTCATCACCAGGTGAATAAGGGAAAGAAATATCACGATTTTCCACTGTGATACAGTATCATGCACATGTGAATGTATCTTCTCTGCAGATATTTGTCCTTCTGGGAAGAAAATCAGTAAGGTTCTGGCCACCACCACCACCACAGCCCTTTCCTGACATCTCTGACAAGGACACCTGAAGAACACGAGGTTTGTTTTTATCCTTCCTTTGGACAGCGTGTTCATAAGCTCATCTGTGATGGTTTGAAGATCATCTCAGCTATAACGGCAGTAATAAGAGTAACGATTAATATGATGTGACTATGATCCTTGTGGGTCCCTTCCAACTCAGGGCAGTCTATGATTCAGATGTAGGGGTTGCCTCCTCAGATGGTCAATATACTCCCAATATCAAAGCAGGTTTGATGAATATCAAACCTGAATGAATATCAAAATAATAATAATAATAAATCAAAACAGAAATATGAAAAAAATACTACTAAATTTACAAGTCACCCTGTAGTCTGCTGTCAGTCTGCTTCTGATTAAAGTAGAGTACAGAATATAGGACCCTATAAAACTATCCATAATCACTTAGTCTGTCTATAACTATGTAGGATTTAGCCTCATATATGCTTTGCAGCAAAAAACTTTCCATCTATTCTGATTGTACTTTGTGAGAGGAATTAAATAGATTCAAATTGATTTGTGGCTGGACTGTTTTGTATGTACATGGAATCATAAGTTTGAAATGGGAAGAAATTATCTTCAATGTTGAGCCATTTAGTCAATGTTTTTTTTCACTGATGGCCTTTTCTTTTGCTGCAGAACTTCTTTATTTCTTCAGCAAAATTCTGAACTGGCTCAGCCATGTCCTTTCTATAATCACAGTTGTTCACTCAGTCCAGGAAGCTGATCAAACCTGAAAAAAACCCTCTTAAAATAGTAAGACTCAAAATACCTTTTACAATAGCTATCCAGATATAAGGCCCAAACACTTCACAAGTCTACGCTAAGTATCATATTCCTGCACAATCTAGAATTGGGAAAAGTTCCACTACCTTGGGAATCTTTTAAAATAACAGGAAAACTAAAGCCACATTCTCCATTCCTGGGATTATAGTCCTACAACCCATGTGGTAAGAACATCTTGCTCTAGGTTCAGTAATTGCTCTGCTTATCCACAAATGTCTTTAATTTTTCTCCTTTTCCATTTTCTTCTGTCATTATATGACATAGTTTATGGCATTTTATGCAATATCTGATTTTTTTTGCATGACGGTTGAAACCTTATAAGGAAGGTTAGATTTATATATACCTGAGCAGCTACCTCTGAGACTGAGAGGGTTTTACGTAAAACCAGGTAAAGCTTCTTTTTCAAAAGGATTCATATATTTAATGGCCTACAAATCTCCCAGCCCCCAAAATCATGCTGTTAATTAAAAGATCTTCAGGATAAAACGGCAACATCCCTCCTCTTTCTTTTCTTTTTTTTTTATAGATTTTTTTTTAAGTTCATTTTTTAGCTTGAACAATTGTAAAACTTGAAGAGAGCTTTGGGAAATACAACTTTAAGTACCTTGGAGCCAATGAGCTGAAAACATTTTATGCAGTGGCCGCAAAAGTATCAACTCAGGCATGTAAATTGTCTAAAATACACATTAAACGAGTGCTCTAAGTAGCCATATCCAGAGCAAGAATTGCAAGTTGGCTGAATTCAGGTAAGATTATGGATAAAGCACTTTGTAAGGTGTACGAATCAATGAATTAAGCAGTTAATGTACTGTTGGCCTCATGAATATGAAGTCTGGTCTGAAGATGAAAACTGGGAAGAGGGTGGATTAAATAAACTTGACGGAGAAAGAAATTTGTGGCGAATTATATACTCGGATATATCTTTTTATGCAAATCAATAACGTACTACCCTGGCAATGAAGACAACTGATAGAATACTAGCAAAAACCTGGTCTAATTGAGTACGCATTAAAAAAAAAGCCTCGTTGGAGAGAAATGAACGGCGAGAGGTAATAAGCCGCACAAAAGAAAGAAAAAAAGCTAAGGGAATAGTAAGGAGGTCTAAGGCATTGTCTGGGCTGATTGTGAAACAGGGCTGAGTGATAAAAGGGTCATCAGGCATGCTGAGAAGGCAAAAAGGGATCTGAGAATAGGAAGCTAATGGGTAGCGTAGATTACAGCCGATAAGAAGATAAATGGAGGGGTGATAACACAGGCAGCCAGGGAGAGCATTAGCATAAAGAGGTGATAATAGTGTGCAATTGGGAAAGGAGACTGTAAAAATTTCAAGATAAATTTGATCATAAACAAGTACCAATCTACTTGACTGGAAAGAAAAGGAAGGAAAAAATCTTTACATGTGCACAGACTTCAAAGAATTTAAGTATCGGGTGAAGATCCCAATGTTTCAAACTCAATACTGTAAACAGGTAAGTCAGGCCTTGATTTAAGCAGAAAGGGGTCTTGCTACAAGCAGCGTCTCTGTGGAAAGCCATCGTGTCAGAAAGAATCCACAGCTGGTTGGTGTCCTGGAACATTAAGACTCCTTTGGAGATTGGGCCAGGTGTGATCTGAGCTGCTCTGCAGCCCCCCCATATATAACCCTGATCATTCTCCGTTTGACCGTGGTAGGCAAATATCAAATTGTACACTAAAAGACCAACTGGTTAAAACCAAAAGTTTAAAAAGGTTAAAAAAAAGTTAAGTCCTTGCTATATTTTGAATGTTTGCAGCAAATTTGAGGTATACAATTGTTTCATGGAATATTAAAAGTAACATGCCTTACAGAAAAAAGTAAAAAATAAATTAAAATAAATTTTTAAAATCACACAACCCAACCACCTCCACGTTCCAACAAATGTTGAATGCCACTCAGAAGATATATGAATGCATCATTAAAAAAATAATAAAAATACACCACTAGAAATAGTCACTTAAGTCTGAATCAAGCACTGAAATTTAGGAAGTTGTCTTATTAAGCCAAATTTCATTTTCTCACATACACATGCCACTTGAGCTTGACATTCAAGGATAAATGAATAAATTCCTCAACTACCACTATAGTCACTGTCTCACCAAATCTGCAATGAATAAACCTCCTAAAAACTTATTCTTGCAAGCCAACCAATATGTGTGGGATGCATTAGCATTACTGGGGTGAAATTATCCTTCCTGCTGTCACACCATTCAAAGAGATAAGTGATTTAAATTCAGGCATTCCTCCCAAGAGTAATCCATTCCAGATCATTAAATTCACAAAAACTGGTAATGAAATGCACATGAATTCCAAGGGGGGGAGTATTTCTGAGTTATCAGCACTGATTCTCCCCTCTTTTGACAACAGGTATAAGACCTTTACCATTGAAATAACAGCAAATTTCCAAATAATTTTGAGGAAGGTAGGTCAAACACTGTGCATGTTTGAAAGTATCGCTAATAAAAACGCTTTACTACACTTTTTATCATCTTGTGGATCATTATTTAAGCATATAACCATACAGGTAAGAATATTTTAACATTTACAGAAAGAGCTTGATCACCTGTAGCCAGTGATTTGAAGAATAAAGGGAGTCCCACTAAAGCAGGAGAGCTATACCAGCAGTAATTCTGTTTCTTATTTTCTCAAGTGTTCAGAGATCTCAGGTGCATCTCCCATGCACTCTGGCACCATTTGCTGTTCACCAATTACTTACCTTTTACAACAGTTGTAATTCAATCCATGTAGGTTGCAATACCAAGGTCAGACTTTTGCTTTGCAACAAACATTGACATTATCAAGTACAAAGAATGTTATTTCATTAAACAAATATACAGGTATGTGAATGTGGACATATATAAAGGTAGCTCCAGATAAATTTAAAGATTGTTTTTTGTTGCATTTTGTATTACAGTAGCCTCTAAGTGTCCAAAAAGAGATTGTAATCCAATTGCATCAGGCCTTTTTAAAGAAGGTGAACCTTCTCTGCCTTGGGCAAGCTTCAATATCTAAATAAAGACAAGTAAAAGGTGGAGAGAAAACATGGAGATTTGCAAACTCCTGGTGAGAGCACACAAGCAGGACTCCCCTGCTTTTACTTCACTATGTAAAAACTTAGTTTAAATTCAAAGTTACTATATTCTTCATAATCAATAGGTAGAGAAAAGCAAACCGCATCTGAAGTGTAGATGTCTTAGGTCAAAGGAACTGTCCCCTTGAAGTACTCAGGGCAATCACTTCAGAGACATCTAATGTATAGATTCCCCTTCAGAAAATATGAATTTGGCCCCAGCTTCCCACCGTCCTAATCCAATGCCCTACCAGGTAGATAATTCAGCTTCTCCTCATGACATTTCTTTGATTTTATAGAGTTAGCGTAAAATGATAAGGGTTTTAGAAGAGGGAGTTACCTCAGGGTGTTCCTCTAGGTACGAACGAAATGTCTATATGGTTTATCCAATTATATTCAGTTAGTGCTGTGGTATGGACAATCTGCAAAGGCTACCACAGTTCTTGATTTATTGCTTCAATAGACTGACAAAGGATATTTCTCACCCTCAGACCAGTTCCATGGAACATGCTCCAGTAATATTCTGCAGAAATAGGGTTTGTGTATGAGGGTATTGGTATACTTTATTTTTCTTTACTTTATTAAACCCATATTTAACACTAGAAAAATCCCAGCTGCTGGTGCATTCCAGTTAATACACAGGATCATTTCAGATATTATCCACCAAAGCTATTAAAATCTCATTGATATCGCTATAATCAGCATTCCAGATTAGTAATGAGACCAGGGAACCAGTGAACAATTAGAGCTTCAGGTACATATGCCTCCCTGCATTTCAAATTATGTTTTTGGGCTTGCTCTGCTGAAGGATACACAATCAGACTGATCTTCACCATCACAGCTATACGAATCAGATGATGAACAAGCAATAGTGTAGGGGGGGGGGAAAGAAGAATAGACAGCTTTGGGAATAACTTTATGGGTCGTTGACATGAAAACTATAGGCTGTGAGAGCAATGTGCTGATGGATATTTTCCCATTTTCTGACTTGACAGAGATTATATTGCTTTGTTTTGATTTGTTTCGGTTGCGGTTTGTTTGTTTGGTTTGGTTTGTTTAGTGTTTTGTTTTTTGGAGAGGGGTGTTTTTGTTTTATTTGGAAATGGGGTATATTTTTCTGCTCTTAGAATATACACCAGTATGTGTCAGACAAAGCAAAAGAGGTAAAGTGATAATGACCTTGGAAGGCAGAATTTCAATTTAGAGGTAGCTCTTTTCCACTTTAATGACTTTTACAGAAAGTGCAGACAATGGGATTTAATCATTCAGCGCTCCTACCCATATAAAAGTGATGGTGACTTCTAAAGCAGTTCACTTCATAATGAAGCATCAGGAAAATAATATTTGTATGCAAGAGAAGACAGAGAAGCTGATGTAGCACTGAAAAAGTCAGAAGTCTTTTACTCTCCAGAGGTAAATTCATAAAGATTGCCCTTCAGTAAACAGAGCAGTAAAGTGCTCTAACTCTGCCAACTTTTCACATTTGTGCTGTGAAACTGCAGAGATGTATTTGGTAATTAAGGATGTAATTTAAATTTTACTAGGTTTATGAGCATTTGATGTTAAATCCCCCAAACACTGCCAATGCCATGTCCTTCTGTGTGATTACGTCATGAGTTCGAAGGCATCTTAAATCATTCACTATTCACCTACCACCTGGCCATATTTTATAGGGTTTTTTTCCACTAGTGAAAGCAAAATATTCCCCAGGAACACAGGGGTCTCAAGAATAGTCCCGTTTCAAAGTGACTGCAATTACTAAGCTTACTTTCCTAAAGCAGACAGCCAGGGTGGGTCTGTTCACAAAGTGCATTTAGACTTCTGATTTTGGCAGAAGAAAAAAAGAAAAATAAAATAAAGTAAAATAAAAGGAGGATTTGCAAACACTTCAAGTAAGTAACATTGATTTTTTTCTATGAAATGCCTATACGTGTTGTAGGAGAATTTTTTAGAGTTCAGACAGACATAAAGGAGAAGCTGTTTCAGGAAAACAGAGGTGAGTACAAGCAATGTATTTAAATCTGCACATTCCACCTATAAGTGATAGGAAAAGGATGTGACACTCCTGCCCTTCTAAACCACTACTGATTTTCAACTTGTAGCTGTGGAAGTGCACTTAAGTTGATATATATAATTAATTGCATTAAAGCACAAAAGTGGTAACTACTTATTGCAGTGGCAGGCAATCAGTCACTTTATTAATTTTCTTTGTTAGCGGGTGATGGTCAATCCTTATTCTTCTACTGATGGGTGCTGGGCAGAGGGAGAAGTGGAAAAAAAGTGGTTTTGCATGCAAGATTGTTACTGAGATTTCTTACTGAAAGAAAGAACAATCGCTTCACAAGCAAAACCCAGCTAAAGTCAGTATGATCCTCAGATCCGTGGGCACTAAGACTTTCTTCAGGCATTGCCAATGAACATGGAATAGAATCATAGAATCATTTAGGTTGCAAAAGACCTCTGAGATCATAGAGTCCAACTGTTAAAGTCTACCTCTAAACCATGCTAAAAGAGCAATTCCCATAGCTGATAAAATAAAGAGATTGAAGAAATTGCAACCTACATAAAAGAAGCACAGGAATCCTGACAGTCTCCAACCTAGAAATCCCTACCTTACTGAAAGGCATGCTGTGGTTATGCTGTGCTTGTCCTTTTTCTCATGTCCCCTCCCCGAGCAGGACTGTTGACCATTGTGAGAAACATTACATTACACTGTTAAGGCTGCTGGAAATGCTGATCTGATCCAGGAGGGCAAGTCTTCAAACACTGCTTTCTCATTTCTCTCTTCAAATTGTGGCTTTTTATGTGGGATTCAACTCATATTTATTAAAATGTTCACAACAGCTGTTGGCTCGATGTCAGGTCAGCTATTAAACTGTGAGGAGCTAATCAATACAGCTTTAGTATTACAGTGAAAAATGCAATATCTGCTATGAATTCTCACTTATGTGATCCCAGTGAGATGGAACAAATTTAAATAAGGGTTAACCTTGATGCTTTCACCCTCTCTCCACTTTTTTATTCCTTTCAAATATGAAACTATTAGTCTTTTTAAAGTTTAAGGCCAGAGACTACTCCCAGGAGTTGACCTCTGTTTGTCCTTTCCTGTGACTTTGGGACACCCCAACCATTATGTCATCGTTTCTCTACATCCTTTTCCACATGCACTTTGCATTCTGTTACATCATGGTTGAAAGACTTCTGTAATGTGATTATTCCAACGAAGTCTACAGATTCTCCCTTCAAGAAGGATCTCTTCTGCAGCTGAACCATCCAAGTGCTAGTTGCGATGTAATGAAACCTCTCAGAAAACCGTTTAAGCTGCTAGTTCTGCCCTTCCTCAGAACATATTTATTATTTTAAATCATCTTATATGCCAGATGACACGTTTCAGAGACCCAATAGCAACCTCTGTTTACCAAACCTGTTTGGTTTGTCTTGTTCCTGATGCTTTTTCTTGGATAGGTCTGGACAACAAGACACATGTCTGAGGGTATTATTTTAAGTTTGGAAGCCAGACTTGAGACAGAAAGTGATGCTAGTAAATATAATTGAAAAAAAAAAAGTTTAGGACATTCGTTGAATGTACTTATTTATTTTGCCACAAAATTAGCAAGGAATAGGACACAGCCTATGCTTTCACACATTTGGCAACTCTTTTTAAGATGGGAAGAGGATATATTGGCAACGTCAGTAAAACCAGTCTTCAAGTTAGAGTAGGATTGGTGAACATCACATAGGACACAACTGTATTAAAAGAAACCAGGTTCCTTCAGAACAAAAGTAAAAATTGAACTTATTCTGAGTACATCCAGGTTACCAGCAACTTTATCGGGAGTAACAACATCTGACTTTACCATTTATACTTCTTCTTATCCCCTATATCATGCTAAGAACAATTCACAAAGTGATTGAGGTAGCAGTTCAGCCAGATACCATTTTGTCAAATAGAACATGACACAATCCAGGAATATCTTCATCACAATTTGACATTTCACATTTGCTTCAGCACTTTTCAATCCATTGTCATACAATGCAAGAGACTGTCACTGCACTGCCCACATATTTGGGTTGGGTTGTCACAATCACAGGGCTAATTCCCTGCTACTGGTACAAAAGAAAATTTTAACGTTAAGCTGGACTCAACAGTGGTGATCAGAGCGAGTTCATCTATCCTGAACACTTACACAACTGGGGAAAAAGAAAAAAGATTCTAAGGGCTTTAGGGTTTGGACTCATGGGACTTTTGTGCTACTTGTTGCTTACACAATGTTAACTCCAAAACAAGACAATCACAAGTAACACGGCTTAGGTTTGTGAGTAGTAGGACTAAGTTTAAATCCTTTGAAACAGAGTAATACTAGTAACCTAAGACAAGTGCCTCCTAACATCAAACCCCACCTGATTTAAGCCAGCATTACATTGAAGAGACCAGTTTCCCTCACAATGTCATCCAGAAGATTCTTTCCTTCTTTCACCTTAAAACATGACATTTATAGACAACATGCCATTCGAGCTTGAATCCTGTAAGCTCTTTCTACAGCAAAGGCAGGAAAACTCTGTAATCCACAATTTAAAGGATTTTTCACAGCCTTTGCCAGGGGAGGATACCATTCACAGGAAAATGCTGAACTCCACAAGAGAAAGCTCAATCTATGCTCAGTTGCCTATCGAAAACAAAAGAAAGGGGATAATTTTGGCTACCGATCCTCTCTGGAAGCTGTGCTGACAATGGGCTTGTGGTTCTGCATGTTGGGAGGAAACAAGAACGTTGCCAGCAAACCGCTGACAGCTCCTCTGCGGGGAACAGTCCTGCAGCGTGGGAAGGAACAGGCAATTCTATCAGTAGGCATTTGCATTCTCCATTACTAATGCTTATGACTCTCCCCCCACAGTGCAAGGCTTCAGTCATTTATAAACAGCTTCACAAGAGAAAAATCATACCCATATATATGAATATATGCACTTAAAATTGTGTTTTCTGATGAGGGTGAAAGCATTGCAGAAGAAATTCCACTTCTTGCAGAGATGAAAATGACAGGTCACATCTACACTTGAGTTCCTCTTCCCTCTACCCCATTCATATTTTAATATTAATTCACAGGAATAAAGAAGCATATAATAAACCACTCCACGATGTACACTAGCTTCCATGCATTAACTTCTTTTTTTATTCAAAGACTTACTAGCAGAAGTCGTAACATTCCTTATTCTTTGCTGCTGTGAGAAAAGCTGCTTACTTGCTTAGGGCCAAACTTTAAATCTTCTTCTCCTAGGAAATAAATTGCTCATCTACCTGATTGTTTTACTAGGTTGGGTTTTCTGCCTCACATCCCTTGAATAATTAATTGCATAAAACAAGCTGCTTGCATGTTCACTTCTCCAATGCGCACTTTTCAGTTCGCACTACAAAGGATCATTTCACTGAACGATGGGAGAGAATTATAGTGAGGGAATGCCACATTACAAAAGAAGGAGGACAGACAAAAGAAGCAAAGCTTTTTTAAAAAAAATCCCTGTGATTTATAGTAGTGCAAATTTATCTTATCTCCCAAACCTTCAGAATAGTTTATCTGAATTCTGCACCAGAGGTTGTCACTTAGGACTTAAATTTTGCACAAGATGAAGGAAAATGCCGTCAGGGCTCTTGATAATTTTTACCTTTTCAAGGGTTCTGTTTATTTATCTTGCCACATGGTCCTTCAGTCCAGCTCATCTCTTTGGCAAGAGTTTTCCCCTTAACGTCCTCCCTCCTTCCCCCTCTGACAAAACCCAACAAAAAAAGTTGGCCTAACTGGAGGCACCAGCGATCAAGTGGATACAGAACAAGGCCTTATTCAAAGAATCACAGACTGGTTGGGGTTGGAAGGGACCTCTGGAGATCATCCAGTCCAACCCACCCGCTAAAGCAGGGTCACCAGAGCAGATCAAACAGGATGATATGCAGGAGGATTTGAATGTCTCCAGAGAAGGAGACTCCACAACCTCTCTGGGCAGCCTGGTCCAGGGCTCTGGCACCTCAAAGTAAAGAAGATGGAACCTCCTGTGCTTCAGTCTGTGCCCGTTGCCCCTCATCCTATCGCTGGGCACCACTGAGAGGAGTCCAGTCCCATCCTCATGAGATCCACCATAGAGATATTTATGAACATTGATGAGATCCCCTCTCAGCTTCTCTTCTCAAAGCTGAACAGACCCAACTGTCTCAGTCTCTCCTCATAAGAAAGATGTTCCAGACCCCTTATCTTCATAGCCTGCTGCTGGACACCCTCCAGTAATTCCTTGTCCTTCTTAAACTGGGGAGCCCAGAACTGGCTGCAGTTCTCCAGATGTGGTCTCACCAGGGCAGAGCAGAGTGGGAGGAACAACCTCCCTCAATCTGCTGGTCGCACACTTCTTGATGCACCCCCAGATGCCATTGGCCTTCTTGGCCACAAGGGCACATTGTTGACCAGTTGTCGTTCCCCTTGTTATAGACCATGGAAAAAATTAACCTAAATTCAATAATTTACAACACAGTGTCAAAGCTGCCATTATCATCAGATCCTATGAGCGAGCAGGGCTACTGTTGTTTACTGAGCTACTCAATAAGCTATAGGTCAGCTCATCACTTTAGGTTTTTTACTCTCTGAACTATATGTTTGCTTGATCTCTGGTGGCTATAACACGAGCTTTGACACTGCATTGTATAGATCCCTGCTATATAGATGAAATCTGCAAAGCAAATTCTGATCCATGCCTCAGTTCCAATTTATACGCTGTGCATGTAGCATTATCACTTAGTGCCATTATCCAGTTGCAACGCAATGAATAGCACCAATGCTAGTTATGATTACAGTGATTGTATTTTCTTGTGAAGGTATGCTGAAAACCAGAAAGCCATGTAACATTGCGTTTTCAGTTGGTTTTTTCCCCGTCCATACAACAGTATTTTGCAAAAAGACATTTGGGAAATAGAAGACAAAGAAGAGAACTGAGAAAATGAAAAAAATCACAATAAATACAGCTCATGCCCCTTCTATCGCTAGAAAATATAATAATTTTTTTTAAAAAAGTCAAAGGACCTAAATTCTGTAAGTATACTCAATTACTAGGATCGAACTGGTGCCTACAAAGGGACTGCAAATAGAACATTGTGAATGCACAACCTGACGTTGGAAATACCGAAGCACCCATCTGAGTAATAACCTAAGAACAGAAGCTAAGTTACCAATTGATGGCATGGATGTTGCCATCATTCAAATCAAAATGTGAAACCTGGGAATCAGCACAGGAGGTAGAAAAATCCTCATGAACCATCATGAAATTCATTATTCTCTGCCACCTGTGTTGGTGCGGAACTGTTAAAACATGGAAAGATTGTCTCCTGCTAAACAATTTTTTTTTCAGACACACACACACAGAGAAAATATGACACAGTCTAAATTTCACAGTTTAAAGATACAGCGGAAATAACTTTTCTTCCCATAGGATTCCAGGCGAAATTAGGATTCCAGGCAGATATTGGTCTACTATTCATGAATAACTCATTTTGACAGTACTTGCTGATGTATGGGTTCAAGCACACCACACCAACACATCGCTATGAACAATCAATGGGTCAGCAGGACAAACAAACCTCCTTCAATAATTTAAAATGCAGCATGTTTTGATTCTGGATTCCTTAGCTGCTAATATGTTTCTCACAGTGGGGTAGGATGGATGTTCTCAGTCTGCTGAACTGTAAAATCAAATAGATTACGATATGTGCGTATAAAAAATTAGAGATATCAAAATTTGAATTTATCTGTGCAATGCAGAATTTTATTACATTTTAGTAGACAAACAATACACTATGCTATTATGTCTAAATACTAAGGTTGTTAAAGATTTTTTCTAAATGCTGAAAAATTTTGAATTCTTTACCACAACACTACTTTAAAAATAAAAACAAATAAAGAAATAAAAACAATCAAACCCCCTCCCCATTCTTTTTAAAGTACTGGGTTTAGAAAAGACACTTTGAAGCAGTTTGAGATATAGTGAATTGAAAGTATTGTGGTAGGAAAAAAGGAGGTGGAGCAGGAAAGATCCCTGAATGCCACTTTCTCTTGCAGTAAAAGTCTCAATTCCTTTCAAATCTTTCAACACCATATACACCCTCCATAATTCCATTTTCCAGAGGTAACATTTATGTTGAAAAGCTGAAAAAAGTGCTATTTCTTTAAGACTTCATCATCTAAGCAGAACTATAATTTTACTGTCAAAGTAGCTGTAGAGTACACGGTGCATCAAGAATAAAATATAAGGTTAAAGATGATATTTCCTCAGGCTGTTAAAAAAACAGAAAATGGATTAGGTGCCTCAGCTATTTCTACAAGGTAAGGGAGGACACATGACCAATTTGTCTTATCTTACCCTTATTTTATGCTTTTAGCAGATCTATATCTTCCTCAAATATTGTTTTTCATTATGGTCAGGATTTCCTCAATGTCACAGATCAGTTTATCTAAATTATTATCAGAAAGCTTAGTGTTCCTATAAAACTAGTGCTGGGTTGTAACATTAATAGAAAACTGTCTGCTGCTTACAATACAGCTGAATATTCACAGAGGACTCAGATCACCAATTTCCCTTCCTCCATGTTTCACAACCATGTTTTCATGTGAATTTGAATAGTCCTGTTGTGGTCCTTTCATGTATTATTTACAGATTTTATGTACCACTGGGGGAAATATACATATATTCCCATTTAAATATAAACCTACAGCACTATTTTTCCACAGCTAGCTTAGTAACAACAAAATCTGTTTCTCTGACTTGTTTGGATATCAGAGAGTTCAGTTTATTCCTAGAAGAAAAGAGCCCAGACAGCAGAAGAGACCTGAAGTCACTTTTTACTGTGGAATAATAATGAAAACATCTGGACAGCCTTTACGCATATCTAGAGTCATATCTACATTAAAATGGTGGAATAACTTATGCACTTTCATATTTTAGTCAAAGCGTAAAAGATAAAGGTTACTCAGCTTGACATGAGAAATTATTAAAATTAAATTAAAGAGATTAATTTAATGAGATAAATTAATGAGAAATTAAAAAATCCTTAGAATGAGCTACTCTGCTGACAAAAGCAATAATAATAACAATAATAATAATAATAACCATTGTTAGTGCAGTGCAAAAGCCTTCATCCAATAAGAAACAAATGGCAACAAATGATGTATTTAATAATAGCCCGTAGATGAGTGTAAGTTACAGTCATGGCTAACCTTTGGTAGTTTATGGCACTTCCATCACCTGTGTGTTCTAACCCCTCCATTCCACTAAACAGCACTAAATACTCCATCCCATAATATGCCTGAAAAGACTCCCTTGAACATAATGAAATAGAATAAAGTACATCCTCCTTAGATTATGCGAAAAAAAACCTCAAACTGAATAGTTTCAAGAAAAAAAAAATGTGTTTGTATAGCACTCCCCAGTGATTACACAAATCTGTGTATAAAAATATTATAAAGAGCTATAAACTGGTACACTGGAAATCTGCACAAAAGGTTCACCGGTCACTTCCCTCTACCCCCTCATGCCTCAGATAGAAAGCAGCTGTAAAATAGTTATTTGGGAACGTCACACAACATATAGAGGTTGAAATTAAAATATTACAAAATTAATAGAGACAGATACACCAGTAGCAGCTCCAATAGAGTAACGTGACATTTCTATCATTGGCAGATCACACAGAGATACAAGTCTCCGCATGGAGGTTAATACATGATTCATACTGATGCTATGCAAACATAGAATCATAGAATCATTTTGGTTGGAAGAGACCCTCAGGATCATCAAGTCCAACCATAACCTAACTCTGGCACTAAATCACATCCCTAAGAACCTCATCTAAACACCTTTTAAACCCCTCCAGGTATGGTGACTCCACCACTGCCCTGGGCAGCCTGTTCCAATGCCTGACAACCCTTCCCATGAAGAATTTCTTCCTGATATCCAATCTAAACCTCCGCTGGAGCAACTTGAAACCATTTCCTTTTGTCCTATCACTTGCTACTTGGGGCAATAAACCAACATGTATACAGACATTATGGTTTGTTAGCGTGCCTTGTGTAAGCAAGTTTTTGGTCTTCCCTGAAGAAAGATGAAAGTGATGGGAAGTGACAGTAACAGAAGTTTCTTCTGATCGGTGCTCAAAACCAGTGACTTTTTCTATTATACTTCCTACTGTACCAGTCTGGGTCAATACCAGAACAGATTATTAAAAACATCCTGATTTTGATTTTTAATGTGTTTTTTCTTGGGCAGTTTGCATAGTTTAAAGATGCTGTCCTTAAGGGCGAGAGCAGCTGCTGAGAGACTCTACATATGGCAAACTGGTTGAACTTGATCTTAGATGAAAGCTTCAGTCTGTAAAGGATGTTACCTCTCAAACATACAAGAATAACCTGAGAAAAATCCCCAAGAGCAGCCTGTGGATTTGTATAGATTAAGAAATTTAAAATTTGTGCCACGGAGTTGTGGGAACTCCCACTGTGGCACACAGACAACTCAATGAATTACTGCAGTGCTGAGATAGAGAACACGCACTTGTGAAATGCTAACTCCTGTCACATTTATTTAAAAAAACCTCAGCATTTTGTGTGTGCTGCATTTTGATAATCACATCTCAAATGTCACAGTGTGGGCAACTGTCCTGCAATACATCACTTTTCTGTTTAGTCAGAAAGCGATAAAAAGGGCACAGGAAAATAATAGATGATATGCTTCATTTTTAACACTTCTTTATGGAGGAAAAAGAACCTGTAAGGCCTTCCAAGCCATCTGTTATGTGTACATGTCAGATTGTTACAGGTGAGAGACAGTTTGCCTTTTAATACCAGGAGAAATTTATAGGATTTCCTAGCAAAGCTCAGTTCAAAGCATACGGTAGTATCCATAATGCACCTGTTTTAATGTGCAGCACTCATTACTTTGCAGATCTAATAGTTTGTCCATTATTAGTCTTTTTAGCACAAGAAAATAATCAGATTGACTTTAGCAAAATCTCTGCAAGTCAAAGTGATTCAATTTTAAATGAAAACAAGTTACGTTTTACTTGATGAGTGAAATTTGAATATTTTATATAATATGATACTACAATAGTACAATTTTCTTCAAGTGGCATACAATTTTTACTGAAAATGAAATACTTTTTAATATGTAAATAATACAGCTATATTACATATTCAGCAAAGCAGACACATTCAGCTTTCCTAATCTATTAACAAAAGCACATTATTATTTAAAAGACATATAGATGAGGTTTTTAGGAACATGGTTTAGTGCTGGATTTAGGTTATGGTTGGACTCAATGATCTTAAGGATCTCTTCCAACCAAAATGATTTTATGATTCTATTGTATACTTGCATCCAGACTAGAATACAAGCATATTTACAAACTATAAAAATCGAATTTAAGAAATACTGTCAAGTTGAAATTCACATAACTAACTTTCAGACTCGTTGTCTTGTTTGTAATTCATAGTTTATTGGTTGAGTTTATTTTCATTTGGTTTCTATTCACTGCCCTGTTTTTTCTATGTCTGGCTTCCAAGAGAGATTTAAGTGTCACTGAAGAGTTTTTACGTATAACCAAAAAGACCACAAACCTATCAGTCTTTGTTGTGGGTTGAAAGATCTGATAAGAGTTCAGAACTCAGGAGAATGTCCTTCCCAGGCTGCTGGAGCCTGAGAGCCAAGGGATTCCTCCCATCCCTGCCTGGTGGATGAGGCTCCTAGGGTTTGTGTTTTCAGGTCTAGGCAGCAAAGCTGAGCACATGCTCCAAAAATGCAAAAAAAAACCACACATAAAATACACATGGCCAATGACACAGACCAAGAACAGTGCTTTTACTGACAACTCACCACAAGAAGGACAAGGAGTTACTGGAGGGAGTCCAGTGAGGGCTACAAAGATGCTGAGGAGTCTAGAGCATCTTTCTTACGAAGACAGACAGAGAGCTGGGTCTGTTCAAACTGGAGAAGAGAAGCTGAGAGTGGATCTTATCAATGCTTATAAACGTCTCAAGTGTGGGTGTCAAGAGGACAGGAGTCAAGAGGATGGGACCAGACTCTTTTCAGTGGTGACCAACGATAGGATGAGGGGCAATGGGCACAAACTGAACCACAGGAGGTTCCATCTAAACATGAGGAGAAACTTCTTTCCTTTGAGGTGCCAGAGCCTGGCCCAGGCTGCCCAGAGAGATTGTGGAGTCTCCTCTGCAGACATTCAAACCCACCTGGACACCTTCCTGTGTGATCTGCTCTGGTGAACCTGCTTTAGCAGGTGGGTTGGACTGGATGATCTCCAGAGGTCCCTTCCAACCCCAACCAGTCTGTGATTCTGTGATCTCTTCCCAGTGTTACTTAACAAGGCAAAAAGTAAGGAATGTTACACTTGCCTATCTACTAGAATTCTTCCAAAGGTTTCCAGTTTTAAATGTATCATTAAATGATAAGTTGTTTCTACAACTTAGATTAATGGGATTCTTAATTGCATTTCAACTGAAAACAGGTTAACATTATAAAATATTTTAAATTAAATGCAACACTTGGCATGGATATCAGGAAAAAAGTTTGTAATTGAAAAATATTACTGTGATGCTAACAAATCTTACTATCACAGTGACTATCCCAACTTTATTTTAGCACAGGACAAGTTGTCCTCTAAAATATTCTCTATCCACTGATTGAAGAGGGAGTCCAGAAAACTAACTTGGTATTTTAACCTTTAGGTAGCTACTCTATTGTATGGCAAGATTACTTCTGTCCTTAGAGCAGAAAGTTGCCTTGTACAGATGCATTATCTATTCATACTTTCCTCTTCTTCAAGCACTTTCCTGCTCCTCACCTGTGATTATTTTGTCAAGTGTCTTTCTGACAGAAACCACTACCAAACTTGTTTCTCACCTGTAAATCCCCTCCACATTGTCTCACATAAGATCCTGTATGTTATCTCCTTCTGCAAACTCTTTCAGCCCAGAAATCTACTTTTTGCTTATAAAATCTCCAAGTATTTTATGCACTTAGAAATCATAAAAGCTTAAAATTGTGACAGTTGAAAAGGACCTCTGGTCCAACTCTGCACTCAAATGAGAGCCGATTTTGAAGAGTGATAATTAGGGAAGGTTTAAGAGGTGATCATTCATAAGAAAAAGCTCCCACAGACTTAACAGAACTGCTTTATAATGCTGTGATTTTAGGGTTCAGAATCTCTCCAGAAAGTATACATTCTTTTGGCAAAATGTCCTTAGCATCTACAATAGTTTCTCCTACTGGATGTAAAACACCGATTCAGCAGTTGCACAACTGAATCCTTTCTAGACTCTATGATGTTCTAGAAACATATTAAATGTTCTTTTTAACTGCTCTAGACAATAATTATTTCTCTGACCCTCCATATAAGATCCCTGCATATGGGAGCACGGACTAGAACCAGGCAAGCAGGTATAGATTTTCATGAACATTTAAGGCTAAAATTCCAATTTGACATCACCAGGCCAGCTTTCTGCCTTTTTTTTGTACCATAGAAGGAGATGTTATATCCAATTTACCTTTTACACTGGATTAAAACTTAAAAATTAAAAAAAAAAAATTGCAAATAAACCTGGAAAAAATGTTAGAGCTGTATAAAACAGGTGGAGAAGCACAGAATATGTGTTACAATACCACAATGATGTCTCTAAACCATCATGTTCCTGCACAAGAATGCTCATTAGCTATGCTTAGAAAAGAATAATAATAAACCAAATAATTGTGTCCTTCTGTTAGCAAGGAAAAAGACACCCATTCCACCACCTTGAACAATTTTAAAGGAGCAGGAAGGAATAGTTAACAGTCCATTTCAGCATCATACATACTGGTTTCCATTACTTATATTGTTATTGCTCTCAGGAGATACATAACTGGTTGTCTAATTGGTTAGGCAATGTCTTGAAGAACTACTTATTAAGCAGAAAATATACCAATAGCGATTGTCTGCTCACAAAAAATGTGAAAATGTTTTTAAAAAAGCAATCACATAAGTATCGCCAAATTGCCATCATTAGTTATTCCCATCGGAAAGCTGCGTCTTTCACAAAAATGCTCTTAAAACAAAAAAGTGTTTGCACCTCAAATTACTATATATTAAATGAGAGTAGAATGCGTGGTATCCAGTACCAGTGTACATAAACTATAACACCTTTAAGAAGACCTACTTACAAAGACCATTTGCGACTGATGGGTTTTTTTAATCTTTCTTATCTAATCTTTGACCTCCGACACAAGCCACAGAGCCTCAACAATAAAACCCTTACATAAAGCTGTATCATCTATGGTTAAATGAGAGCAGGCGTTTTATGGAAACCAGACTTTCCTGATAATCTTGCCCACAGGGAGCATCACGAGTCCAATACTCTGCCCAAGTTCTTTTAGATATTCCACACACGAAGGATGTAATGTTTAATTTAATTTACTCATTTGAAGACAGTTGATGTTACACGAGATTTCCTATTTAGCACATTGATACAAAATATACCAAAACTACAACATAAATAGAAGTTGCAATTGCTATTTATTGCTAAGTGTAATAAGACAGTTCAATCATGATGATACCAAGGTGGTTCCTATTACCAATCTCTAGAATATTCTCACCATCACAGTGCTGAGCATCCCTGCTCACTGGGAAGGAATATGTGAGTTGAAATCAGCTCAAGCCCATTGCTCCCTTTGAAATTATTTTGTTAGTTGTTCAGTTTCCCTACTTTATGTTGGGCTGAGACACATATTCACTCCCTCCATGCTGGTCTGGCTAACTCATAGAGCCATTCATACTCTTTTAATGAGATCGGGGAGAAATATTTTTTTACCACCAGCTGATCCCCTCAGCTGTTGATGGCTGTTTATCTAAACCAAAGGCCACACTCCAAACCCCTTTGTGCTAACATTAACATCAGCTTCTTTGCAACAGCTGTGGTCAGTCTCATCCTACATTGTTTGCTTGAACTTCACAGGCCCATCACCCTCATCCACCTCCTCTGAGCCTTCTACCCTTGTAGGGGTTTATTGGTCAGTCGCAGTGAGCTAGACAAGCATTTGGTAAAATCCTGCAATATTAATTTGTCATTTTTTTAATGTAAAACTATCTTTACAAGTCTCTTTTCCCCACTTTTCTAGCCTCAGTTTCAAGTCAATAAATTGGTTACTTTTCCTGTTAAGAACTCTCTGGTACTCTATGTTCTCTTTCAGTGCAAATATTTACACAGTGACCAGAGCTGTATATGCAAGCAACTAAGATAAATGTGCATTTGATACACAGCTTTGACACTGTCACTCAAATACCTTGGGGAATACACACTGCAAGAGAAACAAAAGATTCATTAGCTATTTGGCACAAACCGCCATGGCCATAGCATACAAACATTGGATATCTTAAATACTGTCAGAAAGCCCAAGCTAATTATACACATTGAACATGGTGAAATGATAGAGAAGTGCCTCTGATACCTGATGCTGCAAGGGAGAAATTCTTCTATATGGCTTCAGCCCCATTCATTGCAGAGCTATATCCACTGGAGGTCATGTCACCCACCACAAAGACACACAACATTTTCATAGGGGTGTCTCCATTAAGTATAGAACTAGACATAGAAATATATATTTTTTTATCACAAAAATTTAGTAGGATTAATTTGACTCAAGTAGTGGGTTTACATTGGAAGTGTCAAATTCATCCAAAAGCACGGTGCTTCTCGAGTCTGTGGAAGACAAGGTGCCAACTGCAATTCTACTTAGAAAAACAAATGCTACCTAAGACTATGAGCTTTTACCTGGGGGTTGACATGACCTGAAGACCCAAACTAAGCCAGCTCTTACCAGCTGAGAACAACCCATGCCTACAGCAAAATAGAAGATTTAACCTTTGATGAAACCAGGCATATAACCATGGCCAGAACTATAACTGACCAGAATCCAGGATAAACCCCCAGACCTGTGCAGGACACTGGTTTAGAACAATGAAGATTAAGATGTTCTTGGCCATACACCCATACAACCTGCACAGGACAAGCTGTACTGATCCTATGCACATAGCATAGAATTACCAAAGGAATGTGTTCCTTTATATTTTAGCTAAGTGTCCTTGCCTCTCTCCTCAGCTGGTGAAGAACTGATTTTTACCAGGTTCAGGTAAGGAAATAGAGATTACCTGTGTGCAACCTGGCCTATATTTTATTACTTCAGGTTAACTTGGTAACAGAAAACCCCCTACCACCTTCCTATGCAGTGTGGCTCACACTAGCGAGCTGAATATATTTGCCCCTCTCAGACCAGCCATGAGCACATGAAGATTTGAAGCCCTGTAGAATTCAGTTATTCTACGGAACTGAAAAGAAAAAAATGCAAGTATTTCTGGAAAGCCACTCTCTGGTTTTGCAAAACTTTTCCCAAGTATTTTTAATATCATACAGACAGATCATTACAGCAGAGGAACATTTTAGTCTAGCTGTTTGAAGATGTGAAAAATTCAGAAAGTTATGAAATATTCTACTGAGAGGTAGGCCAGCCGTCTGCTTTCTGAAGTGTTACGACATTGCATACTCAAATATTTTTCCTGTCATATAATTTTACAGGTTACATCTGTATTTTAAATGCAACACCAAGCTACCTTCTGCTGAGTTTGCTACAGATTGACATGCTTCCTCAAGACATTCCTTTTTACAGCATTCACAGTAAAGTGGTCAGTCCTAATTATTCTGGTCAGCAACAAGGGACTGAACTTGGTAATCATTCCTGCACAGTACAGAGATGGGATCGTCAACTTTCATCCTAAATGAAACTACATTGCATTACACTCTGTTATGAAGCACAGCACAGTATCATAGAAAATGAGGCAGTGATCACATAGTAACTGTTATCTGAGCTATGACTATGATTTGATATTGAGTAACCTGTGGGATAAATATACCACTTAAGATAATACATTATAATAATGAAACGAACATGCTTTCCAAACATCACACTGATTATCTGGTACATACAGGGTTGTCCCCACTACAAAGTTTTCCAAAGTCATTATTCCTTTTTGCTCAAGAAATCCCTAACACATAGTGGTAGAAAGAAAAGGGCATGCTGGATTTGTCGTGTGAGTACATTCATTTGAAAACTTTACATACAGAAGTGGATCAAGCATGAGACATCTAAATATCTGCAAATAGCACAGAGAGATGTGCACAGTGGTGGGGTTTTATTTGTTTGCCGGGGGGATAAGGGGCTGTTTAGTTTTGGTGGGTTTTATTTGAGTTTTTTTATTGTTTGCGGCTGGGGGTTTGGGTGTTTTGTTTGTTCGGGGGGAGTGTTTTATTGTTTAAGATCACAAGTCCAGCAGTACATGTCTTGCAACCAGCTGAACAATCCCAATCTCCTTCTAATCTATTTTGGTTCATCAATAATAGACGAGATTCACCTTCACAAAATTTTAAATAAATGCAAGCAAATGACAAAAGAATGACTTAGTACAGATATGAAACATGGTGTCACGGAGGCAGCCCAAAAATCAATTTAGGCAGGCAATAAGCTCCATATAGACTTTATTCTAAGCAGACAACCAACTAGAAACGGAGTTTATCCAAAATTATTCAGCACTCCAGCAACATTTAATAAAATAAAGGTTTGATAGACCAGTTGGTGTTATCATTACTGCATGACCACATCAGAACAATGAGGATCCACAGCGTGCACATACTTGGAAAAACCAGAGGCCGCTTTCACTCAAGGGTACCCAGCAGAAATAACCGCTTGCCCAGAGCAGGCAAGGACTCACTCATAGATATTTCTGAAAGAAAGATTACTCACCAAGGAGAAGGAGGGGGCTCTCAATTGCGGGAAGCCTCCTTAAATGGTATCCCTGATCTCAGGGGGGGCTCTGTTCACAGACCCCAGAAGACCAAACTCCAAGGAGGAATTGATTCATTTGGGGCCGCATTTTATAACGGTCGGGTCTGCCATGGTCATCATAGCTGGTCCAGAAGCTTCTCTGGTCCTGTGCACCTCCTGGGCTGATGACTCCTGTATGGACCGGGGGGCCCGCCCCTCCTGCCCCCCCAGCCGGGGGAGGTGAACTGAGGAGCCACTGTGTCCCGGGGGGAGGACAGGGACAATGGGGCACAAAAGGTGCTAAAGGACCATCAAGCGCCCCATTGACAGTGCCGGATCTCACCCTGGGGTGTGCGACTGCCACACGTGGCGTGGGAAACGTGAAGGTAACGAATTCGGCAGCAAAACCCAGCAGAACGAGGGGAAATCCAGCAGGGAAACCTTCGCCTGAGTTGCAGCTTTATGCTGAGCCCTCCCAGGGGTCACAGCATCCCCGCTCTAATTGCCTATGAAAATTGCTAAACTGTATGTATTAAAATAAGCCAACTTTTAGCAGAGACAATAAAAGCTTTTGTCTCAGCTTTCACGTGAATTAGAGCAGGCCCTAGGCGAATATTTCCGTGTTTATTTCCTCTGCAGGTTTTATAATAAAATCCCTGCTTTCCAAAAGGCAAAAATATTATTTAATCTTTCGGGGCTATTAAAATTCAATGCAAACACCAAATTCACATTTGCACAGTGAAGAACCTACAGAACTAATCTCAAGTATTCTCCTGCTGACACACTTATGCTGTGAGATTCTATAATGCACTAAAGAGTATATTTTTTGTACTCTAAGTGTTAACAGAGGTGTGAACCACTGACATTCATCTTCAGGCTTCATTATTGTTTGCCTTTGTCTCGGTTGAAAGGTAAGTATAGGCAGAAAGGAAATTCTCAGGCATAAGGGAGAGAAATTTAATTGAGGTTCTTCCTAAATATTTAATCTATATGTGATGCACATTTTGGAAGAAAATGGGAATTTGTGAGCAGAGTCTTACTGCCTGTATTATTCCAATACAAGAGAGACAATGCAGATCTTAACACTCCTAATTCTTTTTATGTTTCAAGAAGAATAGAAAGATATTATGTGTCAGATAGTTATAATACTTCGGATCTGACTGTAAAATTGCTTAGCCCCAAACACTTCTCATTCTGAAAAGAAAATTAATCAGCAGAGCTTGATTTCAAACAACTCCACAGTCTGGAAAAATCCAGCTATCCATTTTGGTGTCAAAAGGGTAACAGAGCTCTTTGCCAATACTATTGCATGCTAACCAGAGACAGATTTGACGGGAGTCATCACTGGGTTATCACACTGAAAATCCCCTAAATTTTGAGGTTTTGATTACATTCTGATCTTTCTCTCTGAGGCTGATAGAGAAATTCATCACAAATTGATAGGATTGAAGGGACTCAAGAAATCTTTCTCTTTATCCTCCTGCAAAGCAGGATCAGCTCTACCTGGAATTCTTCATAACAGATGTTTTTCAAACCTATGCTCGAAAGTCTCCAAAGTTGGTGGCAAGGCTCTGTATCTAGCAGTTCATTACATTAGCCCTTCATTTTTCAGTGGTTCCTCCCCCTGCAATTGCCTAATATGAGTTTTCCTTGCCACCAATTTAAGTCACTGCTTTGCAACCAACACTTCATGAGCAGGGAAAACATCCTTCTACTATATGGCCACATACAGAAGACACTGTATTTATTGCACCCCACTAACTCTCCTTTTAGAGCATAGAAACACCTACATGACCACATCAAACAGTCAACTACCATAATATTTTCTTTCCAATAGCAGTCAGTGACACATGGGTTAGAGAAATGCTGTAAAAACTGGATATGGAAAGAGAGACCTCCCTCATGTTATTCTTCAAAATTTCAGCAACCACAGTCCAGAGCTTCTGATATTACTTTCAAGATTATTACTTTTTTTTAAACCTGTTGCTACTTGTTGCTTGCATAGCATCCTGGGAGAGTTCTGCAGTTACTCATTACATGAAAAGTAGTTGTTGAACAGTCATCCCATAATCACCTTTTCTGTACTATTGATGATTTTATATCCTCTATCACATTTTAATTACAACAATCTCAGGTCACTCTGTCCCTCCTCATACTTACTGGTTTCCAGACCCCTGTTTTTTCCCAGACTCAAGTGTTCTATGCTCTTCTTGAAACAGAACGCCCCAAACCAGGATGTTGTCACACAGCATTAAATCTGATTATTTTGCTGGTTGCTCTCCCTCTCACTTTTTTTTTTAAATTCACTATCTGTGTCTCAAAGTAAAACCTTGCATTTTTCTGTGGCGAATGGTATCCTTTGTATATTTTCAGCCTGTATCTTAAAATTGGCAAAAATCGTTTGGACTTGTGTTCTTTCAATGTACCTGCAGCCATGAAAATCTAATGACCATAGGCTATGATCTATCTTCTAAAAAATTTACTACAGTATTGACTGATATCAAACCCAAGAACTCCAGGAAACTTCTCTTGATTTATTATTCTATTTTGTCAATAAATCTCAACTACTCTCCATATGTTTTTCAAGACAGTTTTGTATCCATCCTGGCATATTTCAAATTATAGTTAGGGTATGGATCCCTGGGCTGCTTATGAGAACGTCAGGTGAAAAGATTTACTAAAATTGTTATCATTGCTTACTAAAAGGCGAGAATTGTTGCTAATATAACTGCTGTTTCAGACACTCTCCTTTGTCTACAGCACTTGTTAGTGTGCTGTAGAAGGAAACTGGATCAATTGACCTAAATCCATAACTGTTATTCATCTTGTTTTCTTGTTAGTGATATGAACTGCTTATTTTTCTATTTTTTTTTTTTTTTTTAAGTAACCTGAAGTTGATCAAGCTGCAACTCCCAAGATTTTCTCCCTCCCACCTTCTCTTTTTAAAGCTCAACACCAAATTCTCCCTTTACCAGTCCTCTGGTATCTCATTTATTCCCCAAACCTCGACTGCTTTCCAGATCATTGTCACCTCCTAAGTACCTAGAATGAAGTTTATTGGACACAGATGTTTAAAAGCCTCTAAATTACAATTAGAAAGTGTTAATGGATTATGTGCTGAGGGCTTGCGCATTTCTCAGTAGCTGACTATGTACAACAGCTCAATGATGTGTTGAGGTTTTTTTGCTCCTAGACTTTGGATGGAGGAGGAAAATAAAGGGGAATATGCTTCAACCAGACCAACATATCGATCCATTATTTTGTGCCTCTTCTGAATATTAGTTAAGGTACTTTACTGGCCTTTCTCTTAACATTAGTCTACTTGTTAGTCTTGATACCCCTTGTTAACTACATCTTTTTTTGCGCTTTGGCTTTTCTTCTGCTTATTAAGCAAAGTTTTATGCTTTTTTCCTGAATGAAGTTGCTTTGGATACTTACAAAAAAAAAAAGTATTTCAGTTTTCAGAATAAAAGCTAATACATACATATATATATATATATATATATATTCTGATACCTCAGGGGAGGGGAAATAATTTTCAAACCTTACTGTTTAAATCCATTTTTATTCTATTCCCAGCTTTCTGCTACAGAATGACATATAACTTATCAATTTAATAATATTTAAGAATCTTAAACAAAACATTTTGACATCATCAGAACAATTGGTTTGTTTAGGGGTTTTTTTTCAAGCTACGATTACTACATTTTTAGTAAATGTACCTTTGGAGGCCAAAAATATCCCCCATTCCTTCCTTCCTCCCATAGCCTCAAATACTACTGAAAAAAAAAAAGTAAATTTTAGGGAAAATTAAAATTAACTTTGATTCAAAAAAAATTCTAGGTGAAGAATGAACTCTTGTACTTAAACTTAAAACATTATTAATGTCTACAGAAAATAAAGTGCAGAATCATCCAAGAAGGGAACAGCATGATGCCATTATATAAATCTAGAACTTACATTTATCTCAAAAACTATATGGGTCTGTCTTTCCATGGACAATACCAGAGGACTGGGAAAGTGCAAATAACAGTGAGGATGTATTAGAGGTATGGTGTCATTATTACACTGCCTTATGTTGGACAAAGATAACTGAGGCAGTAAATTATAAAAAGGTATAATGAGTGACAAGGACAAGATGAATAGGGAAAGACTGGTGTTGGCTCCTTCCACAGAAACACTAATGACTGTAGATTAACCAAAGTTAATAGGAAGAAGAAAAAATAAAACAGAAAGATGCCTTTTGTGTATTTACCTGAGCTGGGGAATCCCTTCCCAAGAAGGCCATCAATGTTAGAAGCTTCCACAACTCCAATAGGGATTGTACAAGGTTTTGAACAAGTAGTTTGATGAGTGATGCTACGACCACAGAAACCACCACGTTCTGTGGAAGAATTTGACTTAAATAATGGCTGCAAGCAGGGAGAACATTTGGAATTGCTACACATGATAGCTTTATTACCCTGCTTTTCCCACTTTTGGATGAAACAAGATGCTGAGGTAGGCATCCAATTCCACATATCTTTCAAGCTGCTCTTTTCCTCTGAAAATACAGTTTTTTCAAGCACTTACACTATAACATTCAATCTCTTACATATCATTCTTGGCTCCCTGGGATAGTCTTCCTTTAAGCCACCAATGCTGACACTATTTCAGTACTTTTCCCATTCTTTCAAATATGTTAATATCGAGGATCATATGTGGTGTTTCTTTTCCTAATTTTGTATTCCAGCGTTGGATTTCCACATGATTAATAATCTTTAAAATCTAATTTAAGCTTTTCTCATGATTGAGACATGGTCTCTGTCTGCTACATGGTTGTCTAGTTACATAAAGGCTGTAGGAACATCTTGCCTTTAACACCCATACTAAATTCAGTTGAAACAGGCAAAATTTAGAAGTTACTATTGCAAAGTAAGCATATAGGTATGTCTTGTTCCTTCAGGAAATCAAACAAAAAACCCCACACGTTAATTAGCTGAATACGTATCAAAGATCCATCTCCAATGCTGGTTAACTAATCAAATATAAGATGGAAAGGCTTTGTGCTTATTTCATAAAAATATCCAGCAGTACATTCTGTGTGCTAAGTGAAATTTTTACTATGGAATTATCTAATTTATTATTCAACAACTTATTCTGTTATTGAAAAATATATACATATATTTGTGTCAATAAGCGATCAGTTCCTGCATAACTTCCTTTTGCTCCTAATTTCCATTCTTGTCCTGATAAAACAGGAACACCGAAAACCATTAAAAATAGTTTTATTCCCATGCTTCCAGCATTTTCAGAAGCTTTATATCTCAAGTCGGACTGATGTAAAGGGAAAATTCATTGCACTGCTAAAATACATTGCAAATCCAAATTCTCCATCCAACAGCCTTCTAACTTTCACAGGAAGATGTTTATGATGAGAATAATTAAAACGTCCCATTCGCTTTTTGTGTCTCTTCATATCCACAAAAACAACCCCGAAAGAATCCTTGTCCTTTTAAATACTCCCTCACCAAAATCCACATGGCAAGCTCTTCTATTTATTTCTGCAGTGCGGACTATCAGATAAAGGTGTTGATTTTCTTTTTTCCTTTTTTTTTTTTTTGCATGGTAACTGCAGTGAAGTAGATTATTATGGATAGGGCTTCAAAACACACATCAGATGGCACAGCTTTGCTTGCAGAGCAGGAAAGCCATAAGCCCATCTTAAACAGCAGGGCTTTATTCTACCCGTATTGTCACAACCTTAAATTCTTGTCTCCGCAATCTTAATAGACATTTCCTATTTACATAAGGAGTATATAAAAATAGTAAGGAGAAACTGAATATTTTCACTAAAAAGATAAAATCCTTCTCTTCCTAGGTCATCTCCCCATTTTTTGCCCATTAAGAATTAGAATTTATGCCATATGCCTGCTTGCATTGCAATGACACACATGAAAATCATTGGGAAAATAAAGATATGGTTAATGACTGGCCAGCATACAAAGTGGCAGGCAAGTCTCAATGAACAATGCAAAAATGTTTTAAGATGTTCATTGCGGCATCCCTTGAACTGAACCCCAGGAGAAGCGCTTTGTACAAGCTCAAACTCTCAAATGACTGGGATTAATCTAAGTGGAAAACACAGAATTAATAAGGGAAGATGCTTTTTGAGGGTAACGCTTCCACCTCATGTCACCACAAAAGAAAGTTTCACGAGCTGTGAAAATGATTAAGCTTTTTTGCTTTGCCTGTGAAGGAGTCACTAGTGAATTGTCCCTGTGCAAGACCTGATGGAAATTGTGTGTGCTGTTAGTACCCTCACCATATCTGTCCAAATCCTTTCCTCGCTCTCCCTCCCTCCACTATGTGGGTTCTTTAATAACACAAAGGGAAAAATGTCAGGTATGGTAATATAGATCTTCAGCGATCCGCATTTTTTATTCAGCTTTTAAAAGAAAATATTTTTCTTAAGAAAACACGTAGATTTATTATTATTTTTAATTTTCACTCTCCCGCTATTGGCAGATGTAAGCCACCAAGCCCAGAAGTTATAGACAAGGAAACTGGGCACGCAGGCAGGCAGTGCATTCACACATAAACCACGCAAAAGCAGTACTAATAATCTAATATAAAATTCAAGCCAGCATCTCTGCAACATGGCAGAACATTAAGTTACTGTTTAAAAAACCTTTTCTGGTTTAAAAAACACTGAACTGGAAGGTAACATATCTGCGTTCACTTAGCAATACATCAATAGGGGTTTCTTTTTCCCCTCCCTTTTCCCCGACTAATCCAGTAAAAGTTAATTGGATTTAGATTGATTTAAAAAGCAGCATTCGTTGACTTTCTTGTCTACCGATCTTCCACTTTAAAATGTTTTGATCTAGAAAACATACATTAATATTTACTTCTTATCACATCATTAAGGGCCTGATTTTGCTGGATTTCAGCTGAATAACATGACAAATATGAAAGTACTTTCAATTTAGGTCCCCATTAGTTTTAGATTTTATTTGTTCTGTCCTATGAAGACTAATACTTTCACATTCTAATCCATCCAATTAATAAGACAGCTTCCATCCTGCGTCTCTTTTGTCAGTAGGTAATTCAAATAACTCAATTACTTCAACTGCAATATATCGAACTCTTACTCTCCTCCTAGAATTCCAGAAAACCATTTTGATGGAGATGACGCTTACAAAGTGCATTCATAAACAAAGCTTTCTAGCTCCTATTCTACGTTTTATGTATTAAATTCTGACATCTTGAAGAAAGTTCTGGAATCCAAACTAGGCTCTCTTTTGGTTACCATCTGAATGCCTCTTGCTGGAAAGAATTCTAGTAGCTGTAACAGAGTCTGGAGAAGATCTAAGGATTTCAGCTCACCTTAAACATATTTATTACACAGTTGTTTCTGATTTTTAGTGCTTAAGACTTTCAGTCTTAAATTTCTATCGCATGACAACTACGAAGCGATTACAGGATCGTGCTCAACATCTTTCACCCTTACTCCTGAAATAAAAACATACGTAAAAGGAAAACTTCGATTTTCCTGGTCGTATAGAAAACTGAGAAGGCTACAGTACATCAGTTGACCAAACAAGATAGGGAAAAATTGAGTTTCTCTGAGACTAAGGTTTATTATTACAAATGGTTTGAACAGGACATGTATGCCAACAGCTTGACAAATGCTGTTTCTTTCCCTGCCCATTCCCCCAGAAATTCTCAGCAGAAGTGAAATTATTTGATGTCGGTATTGACTAATTCATTCAGGAAATGGACAAAAAAAAAAAGTCCCAAACTTGTTGAATATTTTCCATTTCAGCTGTTTTCAAAGACAGATGAAAAGGAGGTATTTTCAGTTTGTAGTAAGTTTTTGGTTTGAAATAACTCCAAGAAATTGTGATCAATACTGGTTTTTTTGTTTTTGAAACTTTTTGTAGGAAATGTTAAGCTGAAATACGTCTTGTGGGGCTGTTTTGTTTGGTTGGTTTTTGTTGGGTTTTTTGTTGTTGTGGTGTTGCTTTTTTTTTAATTTGCAGAGGTGTGAAATATGGATTTTTTTTTTCCCTCTGAGAAATACATTAAACAAACAAGCATGGAATGGGAACATTGTTTCTTATCCCTTGCTCGTTTAGAAAGCTACTGAGCTAAGTGTGATCCTTGCTTCAGAGTCCATGCTTTCACATTTTTTTTCAATTGGCATCAATGCTACTCTTGCATAATTTTGGGGAAATAATTTAATCCCTGACTCACTTCCCCTGTGTAAAATGAAAAATTGTTTGCAAGACTTACTATTTCAACTTTGTTATTATTATCTTTGGCACAAGGAACATTCTCATTATGTCTTGAACAATCTGACTTTGGCTATTACACAGTACTCTAATACATGAACTAACAAATACAAGTCTTCAGATATTTATTTCAACATACATCATCTTGATAGTGTGCAGATTTACTCAGGTTCTTAAAAATATTCCTGTATCTTAAAATACTATTATATATGACTATATTTACATTGTTTTAGACTCCAATTCCATCTGATTCACTTAGCTTGGACAAGTTTGTAAACTTTGGAGTTTATCTATCCTTGCACTTAACGCTTGGGAAATCTGCATCTGCTGAACTCCTGGTGAGTGCCATAACAACCGCAAAATGGGTTGTTCTAGTACAAATCTGGAACGAGAGGTCATCTAGGGAGGTTTCCATCAAAACTGGTACATCTTTCTGGAAAGTTCCAGCTATCTAGTGCTGCAAGCTGTTTAACAACATGAGCCATTGTCAGAAAAACGCCACACAGCTTTAGTGAATGTTCCTTAGAAGCCAAGATTTTTTTCTTCCCCAAGTTAACTGAGTCTATACCTATTTGTTGTAATTAAAAGAATGTCAGAATCCTTGCCAGTGTTTAATAGATTTGATTCTCCCTTAAAAAATTGGGGTTGCCATCCTTCTGACATTTGACAATGAGAGTAAACTCAGCCATTAGACACAGAGAAAGATTTGGTTACTAAAACTGAACTTCCGTTAAAAGAATAGTCAGGATGCTTCCTTCTGCCTTCGCTTACTTTGCTCAGTAATCTGGGGACAGTACGTATAGAGTTTCTCATCTGTAACATTCTTTTACCTGCAGCTTTGAGCTAAGATAGCTTTCACTTTTCTTTTTTCCTCCCCTTGACCTCCCTTTCTGCCAGTGACACAATTTAAAACCAGTTAATGGAAGCTGGAGAAAACCTGCCACTTGACATATTTAGCACCAAAGAAAAATAAACTCTGCTAAAAGAACTGACTTGCTATTTGGCTGTCTGCTTCTTGCCAGCTTTAAAATCCTTTTCTGTTTTGAGCCTAGTTCTTGAAAACTTCTCTTATGAAAGCATATAATATCAAGAGTGTTTTTTTCTAGAACAAGAGCCCACTCCTTTGAAATTTTGTGTTCTAGGTTCACTTATGAGAAGCAAGATGGCACCTGCGGCACTACCCATACTCAGCAGAATCAAGTCTACTAACACAAATTCCAAAGGGGGGGGATTAGCCAGATTCCTATCAAAGAGTAGAAAGTTCTAAACTTAAAGGTTAAGGCATTTGGATTAGCCTTGCTCACCATGCTTGGAAACTCCAACCCACATCAAATACTCAGATCATATTTTTCTAGTCAGAATGGAGCGGCAGAGTGTTCGGATGTCTAGTTGGGTGATGAGTGACTTTCCTAGGCCATGAGCATTTTCTTAGTCTGCAGAGAGGTAAGTTTAAGGTCTCCTAAGGCTGACATATTTCAGAAGAGGCACTTGAAGCACTTACCACAGTGTGGGGGACATATTAATGCCCATTCTCAGCCTCATTTACTGGTGAGGCTTGAAGAAGTCTCCCCTATCCCAGGTGACTGCTGTCACCACTAGGACACCAGCGAATTTTACATGGCATTTACAGCAGAGACAGAGAATATTTGAGAGTGAAAATTCTTTCAAAACAGGAAGAAAGGCATACAATTCAGCTATTTGAAGCTGTCTGAAGGAACAATTACACTTGTTCCATTTATGGCCTATATTTCAGAGCACTCAACAGTTTAGTGATAAGGATGCTCATTGAATATTTAAAATCAAATAGTCTCTGGTCCAAATCAGCTACAGAAGCGTCTTCAGCCAAAGCAAATATCTGCATTTCAAACCAGCTTTTTATTCCAATACTTAATATCCATCTTTTTCTTCATCTGAATAATTTTGCAGTTTGTTCCACTTCTCCACCCTCCCAGTTTTTGGAAAAAATGCAATCCACTGCAAGATTTCCAACTATATATAAGTACATAAATACAAACAGAGATACAATGCCCATAGCCAAGCATATGGCAGCCTCTGTTGAATAGCTAATGAGTAGAGAAGTGTCCTCTCCGTTCTGAAGAGACAATACTGGTGCACTTCTTTGATTTCCAGAGATGAAATATGTTTCTTCACCTCTTGCTGTGCACCAAATCAACTTGACAGTGTGTATAAAAAACACCCCTCATAGCTGTAATACTGGAATTATACAACAACTCCACATTTTCTTGCTCAGAATTGTGCCATAAGAGCACACACCAGCCGGGAGCATTTGAACTGCTAGGAACTACGTAGTAGTAAGACAGGCAAGAATCTACCTTATGATACTTTTGGGCTGGGATTTGGAAAATCCCCATAAGGTATCCTTAGGCAAGAGAGACTGAGGAGTTAGCAGTTCGTAGAACCATTTCTTTTGGAAGAGACCCTCAGGATCAAGTCCAACCATAACCTAACCTAACTTTAGAACTAAACCGTGTCCCTAAGAACCTTGTTTCANCATCGAGTCCAACCATAACCTAAGAACCTTGTTTCATAACTCACTGTGCACACAACCACCACTACAACAGTCTTCTTGAACAGCGCTAATGCTCAGTGATGGATGCTGTTCCATATTCTGCATTTGTTTCATAGGAGGAACACATTGAAAATTGAGAGTCTTCACTCTCAACAAGCAGATTAACTGTGTGGTAATTCTATCAGTCTGCTCAGCTGGAAGCATTTGGAAAACTAGTTATATGGCAACACTGGAATGAACCCACTTCTGCAATAGAAATGAGGGAGTAGAGGGTAAGAGTCTTAAGAAACTGAGTACTTCGAGGAAACACTCTTTTATATAGAAAAGTGTCACTGAAATGGTATTACCTCGTTTCTTTTGCTTGACTTTTTCCAAAGACTCCAGAGCAGTTAACGTTTTGGTGCTTGACTAATTCCTAGCAGGAGGAATGGAGAACCTCTACTCAAATCTGGACATTTTAGGATGTTTTAAGTTTAATTCTGAGGTTAGGGTGATACTGAATTCCAAAACAGTAATCCACATTAGCAGGTTATCTGCTCTTAAGAGAAAATAATATATTGTACTTCACAGGGATCAGAAATTATTATAGAGAAGTGGAATGATTTTTAGTGTTTAATGTGAGTATTGACTGTTGGATTTCCTTTTTTATCTTCTCTTTTTCAGGTACCAAATGCACTGAGTGAATATGTTAAGAAGGTAGAGGCCAGGAAAAGGCACATGTTATCCAGCCCTGAGAACCACAGCACTAGTTCTTCAACCTACATGAATTGTTGTCAAAGGAAAACTCCATTATTTCATAGGCACTAGAAGCTTTTTGAATCCTTTGACATGAAAGTATCATGAGTAGTAGCCGAGGTCTCCTAGGCTCTTTGTCTGGTAGTGTCCAACACCAGAATGAAAGTGAGATTTAAAAAAATAATAATAATAAAAAAATTACTAAAGCACACATGCTTTTTAAAAATCAAGTCAGAGATTACTAATTCCTTTACTCTTATCTCAGCAACAGTGGGATGTTCAGCTACAGAGCCACACAGGTAAATGAACAGTATGACTGGCAAAGTAAAAAGGAAGATCGTAATTTAACAAGTGTGCAGCCTAGAAGATAGCGCTTGTAAGTGGACGTATCTTGGAGTCAAGAGCCAAAAACATTTCTTACAGCTGGTGATGACAGAAAGTGAACATATGGAGCAAGTGAGGAGAAAAATGCTGGTGGAATGAAGAACATTTGGAAAGCTAAATCACATCACAAGAAGTAATTTATCAAATTTTCAATCAGTGTGCCCTTCCTGCAATGACTTATGGATGTGAATCTCGAAAACTTGCTAGGAAAGATGAAGGAAAAAAAAAAGGAAAACAGATAAAAGTTACTAGGGACTGAGAAGTAAAAGAAAATAGAAACGGTACTCGCTGTCGAACCTAGGAGTAAGCGATTATCATCCTGACCATCATTACGTTTTAAGACTTCAAAGGCAAAAACCACAACCCATTGCTTCCGCAGTCTCTATGACTTCTGCTGACAAAGACTCTCTTTACTGGACAAAGCCACAACCTTTTATTAGTGGACACACACATTTAAATAATTCAGGACCCTATTTAAAAGAGAAAAGTGCTAAGTATTAAAAAAACCCACAAAAACAAAAACCTATGTGCTCCTATAATTGAATTTTACAGTAAAGTGAATGCTTGTCCTCATTTTACACCAGACACAAGAAGCAGACTATCTTTCAGGAACAAATAAATAAAAAAGACAATAAAACAGATCTAACCTCATTTATCAGGACTGAATTTAGAAAGTATCAAACATGAAACACATAGATCATATACAGGCAAAGAACAAATCAGCGTTTAATCACTTTTTCTAGCGTTCAGGAAGAATTGATGTCTTGCAGAGTGGCTCTCTAAGCTTCTTGTACCGAACAAACGTAAAGCAAGGTCAGTGCTCTGTATTATAGCACTTCAAAAAAGATTAAGCGGAAGGTCCTAAATTATACACAGCAGGTAAGAACATGCAAGCATCAATTACCACAAATCAGCTGATGGAAGATAATTTGTTGGAGAAGAGTGTTGTTCTGGACAGGAACCCCAGGAGCAAGAGGACCTGAGCAATCATTTGATTTGCCTGGCTGCGTTTATTTTTACCTCCAGCTGGTCCCAGAACTTCAAGAACTTGTCTGTATAACGTGATTTTGAAAAGAGCTAAACACTCACTGTCCACACACATCTCTGCGAGAGCTACTGACTACAGAAAGAGGCTAAATAACCAACACAGAAATCGATACCTACCTTCTAGATGGGCTGCTTCATGAGATGCGTTCCACTACTCGTGTTCGGATGATCATCTATAAACCTATGGTATATTTAGATGTAAGACTGTGATTTGTTGTAGGTCTCTAGACAGGCAAATACGGAGAAGCAGAAAGAACCGAGAAGAGTCTGTAGCAGACCTGGTATTTTTGAATAACCATCCTGAGAACCAGAAGCCAAGAAGTCAGTCTTCTTGCTACTACACTGAACATCTTCCTAATCAGAAGCAAGTATTTTACATGAATAACAATATTTCCCGATATTTTATCTAGACAGAGTTAAAAGGTCCAAATGTGCATCTGTCAAACACTATAAAAACAAATTTATGTAGTATAGTGAAAAAAGAACCTGTAATGTATCCCTTCTGTCAATCACTGCAATTTGTGAATCGGCATGGCCTGTAGCAAAATACTGACTGCAAAGAAGGGAACATCTCCCCAGCACCTGAGCCAGCTGAAGTTGGTCATTGTTGAACTTTTATAGACTGAGATTCCAGGTAAAAAAACCGAACCAACCAAACCATACAAAACAAAGTGTTTATTTTAATGAGACTAACATTCTACTGCTATGTCACTGGAATAATACTTTTTTTTTTTTTTTTTTTAAAGAACGTAACAGTTCCAGTTAAACGGAAAGCAGGCCTAGCAGCAGAATTAACCCATTCAAGCAATGAGAAAGTTTGCAAGCCATTTTGCTAATACATAATTTAGTATCTGCAGAGTATCTACAACTTTCAGGCCAAACTATACAAAGAAAAGAAGGTGGTGATATTTACATGGGAATTTTCATAATGAAGGGAATCTGTATATCTGTATGGCATCAGAGTGCCTGGAGTCCAATAACTCATGGATGAAAATGGTAACTGCTCTAAAGGGCATAATTAACATGGATATTCCTTTAACCTTAGAGCTATGTATTTCTGCTTGCAGAATGTATATAGACACTTACAGAACTATTGGGAAACTCTAGAATATAGATTTAAAGGCAGCACCCGATAGATGGAGACTGGATTTGAAGGCGGCAAAGATTTGGTCTTTGGAGTTTGTTAATTCCCTTTAGTTCTGCAGATGTGGAACATACATTAGAAGTTAGCATTTCACAGTCAAGCTTTGAAACTTAGAAATTGATCATTAAGTCTTATCTCTCTCCTCCACCGAAAAAAGAAGACAAAACAAAACACAGACTTAGAAGCCAATAAAAGGAAAAAAAACCCCAACAAACCAGGACTCAAGGCATTCATTACAAACACAAGTATATTAAGCACAACAAATTTTTAGCTACAAGCATAAAAATCAATTTCTGCTTGTTATGAGATGAATCCTTAAAATTATCATGGAAGGCTTTCATGTAACTTTAAAACATTTGTTGGCTTATGTAACATCAAGACAAAAATGTTTTTATTAGGGGGAGAAATAGTGCTGTATAACAAAGTGATGGAGTCATATCTGCTTGTTCATCACCTACAGATCTTCAGAGTGGAGAGCAGTCAGTTATCGCTATGGTAACACAGATGTGATACATCAAGCTTGCATATTTTTCACCTCTCAGTCATCCTGTTTCATTGAGTTAAGTTTAGTGAGTTTACGGTCAAAGGAATCCAACAAAAGAGGACATCCCAAAGGGGAATGCGAGCACGCAGGTAAAGAAGAAAAGGAGATGTAGTTATCCTAGATTAACAGAAAGGAAGAAATTGGAGGCAGTTCTCAGAAGTGTTGCTTGGTAGCTTCTCATTTTAATTCAATCATTAATATTGAGTAATAGACAAGGAATGTACTCTCTCTGACAGAAGTGACAAATTTGAACATATAAATAGAGGACAGCCATTTCCTTAACATTTTTACTTGCTAATGGTATTCAGACAATGAAGTATACAAAAGAGAAGAAAGCTCACTTTATAAACAGATGTTATAGACCAGGTTCTGCTTGCTTCATTCCCAAGAAGTCTTATTACACTTCTCTGATCCATTTGTATGAGCACAGCAGAAACCNACATTTTTACTGGCTAATGGTATTGAGACAACGAAGTATACAAAAGAGAAGAAAGCTCAGTTTATAAACAGATGTTATAGACCGGGTTCTGCTTGCTTCATTCCCAAGAAGTCTCATTACACTTCTCTGATCCATTTGCATGAGTACAGCAGAAACCATTCTGCTTTAAATCAGTGCAAGACACACAAAATTACTTAATCCCACCCTGTACTATCATTGTATGATTGTATATATGATTGTACAGCCCTTGTGAAATACTGGAGGATCTCTTTACTACTTCAAAAGAACAAAAAAATGCTGCATCGTAATTCACACTTGTAGAAGATTTATTAGAAATGTGAACTGAAGTCAAGCCTTTTAGTGGTCCCTATTTTCTGGTTGGTAAATCTAATGGCAGGATAGCCTTTCCAAATGCAGTAATATTGATCTGGGCAATGCAGCATCAGTAAATTAAAGTCAGCTTTTAAAAAATTTCTTCATGCCAACTACATAGGAGGTATATGCAACAAAAGACTGCAGACCAGATATTTAAAGCCACACTTAGAATCAGGGCTGCATGAAGAAAGTACAATGGAACACGGCAAAGATTCAAAAGCTTATAAAAGTTATTTGTTTCAAGAAAAATCATATCTCAAAGTCCAAGACTAAATGTTCCAGTATTATATTATTCACTAGTCAACTGAAAGTTATTAGGTGGTATTGTAGGCCCAAGGTCAGCACCGCTAACTAGATGTAGGTTATGGGATTTTACTGCAGAAGCAGCTAGCAAATACACAAGGTTGTTATTTATTTAGCTTGCAGTGTTTCATGATAAGAACTTTGCAATCCTACACATCCCCCCCTCATCCTGAGGGGACAAAGACCTTCTTGTATTCCGTCTCAGAAGGGTTATTATTATCTGGCTGACAGCAAAATAATGTTAACTTGAAATGTTGTTTTCTAGCCCTGGAAAACTGTGAAGGAAGGAGTAGAGAGGTGTTGAAGAGGGGCCAATCCGTCTATTTCTAATTATAAGATTTTTGGAAACAGGGTTAAAAAATTGGATCCATTAAAATCTGTGTCTGTTGTATCACAGATAAGAAATAGGAAAATACAGATAGACATATATATACATATATACATATATATATAAAACCTAGAGTCTCCAAAATACATCCTTGGACACAGTGAAGAAAGAGAAATGTTGGCAAGATATCAATGCTTTGTTAGTGAAGCTTGTCCTGCAATTACTCAAAAAGCCTGGAGTTAGTAGTTAAATCTAAAGGAAGGTGCAGACACTCCTTATACGTTTGTCACAAGCAAAATAGTCTCAGCTAGGGAGTTTCACTTTAATTTATTCCAAATCACCATAGACTTTTGATTACCAAGTCTTGTATTGAGAAAAAAAGATAGAATTACACAGACATATAGGACGAGATCTTCCCCCCATACTCTACTACAACACCTCTGCTCTCCCCTTCTCATTTTCCACCTCATTTTTTATGCCATGTCTCGCACTCAGCCCTGTCCTAATCCCTTCAGTGTGGCAGTGGACACTTGAGGAGGTCAGGCTCAGTGCATAATGGTTGCTTTCTACCGCTCTTGCTTCCGACTTGTTTTCTTCCATTACTTTTACTTTCAATGATTTTTATTCTTTTGCTCTAATGCAAGTCACCCACAGGCCCTCAGGGCTGTTCCTGCTCCAGCATGGACCCTCCATCATCCACAGTTCCCACCCCAGGTACCCCTGCTCCGCTATGGGGTGTCTCCTCCTAAATCTCTCTCTCCAGCTGTGTACCCCACAACGTCTCCATGCACATCTTCTCCAAAAAAAAGCTTATGACACCATTAATTCTGACTCATTAGTAAATTCTTGTCATGCTGCTCATTTTCACCTGCATTTATCATCAGGTTTAATTCTTAAAAAAAAAAAAAAGGTTGTACAAGCTTCTTGAAGAGATGGTGTAAGAAAGAGACTTTATTAATGCTCTCCTAGAAAAGGAGGTGTGAGCACATGGCTTTACAGAGCACAAAAGCATAGACTTTACAAATACATGAGTATAAAACAGGTTCCCTTCATTCTGCTCTTGGTGGATACAATGGCTGTTTCTTAGGATAACCCTTTAAAGGCCTGGAACTGAGAACAAGCCAGATATGAAACTTGCTGTAAACCTTAAAACAGGTTCTATTAACTGAACATTAAAATGCAAACAGATATTGAAAGTAGCCCAGAGGGTATTTAGATTTGACCCTGGAAATCAATGAGTGAACTTTAATACTAACCTTGAGTTCGGAAATCACCCGGATAATGGCAGAACCCTTTGCACTTTATAGTATTTAATAAACAGATTGTGCCATAAACAGCAATAGAATATAATCAAGCAACTCATTTCCAGAACTTATGGATAATAATTTAAAATTGCTTCCACTGCCTCCTCTCATGACACAATCTACTTTTCAAACTGCCTACCACCATCACGTATCCTGCTTACATTACAGAGTTAAGTAAACTTATCTTGGAAGGTCTTAAGGACAACTATTTCTGTGCTATGCTGCTCTTTTCTAACCTGAATTCCTTCACAGGTACACAACTACTATAATTTCACTGTTTATTTACACAGGTAACAGTAGAGTGGGGGAGAAAAAAAACAAAGTGGGATTAAGAAAAAAAATATATATTCTTTTTCTTTTGTTTTTATATACTTTCAGTATGCATAACATACAAAACCCACAACACTGTCTCATCATAAACACAAAATAGACTAGTTGGGATATTTTTTAAAAAACAGGATAGATGCCCCAGGGAAGAAGCAATCCAGAAAAAGCAGATATGAAAATGCTATACCATACTACAGTGTGTTTGAATGCTCTTTGAGAAAAAGTTAATCAGTGACAGGACGAAATGGTAAGAATTAATATCCGATTTGACAAAGGAAGACAGAAGCAAAATAAAAGGCTAGCCCTTAGAAGGATGAAAATAATCAAATCAGTACAGAGGGATCAACGAAAGATTTGTAAAAACACACAAGCACTGAACAAATGTGAGGTTGCAGGGAAGCAGACACACAGCTCTTCCCTGGGAAATGGCGATATGTTTGTACAAAGTGCACCAGGCGTGAAGGACTAGAAGCCTTTGTGCTTGGCTGTTAATGTCGCTTGTTCAAAATGCACACAGGGACATTCTCTGATAATTTGTAATTTCCGTGTAAGTGGTTGTAGTCTGCATAGCTTTTCTTTGTTGTTTTATCTCTTTCCACCTATTTTGCATTACTTAAGGGAAATCATTCACACTGCTTTAGCCATTTTGACAGATTTTTTTTTTTGTCAGCTGTAGTCACTGTTCCACGTTTTTTGCAAGGCCAGTGCACCTTACATTTGCTAGCTAGTGCTCCTAGGACCACTTCCCAGGTCAACAGAACACTCTGTATTATCCCAAACCAATCTGGTGACTTATCCACTAATCGCTCAGTTCTCACCACCTTTTGCTCCAGGTACAGGTAGATATCATTGAAACTGCATACTTAAAGCTGGAACAAAACATGATACTCCATTTCAAGCACTTTTCTCCATAAGAGAAGAGAAAACAATAGGTACACAATGGCAATTAAGTTGCTTAAACTTTTATAAGATTAAATTACTTATTAGGAAGAAATTCCCTGCTGCAAGGATGGTGATGCACTGGAACAGGCTGCCCAGAGAAGCTGTGGATGTCCCATCCCTGGAAGTGTTCAAGACCAGGTTGGATGGGGCTTTGAGCAACCTGGTCTAGTGGAGGGTGTCCCTGCCCATAGCAGGGGCATTGAAGCTTGATCATCTTCAAGTTCCCTTCCAACCCAAACCATTCTGTGATCCTATGATAAGACACTTAAGTAAAACATATATCAGCATACTATATGAACTTATGCAAAAGAAAACCCAAGCTTAAAATTATTTGCACCCATACCTGTTACTTATGCAGCAGAAAATGCCTTCAGAGTTTCTCTAATCCTCTCGTATATTAAGAACTAGACTTTTTACAACCATCCAGTAACTATGTCATGGCTTCATTTCAAATAGGGATGGCATTATAGCATACATAAAAAATTCACGCTATTCTTACACATACATGGATACATTATATATCTACCTATACAAATACACACCCACCCACCCCTTTGTGACACTGTCCCTCCAGGCCAGACCTCTCTACATCAGAGCATCTTGGTCAGGAGTTCAATCAAACAAGCTCAGTTAAAGCCAAGTTTACAGAATATAGTCTGTGGGCAATATCTGAAAAGTCAATAAAAACGTTGACTCTTAAAAGCATGGATACACAGGACTATAGGTAGACACCTAGCTTTACATTTGAAAATGTATTTGTGTTCAAACACAAGTATGCAATGATGTAACGGCTGCAAGAAAGGTAACCCACCCAGTATATCCTCACTGAAATGCTATGCGAAGACAGAATGCATTTTCACAGTAACGCGACCAGTTTAGCTTCAATTTGTGTTATTTATATTCTAGAAATCCCAAAAGAATATTTGGTGTTAATGTAACTCTCTCTTTGAAGCAGACCTAACACTGGCCTAAGGAGAATGGCACACACTTCCATGTGTGCCATGGTGGTCTTTGTTCTGACGGCGCCCTTGCTCTGCAGAATTGTGCTCAACAGGGTAGCAAATCAGGATGCGTCACCTCTACTGATCTCACTCTCTTCTGCAGCCCCACACAAGACTAAATGGAATAAAGTAGTTTTCCTCAAAGAATCCTGATACTATTGAAACTTGCAGCTTCTTTCCTAGTCTTTAGCTGGGGTTCAGCACATTAAACATGGTTCCCTATTGCTTTCGTAGCTCAGAGGTGAGAATATTACAAGATACCACCACCCTGAGGAACAAGACGGGTATAAACAGATCAAATAGAGTATGTTTTTCTGCTTGATCTTTTCTTTCTATTGCAAGAAATGAGTGGATGCATTTTAACCTCTCTCCCCTTTTGACCATTTTTAAGTTCCTTTCCAGCATTTCCCCCTCCTCTTCTTTTTTGCCCTTCTTGGAGTATTTTTTTGGTGATGAACGAGCTAAGAGACACTGAAAACATCAGCTGAAATAAGTACTCAAATGGACCAAATGTTTATGCAAAGAAAGGGTAGCCACAGTGTTCCAGATCTTGATTCGGAACTCAACTTGCTCACTTTTTTCTGATGTCAGGCTTTGTTCCAGGTTCATCTTTAATCCAAAACCTTCACAAACAAACAAAAAAAGCAGCTCACATATGGGCAGTTTTAGAATTGATTATAAGTTAATAGCTTGTATAAAAAATTCTCAGTTGTGGAAATCTTTGCCACAAGATATTGTTAACTGGATTAAAAACTGGTTCAGTATTCCTGTTATCCATTTAACTGTCCAGAGTTATAAATATTAAAAGGAGATTACAGGAGTTCTGAGAAGATTATAAACTGACATGTTTTTGGGTTTAAGCTAATTTTAATGGAGATTTAGTAGAGACCCCCTCTGCGAACAGGTCAATTCATAGCACCTTTCTGAAGGTTTTCTTGTGCCTCTTTGTGAAAGCAGCTTATATTCAGCCATCTCGGGACAGCTGTTTCACAGGAGACTTGTTGATTATATTACCAAATAGCAAGTTTGGTGTATTGAAATAGGAATGTCTATGTCTATATCAGATGTCAGGGGTCACTTAGCAGACCATAAGCAGGGGATGCCTATACTGACAGAAAGCAAAGATCAGGAGAAATATCCACCTAGAAGTTTACTACATAAGTGCGTAGAAAACACATGCAGGAACCAATATGGGAGAAATAGCCTGAGTGGTGAAAGTCGGAGTTAGCGATAGGGATTGTAATATTTCTTTTAAACCTACAGCAAGAAGCTCTGTTTAGTCAATGAGCCAAAGACCAGATGAGGCCCGAGTCACAAAAATTTATCAGGAAACTAAGGTAGTCTAGGCAGGGTAAACAAACTAATTCAATTTGTTCAGGATTTCTGGTAATTGCAGCTTCTGGCTAGTCCACAAAAAGCTAAAACGGGACTGAACTGCATGGACAGATGCAGAGGAGATGACTGCAAAGATGACGGGAAGTCCAGGTTCGCTGCATGTTTTCCTTTCTGCCCTAATCCTGTTGATTTTGATTCTGCCTTTTCACACACGCTCCCCTTCAGAAGGGAGGGCGGCCCAGCAGGCGGCCTGACAGCCAGGGCCCCAGCCACACATCTCAAAACTCATTCCCCTCCATCCCCCCCAGGGATTTTTCTTCTGGCAAGCACATTGGCACTTGCAAGGAAGCCAAGTCAGCCACCAGAGGAGATAACAAGGTCACTTCAGAGGAAGGATGACAGCTTGTACAATGGATGGACACAGAAACATAGCAAACAGTTTCAAAAAAGAGCCAGGAGAGGAAGCTGACAGTGACTTTGATTGCGGGTCCTTGCGTTCTGGCTACATTATCAGGTAGGCATTTTTCCAGGGAACTTTCCTAGTCATGTAGAACATTCTTATTTCAACACATAGTGGGATTTCCATTTAAATAGAAACAATCGAGGCCATGCTTTAATAAACAGAAACTCACCAGCTATGCCCTACATACAGTCTCTCAATACAGTTAAAGTACATGTCAAGTTGTGCTTCAGTCACAATCAAGAAATAGCTTTTAAGTAACTACTTCAGGAGATGGTAACAGTCTAGATGCAAAACCAGACAACCTGCCACAGGTCACAAAAGCTATGATGGGGACAGCATGTTAGACCATAGAGAGTGCCAGGACTAAAATCAGTAAGTTTATCCCTTGGTAGCTAAACTGCCTCTAATAATTTTGCCATGATGCTAATACTTGCTACTGATGTTAGAAAGAGAGTAGATTTAGATAGAGATCTCATTGTGTGATTGCAGGACAGTAAGGACATATAAAGTGTGCAGCAGCCGCTAAAACTTCCTTTGAATCAACTAGTCAGGCAAAAAATTCACATCGCATTTGTGTTTCTGGGCTTTTCCTGTGGCGCATAATGCCTCTGTATAAGTACAGACCCAGACCCCATCTTTATTTCTGTTTTTTGTACATCAAAATGAGGTCTATTATGAAGCATTTCAACTACGACCCATTCTGTAACTCCAGTGTCAAGGGCAAGCATCAGCTATTTACTCGTAACGACCACAGTCATTTGAGGAAACAATAATACAAATCTAGAAACATAAAGAGATTTTACTTTCCCTTTCAGTGCATTTAATCACCTTGCTTTCCAAGCCATGGTCCCAAAGCCTAGCCTATTCCTTCCCTATTTTTGTTTTATTCACAAGAAAACAATAATTATTTTTGAAAACCTGATTTAATCTCTGTAGTTGCTGCCAAGTGCCCCAACTTCCTAATCTTTAGATCTGGCCACAGTCTTAGCGATTACCTACAAAATATTTAAATAGACAAAGTAACTTTTGCTCAGAACATCTTAATGTCCCTACTAGCTAAAATTATTATTTATAAGACAGCAACATTCAGTAAAGGTCACTTTTTTTCTTTTTTCAGATGTCATTACAGACCTTTCCATTATCCTACCAAACACTGTCAGATCTTTGGTGCAACAGGCTCTGTTCTGCTTCTATTTTTCTGTGAACAATCCCTAGCGTAACAGAGTCCAATGCCATGAGTGGCAACTAACAGGCATTGCCACAATACTGCCCAATTTGTCAAAAATATCAATTCTTCAAATTTATCAGTGTTATAACAGGACTTTAAGGCAGTTAAGATCAATCTTTCAAATAGAAGTAAAGAATAGTTCATGTAGTTGCAAAAGTACCCGATTTTTCCATTGAGCTAATATTTACTAGAAGTTTGAGGATCAAAAAAGAGGCTTTATATCATTAAAAAGTTAGATCAATAAAGCTGAAAAACTTGCAGTCAGCATAAGATTAAATTAAATACTTAAATTTATCTCAGATTTTCTTAAGGCCGTATTTTCTAATTGAAATTACTTATCAGCACTGACATTGAAGTTCTGTTATTTCTTCACCAATTTGAAATTTCGTTTTCTGCGTAACATTTTTGGTTGAATAATTCTGCCCAGATGTAATGATTGATAATTTAGGAATGAGAAAGGCCTGACTCATATCTTAACTAATTGCTCAGTCTGCATTAGTCACTGTAATGAGTAGACAATCTTATTGATATATCCACAGCACAGTTAGTACAGGGTTGCTTCCTCTCTGTATAACATGATGTACAAGAGGAAAGAAAAGGCATTTCTGAGTAGTGTCACAAGGAAAATTTATGACTTTCAGCATCAATGCAAAATATGCTTTCTATATGCATCGCTGGAAGATCTAGTTGGCTGAAAGTTCAGGCATGAGAACAGAGCACTGGAAAACGTTTGCCCAGAGACTTTGTGGAGTCTCCGTCTTTTGGAGACAGCTTGACATGGCCCTGAAAAACTTGCTGTAGGTGACCTCACATTGAGCAGAAAGGTGGGACTATGCAATCTCAAAAGGTGTCTACCAACCTCAGCAGTTCTGCTCTTCTCATATATTCATATATTTCCCTCAGAATAAAAATTTAACAGGTTTCAAATCTCAGGTTTTCCTCCTCCAGGGCATTTAACAGTTATGTTAGCCTTTAGATTACGCTGGAACAGATACCGGATAACACACTGTCACACTCACAAGTGAACTGTTAAACTCCTGTACAAGAGGATCATTATCCTACATTTTGGTACTTTATGGCACAACGATCCTTGCACTGTTGTCTGCAGAGCAATCCAGTGTGGAGGGTATTTCCAACCAATGTGTTCTCTAACATGCTGCTCTCCCACCTCCCTGTCAGCTATTTAACCAACCAACTAGTATTTGAGAGATGAGCAGGACAACCAATATTTTCCGCTTACATGGGCATCTTAAAGAGGTGAGCTAGTTAGCTACAACCAAGAGGATTATTTAAATTTCTAGCTTTGGGAAGCAACTAAGTATCTTTGGATGCTTTGTTTTTTTAAAAAAACCACAAACTTACCTTAATGTACAATTTCATACTTAGTCACTTATAGTACACAAGTATTTCCCTCTCAACTAAGTAAAGATCTATAGACATTGTAAATCTCACTTTAAAGATAAACGAGGTACTTATATTGCTGAAAGTTAGTGGTCAACTTTTGCTTTTCAACAGGCCAAAATAAAAGTGGATTTTTTTTAAACACAAAGGCATCTTTAATATTTAATGTAATTAATGTCTGAGCTGCTTACACTCTTTATGGTGGTATTTACATTTAAGTCCATTTCATAAAGCTCAAATTGCCATTTAAACAATTCTACTGAGTGCACACGGTCACAGATGTGGCTTCTTTGGTAAAAGAAAGGCAGAAGTCACCTATTTTTTTTTCTCCTGTTGTTCTGGTTTTTAAATGGAGATGGGGTCTGTACAGCCATGCAATTTGGATAGATTTTTTCTGTTCTGATCTCCTTCTACTGAAAAAAACACTCACAAAACAAACAAACACCACCAAATCCCAACTTACTTCAGCAGACAGTATTTATGAGCAAAGTTCACAAATAAGTAGCTGTGACTGTTCTGGTAACAGACCTGTCATTTCGCCATGCTCATGACTCTTACATGCTCTTGGATGGAAGCTCTTGAGATAGCCCTGCCCTTGTTTAGTCTCAATTATACATCTTCTACCACATTATGGTTGAAATACAGCTGTCAGATGTTATCACAGTTTACATATAGTCTGGAAACTCTCCAAAAGGATATTTAGAGCTTTTCCAACATCAATTAATTTTCATGTAAATCTGGTTAAGAAAAAAAAAAGTGAGTGAAGCACTTTTTGTCACAAAGCTCTGAAAAACATGGACTTTGCAAATCAGTGTCAATTTCAGCAAAAGTTTGTTTTAAAATAAAACTAGGTAACATCTAAATGCTTTGGAGTGGATCATTTCAAATTCCCAGAAGTGAAACACTTGTTTTTGTTTTGATTTTTTAAAATTTCAGATTGTTAGGGCTATAGTATAAAGAGAGGTACTTAGATACCTCCTCATGTCCTCTTACTGCAATATTTCAATAAATCCCAAGTAATTTATTTTCCTCCCTCCAAAAAAAAAAAAAAAAAAAAAAAAAAAAAAAAGCACTATCATAAAGACTTCATCCTGGTAGATTACTTCTAATAGTATCCTAATAATTACTTCTAACGCAGACAAACTTTCAAACCCCAAAGTCAAACATGGTATGAGATACTAGGTTTATATGGATATTTTCCATTTTTCATGTCCAAAACACAGATTTCTCCCCTGAGCAATTGCATTCCTGTCACTTTCTAAAGAGTCAGCGGTAGCATTTTGCATCTGAAAGAAGTGATTTGGCACTGGAGACAGAACTAGATGAACTGAAGGTGGAAGACCTAAGTCTGTTGTATTGCAAAGTGTATTCCCATCTTTCTTATCACAACATTCCTCAGATTTTTATGTAGCTACTATGTGCTCAAGTTAAGCCATTTGCAGGCCCTTACAGAAAGAAGAAAAAACAAACAGAATCGACAAAATAAAACGGCAAAGAAAACAACCAAAAAACCCCAAACCAACAAAACAAACAAAAAGGCAAAAAGCAAAAGAAGCCTTTAATGTGTCCAGAAGATACATACACACAGCATTGGAAAACTTAGACCATTCGCGGAATGCAGGAGAGGAGTAAACCCCTTGCTGACACCTACATTAGCAGAAGCCTATTCCTGGAATGCCTTCGCCATTTCAAAAAGAAAACATGGTATAAGAATTATTGGTGCTAAAGATCCACTAAGAAATCTACATTCTTTAGAACCACTGACAGATACTCTGACAATTCACATACATGAAACTATCCTTCACTTACACACTATTTTTTTTTACAGATCTCATGAAGGCTGTTTTCATCTACTTTCTCCTTTTACAGAAAGATCAGTAATTGTACTGTTTTTCTATTCCCAGTCCAGTCACTTCTGCTCTGAGCATCCATGTCTCATCTTGTCTGCTTAGATTTCACACTCCTAAGTGCATGGCCTATTCCTCACTTTATATCAAATTTTAAAAGATTAAGACACAGGTCTTCTCTAGGTAACTTGATAACTCGGTCTGTGATTGCTCTGAGCCACAAATTCTGTATTAAAGATGTTCCAGTCAGACAAAGCAAAACCCAAATGATGCTAGTATATTTAATACTATGAGCTTGAGACAATTATGAAAACTATACATAACAAAAAAGTATTCTATTAATAGGAACATCCAGAGAGAAAGATATAGTAACCTGGAAAAAGACTGAGTTTAAATATCTAAATAAAGTCTGACACAGCAGCAAAATAGCAGCCAAATAAGCAATGAGCAAATAATTTGTTAATCAAAAGGATGACTGATGTCAGGCAGCAATGCCAGTTGCTTATGCTGCATATTGGGAGGAGTAAGTTCTTGCAGCTAAAAAGTCTCAGGCTTCTTGTTGTTGTTGTTTTGTTTGGTTGGTTTTTTTAAATAAATTTATATACATATATAAAGTGACACTACAGACATACAGCTGAAAGAAATAGTAATTTCATCTGCCCAGTTTGCAGTGCATCAGATAAATTATTCAGAAATCAGTTGTTATATTGGTACCATCTTTGGTCTTCATTTGTTTTTTTTTTTTTCAGAGCGGTGGCTGAACCTCAAGCACCCAGACAAGTCCCAGACAGGTAGGAAAATTGCTGCTTCACTACTGTGGCTGGTCTTTGATTGCACCATCCATGACAGCCACTGGTGACAGAAGCATCTTATGATAAGAAGGAATATTAAGAACTATTTAACTACAGAAAAGTTCACTTTAAGAGCGGAAATGTATCATCAAAATAAAAAAATAAATACAGACTTCAAATAACTTCAGTTTATTCTGGGGAATTCATGCTTTCCTCTCCATTCTCATAATTTGAGTATGTGGAAGTAAACCAGGTTAGTGTAAGTCCTTTTATGCCCCTGCCATCTACATTCCGTCCAACAATCTTGAAGAAATCTGAACTCATAACGTCTCCATGAACTGCAGTGACACACGCACTCCAAATCCTCCACAAGTTATGATGTCAGGAAAAGGTGCCTCTCATTGCTCAGTTCTGCTGATTTTTGTCACCTCTGTCTGCCCTTTAGCTCATCTTTCTCTAGTTTAGTTACAAATGCCTTATTTATGACAGTAAGCTTTGTGTTCTTCTATGTCTTTACTAGGCAGTCCCTATATCTGGATGTCATTCCTCTCCAGAGAGAGCAGAGACCATCGCAGCCACTTTCAAATCCTCTCAATAGCTCCACTTTACCTATCCAGACAAAAATTTGTTTGTCCTTAAGATACTAGTTATTTTTCAGCAAGTGTCATCTTGTCAACGGATGAAAGGACAACCAGCTGTACATGATGCTGTTCCGTGCAGCTACATCCTCATTGAATCTCTGCCACAATCCTGGCTCGATTTTCAGAACTTTTTAAAGAAACAATTCTGCCTACTTTGCTGGGAAGTTGGGCTTTCCTGAAATTATGACATTGCTGCCTGGTGCAGGGCAGGTCATGATGGTGAGAGTGAGAACTTGTGTAGTAAAAAGGTTAAAAAAAAAAAAAAAAAAAATTCTGAGCCAGAAGGAATAAAAGCAGCCTCTGAGCTCACATCATTAAGAGCCAAATGAAAGGCCTGACCAAGATTTCCTGCAATTTCAGCAGTTCCCTCAAATCCCTTAGTTTAGAAAGAGCAGAGCAATCCCCCAGCCTGCTGCTTTGGATACAGGAGGGAGAAAGGGAGAGAGAACATGGACATTGTTGACTTAATGGACCAGGCTCAGACACTCTAGTGACAGGGGAATAAAGGCAGATAGATTGTTTGAGAGCCTGTCAGTCCTGATCCATCAGCCATGGCAGAGCTGTTGTTAGGAAAATAAATAATTACAGCATGCACTGATAGGGTGAAATTATGACTTCAGCTTTTCCATCCCACCTTTCCAGAGCTCAGCATTGGTCTTGATCTGCTCACTTGCTTGAATTACTGCCAGTGTTCCAGCAGCTCTATTCTCTAAAAAAAAGGCTTTTGCATCTCTACATCAGTGTAAATCTTTGTTGTTCATCCTCACAGCAACGAACTACATGGTGTATATATACAGAACTGAAGGTCTAAGTAGCTTTAAATTCATTCACAGGTTAAATAAACTCCCTGGTCATAGATCCGCTGATGCTCTATGGCAGGAATTTGCAGTTTATGACTCCCTGGAGAGTAAACCAGCACATCTAATGAAACTCCCAGGCACCAAAAATTAGGTGAGAAGACAAGAAATAGCAAGTCAATAATTGAGATGACATTGTGAAGCATTTGATAGAGCTCACTGTATTTGAAGGCTTCTAAGAGTACCCGTACTGATCCATGCACCTTTTTGAACAGCAAGATAACACTAAAGCTTGCACTGTTGCCAAGTTTCAGACTAGTTTTCACTGAAACCTGCCCATCACCAGAGCAAGATGTTTCATTGACGAGTGTGCCACATTTTATGTGAAAAGCAGGATTGTTAATGAGATAAGCATTCATATTTTACTAGAAATCATATTTTACAAAAAACACAGCAAAAATGGTGTAAAATGTGATTACCAGTTGCATGGTACATTAATGTTTCCTGTGAACAAACAAGTAAAACATGTGCTAATACAGAATAAGATTTCATACCTGTGCTACCAAGAACTGTACCAAAAACCGATAGAACGAATCTGAAGAATTCTGAAAAATTCTGAAAATAAACCCAAAAAAACAAAAACAAAAACCAAACAAAACCCCAACAAAACAAAGAAAAAAACATCAAATAAAACAGAAAAAAAACCAACCTCAAACCAAAACAAAAAAAACCCAAAACACAAAAAACCCTCCAAAAACAACAAGGCCTTTATACAAAGCACATTCTGTCTAAAAAACCCAGAGGGTTACCTGGGATCCAAGATTTCATCTGAGATTTTAGCCCAGTTCTCTTAGATATATCAGCTGTACACATAAAACAGTAAAGAGACATTTTCTGCTCTGATAACCTATCTAAAAGGTGGAAGACAGAGTTTTTCCCCAGGGGGAAAAAAAAAGTAACAGTAAGTGGTCTAATAAAGTCAGACAATGAAAGAGTCTCCCTACCACAGCAAGGAATAGATACAAGGCCTGAAGCTTATGAATACCACAATTCATTATTTAAAAAAAACCAATACCATAATTTAAGAAGATTGTCTTCTCATATTTGTATTTTAAAAGGTAGAACATACAAATGCGTTCTTTGCTCTGCCACTACAAAGATAAGGCCAAAACATTTTCAGGGAAAAGTACATTATGTCTTGCTGTAAAGCTCCAGGAATTGCTTGGCTCAAGCTGCTTCCCCATCTCCCACCCTTAATCTGCCCTGTAGAAACAAGATGGAATATAGTGTGGAAAAAATACAAAAATAATAATAATTTAAAGTTTATCAGAAAAAAAAAAAGTACAAGATTTAACATTCGGAAAAATGTAATGCTGAACTGCTTACCAGAAAAGCAAGCATTTTTAGACATCATGACCCTGACATTATAGGAATGTTAGGAAGAAAATAATCTGACATCTGTACAGAAATATCATCTTCTGCAGGATTAAAATAAAATCAATAAGTAGATGGAATGCAATGACCAATGTTAAGAAACCTCTGCTAAGCTTGGTCTCTAACACAATGATGTGTAACATCAATATTGAATTTGTTGAGCTTTCACAGGTAAGGTATACATCAGAAATTCCACACCCACTCACGAAGACAACATTTCTTCATTAACTTCAATGAATATTGAAGTCCAAAGTCTTATTTTATTTAGGTTTCCTCACTGAAAACTTCAGCTCTAATTTTTTCCCCTCAAGATGCTTTTACCAGTCAAAAGTATAGAGGACAAATTATGAGCCCCTCCACAAACACTTTTTGAACATAGTCAATTCAGCAATATTGTATTATCTTGTATAAAAGCCTGAAGCAGAAAGTTTAGCTCACGGGGCATGTAGGTGAATCTGAACTTCAAACGTTCAACTCGTAACTGCTGCTCTTCAACTTTATGTTAATGTTTTTTCGAGTTTTCACTCTATTAAGTTTCATGCCTGTAGAAATGTTATATTCATATCGTTGTGCTGTAGCTTTCAGTCACTCCAGTAACTGTGCTGACAATACATCATGTCTGAGAGCAAAGAATGCCTCAAACCACAACACACTACCTTTGGAAACGGAATTTGAATATCTAAATATATGACAGACTTTGCTTACGAAATGCAGCAGTTTCGAAGGAATAAGGTTGTATCTTAAAAAAATAAAAATGCCACCCTGATAAAGTGACATGTGAAACAAAACTACCCAGGCTCCTCAGTTCCAAGAGAAACAAGAGACTGACCACAGCAAGCTGTGGAACAACAACAAAAAGCATTATCATCATTGTTGGTTCACAGTAAGTCTTAAAAGCAACTTCTCTACTTGAATCTAAGCTGCTGTTAAGGAACCCAAGTAAAACCTTAGTATTTCTGTGTTTTTCAGGTACTCACAGACATAGCACAGGGCTGATCCAAATGAGAACGTTTCAGATGCACCAAAAAAACCCCAAATAACTCTACAGGTAAGACTTCAATATGAACATAAATCTAGCAGCTCCTACACCATTTAGGAAGAAAGATGCCTGAATTTCCAAAGATAGCCTCCACAATGTCCTAACCGTATTCAGGATTTGGAAAACCCCAAACTTCTCTAATAAATCCACAATAATTTTTATATGGACATAGAACAAAGTTGAAGGAAGTGCAAGACTTTTCAGGAGGGCCTGTTGTGATAGGACAAGGGGTGATGGTTTTAAGCTAAAAAGGGGAGATTCAGGCTGGACACAAGGAAGAAATTGTTGCCCCTGAGGGTGGTGAGAGCCTGGCCCAGGTTGGGCAGAGAGGTGGTGGCTGAACCATCCCTGGAGACATCCCAGGCCAGGCTGGACGGGGCTCTGAGCAACCTGAGCTGGTGAAGATGTCCCTGTCATGGCAGGGGGGGCACTGGGGGAGCTTTGAAGGTCTCTTCCAACCCAAACTATTCTATGATTCAAAACTGTTTGACAGAATTCAGAGAGGAGTTTTGAGGCCAAACACTACCACCGTGCAGTATTTCCGTGAACCTGAATGAAAACAAACCCCTTAGTTTTTCATGTAAAAATGTGAGCTTTTTCTTGTTTGCATTTGAGCCAGATGTAAAAGCTGTTGAACTGGGGCTGTTTTTTTTTTTTATATTACTTATTTTTTCTCATCTCCTAACAGCCCTTTAGCTTTCCAAAAATTAAAATTTACTTCCAGTATATGCATGTATGTGAAACTGAAAGACATAAAGTAGAAGAACAAACAAACAAAAAACCAAAAATCCTCCTCATGCCTACAATATAGATTTTATAAAAATAACACACAAAGCTTAACTTCCATATTTTATATTCAGCATTATGGGGTGGAAAAACAGAATAATTTTTTTTCCCTTGCTACCATCTGACTCTATAAACCAGGAAACCTATTTCATTACTTCGTTAGCAGAAAATGGCTTTCTTGTGATGATAAAAAGTTAACACTGTACAAAATTTTGCAAATGCACAAATTGCTCTGTGACCCAGCACTGATACAGTCTCTAAGTACAGAACCTCAAGGGCCAAATTGTTTTAGGTATTACACAGCAGGAAAAAAGAATTTAGCATGACATATAGCAAGTTCCAATGTATTACTACTAACCTCTTTGAACCCCTTCTATCCAGTGTAAATTATAAATGACTTTTGCACCGATCGGAATGACAACCTGGGAGCTTTATTATTCCCCACACAATTTAGTTTCCCACCTGGAAAATAATTCACTCAATAAGGTAGGAAAGAACTTGAAGGAAAAAATAATTTAATGTAGCCTATCCAATAAGAACGCTTTAAGCATAAGGCTGTAAGTATGTTAAACTTAACAGTCTAGCAGTGTTTCTCACCAGTTTTAAAAATCCAACGCTAATTCAGTTTTTAATCTCAAATGACCATGTCAGACTGTATAATCAAATCATGCTAATACAGCACCACATCACAAATGACTATGTCAGACTTCATAACCACAATTAGAGCACTTTTTTTTCCTTTTTGTGTTATGACAAAGATCCTAAATCAGAAGAACACATGCAGGTCAGCTAGTGTGACATCCACCAATTTGCAGGGTTCCACTAATCACTACAAAATTATCTAATCTCTGCCACTACTGAAGAAGCATAGAGATAGCAAGTCAACTGGCCCCTTTTATAACACAGGTCACACTCAAGTAAGTCAGTGGCAGCAACTATGCCAACCGATTTAAAAAAACAAACCAAACAAAAACCCACAAAAAAAACCCCAAACACACAAACCAGCAAAAACCCCACAAACCACAACACACTACACATACTAAAAGCTCCACAAAACCGTATAAACCAGACCACATTCCACAGCTACATCTCAGAAATTGAACTTTATGGTCAGCCTGACTGTGGTACCTCATACAAAGAGTTCTGATAGCTCTCTACAATTGACGAAAAGGGCTCATCCAGCTGTGTGTTTTAGCACCAGTGGGGAGTGCTGGAGGTGGCTGTGACCAGCTGGGGCAGTTCATGGACACCACACAGGTCTCCCCACCTCCCCCCCATTACTGAAACCCTGCAATATATACCCAATACATTCCACCCTTTTCCTCTGAGAAGCATACACTTAAGAACTATTTGAATATGCAACCGTAGCAAGCTCTACTTTCAATATAATCACAACCTTAACATAAACATAGAAAAACTGTTTGTCACCTCTTTACACAGTGTTTGCACCTAGCAAATCCCAACATGCTTGGTACTGGTGTTGCCCACACACTCCATCAGTGTGCAACACAGTCTTGCCTCGGGGCGCTTCACTTATCTGACTACCAATTAATATAAACTTTTGATTACATATTTGAGTATTGAGAAAAAACAATTTAAAAAAACAAAACAAAAATAATTAAGGAAACACCATTTTCCTCCCCCTCCCCACGTTTAACCCCAGTCCAACAACTCTCCTTCCCACTCCTAATCTTACCTTGCCTTGTTTTCTCTGAGGCTTCTGCTCAGCCTATCCTCATTCCTTCCGTGAGGCAACAGGCAGGGCAGGATATTGATGTCAGCAAATAATTGTTTCCACCTGCTGCTCCTTGCTTCTTACTCCTTTCCACCATGTTCCTCAGACTGTCCCTCTCCCAGCCTAGGTCTGTACCCCTCAGGGACACCCTTGTTCCCTGGTTGAGGTCCCCCAGGGCCACCATCCCTCACTGTATCCGTGCCCTGAGGTGAATCACCTGCAGGTAACAGGCACCTCAAGAAGGTGGCCTTTCCCACCAACATAAACAAACCAAAACCCACAACTTGTAACACATCTCCTCCCTCTAGCAGCTACTGCCCTTTCTTTAATAAAACCTGATCAGCAGCATCACACACTGCTGTAAAGTTTTGCAGTGAGATGGGTGTTACTGCCTTTCAGAGGTGGCTGGAAGCAGCTGTGGTGGGCACAGGGGGGTTCATGTCCTCCTCCCATACCAAGGACTCTTGCAGTTCCCTGCCACCAAAACACTACTATTTATGTCCAAGACACTTTCATACAATCCAGCACAACATTTTCACACGTAACATAAGGTTCTTTGGAACACTCAATAAAATTAATGAACAAATTAATGTTATCACTTACCAGGCAGGGAAAAAGAAATTCCAGAAAGAGTAGCTAATTCCAAAACAATGTCCTTAGAGCTGCCAGGGTCCCAGTGCTCTCCTAAACAACTAGCCCCATCCAGCCTGGCCTGGGATGTCTCCAGAGATGGGGCATCCACCACCTCTCTGGGCAACCTGGGGCAGAGTTTTGTTTATGCAACAACCTCTGAAAGGACACTGCAGTACTTGTGCAGGTGGAGCCCCTTTCAGTGATTACACTGGGGTGATCACCAGGTGTGTGAAACAACCTCCCACCCCCAAAGCATGTGGTCTACAAAGGTATCCAATGGTGGAGCACAAGAAGTGGAACAGCTGGTCCTGCTATGCCGAAAGGCTTTATGGATGTGACTGCAGTACTCTAAAGAGGATGATGTACAGGTAATAAGTTGTGTAGCCATTATTGTTTAAATGACAGTAACAGGTGGTTGGGTAGCTGTAGAAAGGTTTTGGTTGAAGGGGAGCTGGTGAGCCTGCTTTAGCAGGTGCATTGGACTAGATGATCTTCAGAAGTCCCTTCCAACTCAAACCATGCTGTGATTCTGTGGGAGCTGCAGGGAAGCCACTGTGAGGTGAGGCTGCCTTATACTGGGACACAGCCAGTTACGCAATGGTCCTACCACAGGACACTGCTGAATCCATCAGTGGTGCCGATAGTGTCCCTGGGGAATTAAAAACCCTTAAAATCAGCAGAATGTTCTGGACAGGCAGAGGAAAAGGGAAAAGAGTGAGGAACAACAGAAGGAACACCAAGGTGAGGGAAGGTGGAAGACAGTGCTCCATCTGAGAGAAGATATTTCTGGGCAGCCTGTGGGAGAGCCCGTGCTGGAGCAGATGGATATTTCCTGAAGGAACTGCTGCCCATGGAGAGCCTGTGCTGGAGCAGATCTTCTCCTGCAAGACTGCAGCCTGGGGATAGCCCATCCTGGAGCAGGAGCAAAGGGTGAGCAGCCACAAGGAGTTGTTAGGACAGACCATCCCCTTACCATTCCCCCTCTGCTGGTTGGAGTGGGGCTAGAGTGAAGTTGAGCTTGGGAGAGGGGAAAGGAAAGGTGGTGGTTTAATATTTGTTTTTGTTTTTCGCTATGTGAATCCAGTCTAACTGGTAACAAATTAAATTAACTGTCCCCAAGCTAAGCCTGTTTTGCCTATGGCTGTAAGTGATAAGTGATGTCCCTTTATTTATCTCAGCCCATGAGCTTTCTCCTCCTATTTTCCTGCTTGTCCTGCTGAGAAGGGAGGCATAAGTGAGCAGCTGGGTGGGAATTTGGCCCTTAACCATGGTTTGCTCACCACAAGAGGGCTTGTGATGGGCTACAAGAGTAGTCCACAACAAGAGGACCAGTTTAAAAAAAAAAAAAAAAATTAAGAACACAAAGCACAGTGCTAGGCTGATGATTTGTTCTCTAGTAAACAGACAAAGAAAGTGTTCCTTGCGTGGATGAAGTAGTTGTTGGTACTTAAATCTATAAAGCACATCTATTTTATGCAATCCTAAATATAACAAAATATTACAATGAATCTGTTCAATTTATAGAATCTAGATAGTTTTTTGTGCTTCTGTTGTCTGGACTATTAGAACATATAACTATAATAAAACAACATCTATGTGGGTTAATATTCACAACAGAGATACTATTGCATCGCATCTTGAGAGCAGAAAACATATTGAAATTACATGATATTTAAATGCCACCTCCTCAGAAATTAAATTTGATCTTATTAATAAATAAGAGGAACAAAATCAAACAGAGCAAAAATGTTTGCTTAGGCTTCTCTGCAGGGAGCAGATGTACAATGTGAGAGAAAATATGGGGCTAATGTTGGACTTGGAAAATGCGAGTTTAAGTCTGTTATTAGGCCTTTTGTTCATTTTTTTAGAAGTCCTACAGGTCTGATTAATTCCCATAACTGAGGATCATAACAGGAGGACCTATCCAGGGCACCTCTGCTCTCAGTCAATATGCACAAGCACCTCAGCTTTTTCCAGGTCACTTCTCATTGCCATGGGCACAAGTGACAAGGTTAATGTCACAGAGGCTGCCGTGTGGGAGAAAACCACAAGCTGCCTTGTGCTGATCACAACTGCTTGGGCAGGAACATCCCTGATGGACAACAGCTGTGGGTGACCCAGGCAGGGACAGCCCCTGAGGGGCTGCAGGCATTGGTGTCACACACTGGGGCATGGGCATTAAGGAACAGTGCAGCAGAAAAACCAATAAGTGACAAAGAGCAGCTCCTACGTGTCCTCTGCCTCATGTGTCACCCACTTTGCTGCAGAAATTTGGGTGGACTGAGTGCAGCTTGCAGAAAAACTGAGGAAATCTGAAATCTGAGAGTCGCAAGAATTTATCTTCGTTTTTCTTTAAAAATGTGTGTCCTTTTTCTCAATGTAGGAGTCAGTGATCAGATGTTTGTGTTGATTGAACATAAATTAAGTAAAATTTAATGACTTGAGACCACTGTGCCTGCAGCAGTAACCCCCTAAAGAGGCCTGGATTAGTTCATTTTCTGCCAGTGCTGTACAGTAAAAGAAATAGGGAAAGCGTGTGAAAACTGAAGCAGGTTTGAAGTCCTTCAGGAACAGACTTCTACATCAAATCACTACCTTGTAGCCTGTTTAAGGAAGGGCAGTGAGAACCTAATTCCACTGGCTCAGCCTCTCCTCCTTAAAGCAAAACAGAGCAATCTAATATCTTTCTTCACTTCCCTAGAAAATAACTGAATCCAGGTGGCTTTGTCCTGTGACGGACATGTAAGTGTGCCCAAAACTATAATTTTTTTTCCCAGCACCCGGAACTGTGAGTTGTCTCAGCATCTTACCAGCATCGTTTCTCAAGCCCTTCCCATCCTGTGCCCATGTTAAAAGTGCAACATATCTTGGACAGTTGTTGTCCCACCATTACTTATAGTTACTGGGTATTTGTTGCTCATAGTGTTGAATTGTCACAAGTTTTCTGTAGGTCATTTAACTGTAAAGCTAATGTATGTATTGGAGTGAACACTATTTTGTATGATTATCATTCATTTTCCATATACTTCTCATGCACAAAGTACTAGTAAGCTCCTAATTGATTGATTCTTACTATTGATGAAAAAGATTGCTAATAAGTTTCATAGTGAAAAAAATAAAAAGGAGTTATTAGTAATAGTGATAGGACAAGAGGAAATGGCCTCAAGTTATGCCAGGGAGGTTTATATTGGATATTAGGAAAGAATTATTTACGGAAAGGATTGTGAAGCACTGGAAGAGGCTGCCTAGGGAAGTGGTGGAGTCACCATCCCTGGAGGGGTTTAAAAGGCATTTAGATGAAGTTCTCAGGGACATAGTTTAGTGCCAGAGTCAGGTTATGGTTGGACTCTATGATCCTGAGGGTCTCTTCCAACCAAAATGATTCTGTGATTCTCTCTTATTTGGTGTGAGGGAAGAGAAGAATATGGAAGCCAGGACAGAGAGCACTAAGTCAGGAAACAAGACGCAAATCATCAGGTGGCAAGGACTCAGCTACTGGAATGAGTCCTGATGATTTATTGGTAGAAATAAAAATACTGGTTTACTGGCCTTTCTTACAGACCTTACAGACAGAGAAAAAGCCTCTCTCAGTCCACTCATAAAGAGTGTGCTGTGCTCAGTGGTCTGTGGTCATCTAACAGTCTTTACAGAAAGGACTTTTGTCCCCTGCTGCTTCACAGAATACCTAGCGAGGAGCAACAAGCAGGCTGCTGGCATCCCAAGACGAAGTACTGTCTGAAAGACAGGCAATGCTAAAAGAAAGCTTTTTCTTGTCTTCCAAATTACTGTGCCCCTGTCAACATTTGTCCTTAGCCAAGAAAGAATCCTACCCAATCTTTTGCCAAGTTTTGTTGTAGCCTAGGAATGAGGGCTTTCTGCCCAAGCTGGCCTGGGGAAAGCAGTAAAAGGCACTGACCACAAACACACTCCTTAGCTGTTTATCCCTGAACCCCATGCTTTTCTAATGATTGTCTCTAAGCCATAAGCTCTGGGCTCTGTCAGACCCTGCTCTCTGCTGGAGCTGGCTTTGGAGAATTTCCAAAGCTGGTTTGGAAAAGTCTTGCTCAGACATATGTCTGTACCGAATCCATAAGTCATGCCAAAATACTGCATCTCCTTGAACTCTGATTCCAGAGAGGAGGGCTGGAGCCCTGATTCTTCTGAGAGTGGAAGACAGTTTTCATTTTATAAAAGCTTGAAGTGATCTGGTTTGAAGGTTTAAGAAAAGTCACTCATTCTCTCTTTTCCTGATAGCTGCTCAAATGAATCTACAGGGTTTATGAGGGGGTCGACTGGAATTGGTTGATCTTAGTTTATTTGCTTACCCAACACAACTGTGTGAGGAAGGCAAGGAAAAAGCCGAGCAAACCTTGGCTTCCTTCAAATCTACTGGTCTTTCATGTAACATAGTTTTATATATTATGTACTTTTTAAACATTTTCATGTGTCATTTCTGAGACTGCCTAAGTGGAAATGAAGCTTCAAGAAAGCCAGTTTGTACTTTGCTCTTTGTTCTTGGTTAGCAGTGTTAGAAGTAGGGTACCAAGCTGAGGACGGGGCCAGAAAGGTGAGGGAAGCACTGTCACTGGAAATCAAACAGTTTTAGAGGTCCTGTGGCTCAGCTGTTTGTTTGATATACATTCCTATTCTCACAAAATAAATGTGTTAGGAAGTCGGGTCCATCCCATCTGGATATGCCCTTGTCATTAGAAAAAACACTGCAGATTCTTCCAGTCATGGATGAAAATTGTGCACTACTATGGCTGAAGTAACAACAATCAATTTTCCTTCCCCAGTCATAATCATCCCATGGACATGAAAGCTGCTGATATATATTTCAGGGAATGCCAGCAGAAAACACTTTCTTGAAACAACTGATACAAACCTCCAGGTTCAGCAAAAGGAGGAAAGTCATGTAATTTTTGTCACAAAAACTTTCTTTAACCATTGTCATTACTCTCTAATTATTTAATTGCTAGTTTTGGCATTGATTGTTGAACTTCTGTGATTTTTTTTTTTTTTTCTGTACTAAAAAACTACGCAAAAATGCAGGCAGTAAAATTACTAATTACAACAGTCTGATCCAAAATCAATTTCAGTGAAGAGACACCTAAATTTCTCCTCTCCCATCTGACGACATATCATTCCTTATTTTGTCTTCTACTCACTTGGAACAGATTCTGGCCAGTGTGAAAATATTTTCTTTTCTTTGAATCTCTATTCTATGAACCTTTTTTTGTTTTTCTTTAGAACTGTCTGCTTTTATTAGACAGAATAAAAACAAAAAGAAAGTGGAATACAGGACAGAAGTTGTAAGAACAAAGCATTCAAGTAATCTTTCGTTCTCTTTTTATTTATTTCTTTTCCACTAACCTAAGATCAGATCATGGTAGGAGACCCTGAAATATAAAGATACATGGGGTGTGACTGTACATGTGCAAGTGTGTGTCACAGAGTTTGGAGAGTCATTTAGAAATACGTTGGAAAAAGTTCTCCAAATCAGGCCTAGATTTAGAAGCATTATAATATTTCAATATTGATATTTCTAGGTAGACATAGGTAGCAAGACGCTAAGAAATCTGTAGGTATTGTTCTTTTTCCTGAAAATACTAAATGAAATTTTCATGAAAATACTAAATCTAAATTTTCAAATTCAAGAATCTGAGTACAAAAATATATTCATTTCTCTTTTTACTTACATGACATAATACAAAATCTCAGTATTTGTGGCCTTCATCTGTGAGTGTAAAACAGAGACGTGATGTTATTGCATTATAAAGGTGCTGTAAACTTTAAAACAAAGCAGGTGACTGTGTAAGCTCTAGTTTTGAGAAAACACAGAACAAATCTTAATGATTCGGTATGAGCATTGATGTTGATCACATCTATCTTATTGAAGGCACTGAACTCAGAGCTTTGTCACCTTCTTGGTACAGGAAGGTTTTCCTCCTGTGGTCTGGTACAGAACCTAATCTAGACTCTTGATTGTTAACTGCTGATATTTTGTGCCTTCTGTTTATAATTTGCATTCTCTTCCCTATCAGCTCCTCATTGGCTTAGACAGCAAGTCAGTTGAGGTAGAAACCTCCAGGCCTGGGATGAGATAGTGAGCCATGGCTGGAAACCTTCTATGTAACTCAAATACAAATGGAAATGAGTCACGCTATCAAAAATAGATTAACCACTTCAACCTAATTTGTTACCTTCACTGTGGTCTTCCCAGTCTCTTCCTAGAACATAAAATTCCAGTATTAGCATTCTTTCCGATTCTATTTTGTGATTTTCCTCTTAACACATATTATGTGGCAGGTTTGTTTTTGTTTTGTTTTGTTTTAATTGCTCCAGGTAGTATGGCAGACAGAATTCTGTTAAACAACTGACAATTTTTGAAACAACAAAAGATAAACTTTGTGATAAATACAGATCCAATAAATAGAACTGAAGTTCCATTAAAATTTCATTAGTCTATTCAGCCATACTCTTCACACTCCATTCCTTCCCTTCGTGGGCTAAATCAGATGTTAATGCACATATATTTTTGACAGTTTTGATAACTTTGCTGCTTTTTAGAGATTAAATCTGACAAGCCAGCAGCCCCATTCTGTGTCTGGGAATATGGAGATGGCAATAACAGGAATTATTTTAGGCAGGGGAAGCTGCATTAATAATGAAGAGCAGTTTTCAAATAAAGAGAAATTAGTGAAGGGCATTAAGAAATTCTTTAAAGTCTCAAAGCATTGCCTCTTTTCCATTTCAATAAAATCATAGTAAATTTCTATGAAGAGCTTAATGACAGAACCATTTGCTGTTGCAGCAGCTGTAAAGAAAAATGACTTTAATGAACATGAAGACATAACAAAAAGTTGCAACTTTAGCTGTTAATATAAAACCCTGTTTTTCCCAAGGCGGGGAACATAAGTTTTGTTTACTAACAGTAGAATTTATAAACTCTTACACAACCTTATTACAAATAAATAATTACATTGCAGAACAATTCCATTAATTTCCCGAAATAAAGCTGCACAGCTGAGCGCATGAAAGCTAAGGAATATCTGAATTAACAGAGTCTCAAGTTTCATGCCTGTATTTTTCCTGGAGCTGTTTTTCGCTAACTAAACTGAAAATAAAAATTGTGTTGTGTGGAGAAACACTAGTGTCCTCAGGGGTGGTCAGTAGGGCTAGAAGCTCTACAAGTCTTTGTTATTCCTTTGGCCATTTATTAGCTGCTAAGCTCAAGAAGTCCTCACTTCTTTCCTTCAGATTCCCTACCCAGGGCCCCAGATAATCTCTCTAAATATATAGTCTTCCTTTCTCCTTCAGACAGCCCATGGTCTCATTTCCAGTCATTATGTTCAGTTGGCTTCACTGCTTCTTCTGACTCTCTTACCTTGGCCTTTACATGCTCATCCTTCATACAGCCTAATTTGTAATCAACCTCTATTGTTTCTTTCTGTCCACCAGCTCCTTAACTTATCTAAGTATTGCTTTTCCCCAGTGCCTGTCTCAAACTCCTTGCTCACCTGTATCTGTTTCCACTGTCAAATTCTGGAATCTTTGATGAGGGAAAGAAAAACTTTTTCCCACTCTCAAACCCACTGACTTCCTTTCTTCCTGAATGACAAGAACATGAAAATCCAAGGCTATCTTTTTCACCTAATCAGTTCTATTTTCTTCTTTCCTCCAAGCCCCTTTCTTCTGAAGCAGTCTTTCTGAGTGCCCCAGTTCTCAGATGGTTTAGGATTCATCTACAGCTGTGTTAAATTTAAGTCTATTCTAAAGTGGCCTGTTTATCTCCATCAACTGTAAGTTTCCAGAGAGTTAGTTATCGTTCCCTCAATGTCTTCAGGGTGAAATATGCTTTGGTATTATTTCTCTCTTTTCATTGAGCTAAGAAACCTTAGAAAAAAATTAGACCAGACATTCAGTTTTCAAATGATGAGACAATTTATGAATTTTTCTGCACCTTAGTTATCTCTTACAATTCTCCTCTTTTACAATTCTACTGTCTCAGTAGGATTTAAAAGAAATCTCTAGTCATGATTTGAAACTCCCCGGGTATGATTCCTTTCTTAACAAAAGAAATGTGTTTCCCCATATTTGTCTTTAGAAACACAGGACTATTTTGACTGAAATCTTCCAAAATATTTTAGCCTAATGTGAATGGGAAAGAAACCATCAGTCTGAGCGGTTTAGGTTCATCAAGCAAAGTTCCATGTGGCTAAAATTAAATGTTGATTCTAGTAGATAACCTTGATAATACCACAGTTATGACATTGGGGAACAGGTCACATTGCAGAAGTTGGTAACAGACCTGGAGAAATCTAATTTCCCTACCCAGTGTTCAGTAGTCATTAAAATTGCAGCCTTTTGTAACATTCATTTGTTAATGGTAAAAAGTAGAATTAATTACTGGCTAAGAGCTCTGTTACACACTTTTTAAAAGGTCTAATTGAAAGCACATCAAATTAAACAGCAAAGCTTGAAATTACTTTGCTGCACATTTGTAGAGAAAGAAAAGAGGCATGTCCCTGTACAGCCTGGAGAGGAAATACTGAACTTCTTAGCATAGATTAGCAATTAGGGGAGAAATGACTTAGTATTTTTGGTAAAATACCTTCTCCCGACCAATCCCATTTAGCCATATACCCATTTAGCAAGCAAAGCTGGATGTTTCCTCAAGGGTATCAGTGATACAAGTTGCAGTTTCCTAAAATCCCAGTTTTGAATCTGTACTAGGGAAGGATCTAAACCCATAGCTATAGACCGTTTCCTGAGATTATTTCCATTTCTCCCCCATTTCTTACCCATAAAGGAACTGGTGTATGTGACAGAGTGTATAGACAAACTTCTTTTCTCTTTGTCTACCTATGGATATTATTTAAGGAAACGGAATAGTTCTTGAGGAGCAGATTCTATACTTTGATTTGTGTCAACTTTGCTGTCCTTGCTCCTTTGAGGGAGGTTTATTTCTCAATTTGGCTTTTCACAGCTGGCCCGTATTTCAACCTAGATAAACTGATCCGCTACAAAGACAGTATCTAGAGGTAGCAAAATTTTCTGCTGACTCTTGCCCCAGATGTTCGGTTTCCAGCTGCTTACGATTGCTGAATAGGTTTTGATTCATAAACAGGCAGTATTGACAGTAATCCCTCACAAAACCGTTACTTCATATCAGACACTTGCAGCACATAAATCCTATTCTCCAAGGAAAATGCATTATGTTTTACCCTTTATATACTCAGAAACACTGCGTACAATACATAATATCATTCCCTCATAAAGAAATTTAATACAACAAGAATATGTAGCTATAACCTGCTTCCATCAATGTGTGCAAATACATCTCACTTGCATATCACTGGGGATACGGACAAATAGAATGAGCCCTTGCAATAATGACAAAAATTGCACTGAATGGATGGATTTCTTTTTTTTTTTTTTTTTTTTTTTTTTTTTTTTTTTTTTTTTTTTTTTTTTTTTTTATTCTCCTGGATTTCATATGATCAGCATTGTCTCTCCAGGAAGTTTGCTGATTCTCTGTAAGAGTTCAACATAAAATTTATTAAGCCACTTCTGTAAATTCTGCTGGCTACTCAGTCGAAACCTTAAGACTTCTTTGTAAATCAAGACACTGAGCTTCTAAATCAATGAGATTCCTTTGAAGTCTTGACCCGGCATCTAAAGAAAAAGGAATTGCACAGTGATTCAAAGATTAGAATAGGAAAAAGAGATATCACTGCTCAGATTAGCTGGTTGAGTATAATGATGGACGATGAACCAAAGGCAAACAGAAGTCTTTTCTGTTACGCTGATGTGTTAATTTCAGACTTTGTTATATATTTTAAAATAAAACATAGGTTGCAGGTATTATGAAAGGAACAGTATCTTTACAGATGAGTAAACAACACACAGAACAGCTGACAAATACTTGCATTAACGTATAAAATACTTGTCCTGAGAGACCATAATTCATGCGCTAAAATAAAACATGGTTTTGCCAGTTGGTAACTAGAGGTGATGAGTATGTGTTTTGTCTGTGTGGGGAATGAACAAAGGAAACAAGAAGCAAACCAGAAATTTTAAATAAATAAAATATACTTTCTCACAAGGTACAAAGCCAAGAGTCTCATCCATTTTCATGGGCCAAATAAATTTTACTCTCCTTCCTAAGATAGCATGGCTGCATTCCTGTATAAAGATTGAACGGAAGCATATGGAAGTCAAAAGAGAAGATTTTGATTAGCTTCAGCTAACTTTAAAAAAATCCACAGATAAAATTATTTCATACTGTTTCATATATAGAGAGCGGGGAAGGAAAGCTAAACCACATAGAACAAATGTACTTTAAGCTTGGTCTAGTACTTTACTAGTCACTCCTAATTTTGTAGGACTCCATCTCTTTGAGCAGAAATGCATTTTCAAACACTAGAAACTCAGACCACAGGATCATGAAGTGACAAGAAAGAGATAAGTGCAGTGCAGGGATTTGCAGACAGACCCTATACAAAGAGGAACAGCTCACTCAAATAAATACGAAGACCTGTACTGCTAATAAGTCTGGTGTTCCCAACTAATAAACCTGTTGTAAACCTCTCTTTTATTCATCACTTGAAGACTTCCAGAAATCTTGTATAACAGACTACACAGATGCAAACCGACTTATCACAATTATTTTAGTTGTTTTAAAGAAAAAGAAAAATAGATAATAGGTAATCTGATGCTGAATCATATACTCTTGCAGTGATTGCCTGGTAACATTTGCATTAACAATCAGAAGGATTCATAAAACAAGCTCAGCAAGATGTCTGAAAACATTACCTGTCTTAATGAAGGAGATCGTATTTCATAGTTTGGGCTCCAAACAAAGCATAGTTTCAACAGATTTTTTTTAAGAGCTCATATGGCAAAGTAATCTGTGTTCACATTTTGTGTTGCCTGAAACTTTTTGGATCGTAATCAAAACATGTTCTGTTGGTTTATTTTCAGAGTTGTTTTGTTTTGTTTTCTGTGGTAGATATTTTGCCTTTCTTTTCCATACAACTTCTTGCATGCTTCTTGCCCTCCCAATCCGCCCAGTCAGAAAAGCAGGTTGTCATCTAACCCTGATAATACTTATCTTGTTATCAATCTTCCCAGTTGTCCTTCTTGTGTATTAGGCAGGATGTCCTGGCCTTTTGCAGTACCTTGTTCTTATCTTCTTCTTTGTTTGGCAGCTTTTTTTATCGTTTGAGTGCTTTCAATTTGTCCTCCTTTATAGCATCAGAACAATGTGACGACTAAAAGTGTTGCAAAAAGTTATGTGTTGTTGGTTACACTGGTTTCACATGCATATATTTGGGTTCAAGGAAAGCTAACATGATATCCTGAATAGTGCATTTTTAATGAGCAAGTGTCATAGTCCTCTGCTTTTGCTATCCTAATCTTCCCTGTTTACAGTAAATAAAGTGTATATTAGATAACGTGGGAGATCTGAAGGAAAACTTCCTCAAGGGAGTTATATTCTACGAATTCTTTCAGTTTGAAGTTTGCACATCGTTTTTTTGTGCATCACTAATGAAGTTAATGACTCAGCTAGATTCTCTTAAAAGTAGCTTCTGTAACTCCACGTAAAGCCTGGATCTTTATTCGTAGAGTGTTTGCCTGCCCTCTAATACCTGCCCTCACATTTTCTTACTCTCTCAAGAGTCTTTAGATTAACAGATGTCACACTTTGGCTGTATTGGCTCCAGGGGTCAGTCTACAGAGCAGCATCTCTGCTGAGGAGAGATGAAAATAACATAATCCAATCACTAGTGCAACATTAGATTAACCAGGAGACCTGGATTTTATTCCTGGCTCTATCACTGATAGTTTGCACTACTTAGAGCAAATAATTCTGTTTGCTGCCCTTTCTGTTTTCTTATCTATGAAAAAAAAAAAAAGAAAGAGAGAGACTTTTTTTTTAGCAACATCCATGAAATTAATACATTAGAAATAATGTGTGAAAGCTTTAGTTGTCATTTTAGCAAGAGATACACTCAAAAATAATACCTATTTTAAACTCTCAATGCTTCCATTAAATCCATGGGGTTTTTATAGCAGACAATGTGACAAATCAGTAAGAAGTAATAAAAAACTGATACTTTTCACTTCTGAAAAGCCCAGAATATATTCACAAAGTTCTTTTTTTCAAGATGGACTCTGACATAACAAATCAGACTTCTTCGTGTTTCTTACAAAGTGTGCTATCAACTTCACAGATCTTAATGCAGAAGCTCATTCAAAGACTTCTGCTAGCCAAGGTTTCCAGTGAGAAATACCTTTCCTGACTGTAATTTAAACTTCGGGATGAGGAGGCTACATCCAAGAAAGAAAATAACTGTCATGTTTCTGAATTTACAGAAATGGTGTTTCGCTGTGTAAAAAAACTTTGCTGGAGATGGTAGACTAGCTGTAAAAGATTTTAGGGGAAGACCAGGGAAATCATATTTGTTACTATCACAAATTGTTATTTGTGCTATGAATAAGTCAGTAGTAATCTCATATTAATGTGCGATGGAAGCCTCACTAATTTTAGTATGCTGCAGACACTGTTCCTCTGATAAAAAGGGCTTAAAAGGGATAAAAACCTAGGGAAAGGCTTCCCATACAATTTGATTGAGTTTTATTAGTCTTCTGATTAAAACCTTTTAATGTACCTGTCAAATATACATGCCACCTCATCAAGCCTATGCTGCACGTGTTAAGACATACCCATAGATGTCTTAGAGAAACCACCTAGATGCCCAGCTCCGCTAAAACCTCACGCTTACAAAGTTGTTCATTCTCCTCCCCACTGTGGCTGACTTGGCAATAGGTAAAATCATGAACGATTGCCTCCTTTGAGTTTTTCAGCGTTTTCACTTCCAGCTGATATTTACAAAAAGTTGAAATCCTATGAAGTATAGGAGGAAAAAATAAGTCATCTTGAGTTAGCAGATCTCCTAAAGTACCCAAGATGGCTGACTGTGCAGGAATCTCATGAAAAATATCTCATTCTTCTTTGGTAAGTTCTATTTCTTAAAAAGCTGGAGAAGAAAAATGCAGCAAGGAACATGAAATAGAACATAAGTTGTGAAATCCACTTCTTTCACTTCTTCAGGTGTTCAGTGCTATATACTGGATTGTAGCTCATGATGGCCAGCTGTAATGGATTGATATTGCCAGACACTTATTCAACACATCGAATTACATTTTGGATTATAAATGACTAGAAATCAAATGCGTAAGTGTAATCCAGGTGGGAAATGGAATGTATCTTTCTCCATCCCCTTAAAGCAGTGACAGACAAGACAATTTGGGAGAAGAAAACCTTTATCTTCATTTTCAGTATTTGTGCCCTATACTAATACTGGATGCAGATACCTGCAGCTCATTTTCATAGGGCCAGTGCTGTTCCTGTGGAGATTACATACGTTCTGGTATTGGTTCCAGTCAGTCATTAGGCAAAGGACACTCCTGAAGTTTAGACACAGCTCTTCCTTGCTTCAGCAAATATCTTCTAAAAGGTTAAATGGATTAGACCTACATTATACAACACAGCTTATTTTATCAGAAAGAAAGATTTTAAAATCACAGATGTTAACCAATCATTTTTTGGTGTTGAATTGATTACAAACTTGATTAAAAACTGCACAGTGCTTACTGAGTACAGAAACATTATAGCACCCATGGAACATGGACTCTAGAAATGACATACTAATGTCTATAAACCCTGCACATATGCGTGCTTGGCACTGTAAGCCCAAGCTGTTCTGTTTAGGGCCTGACTGATTTTCACAAATACTTAGAACCATCTCAGAGGCTACAAAATCCCTTTTCTGCTATCTTGGCTAATGGAACTCTGTCCCCCTCTTCAGTTGAATTGGGATATACTATTTACCATAAGTAATCACCTGCAAAGCATATCCTACCTCTATTTAGAAGCAGTAGCCAATAGCATTGAAGAATTCTTATTTTAGTGTGAAATATTCCTATTCTGAACTGTCAAGGCAGCCACAGCAACCGAGGCAGAACTTTTTTTCTGTTTTATTTTATTTATTTTTTTTTAGACTTGAGAGTCCAAGAGGATTCTTGAGAACTGAAGGACAGGCAGCTGAGATATACTCATAGATCATATATTAGTGACTGTATAAACCCATTCTTATATCACTGAAAGAAGATGTGCAGGTTTTTCATTTGTTCAGGTCTAACGCATACATCAGTAGTAACTTCAAATGAATCTACTTTGAATAGGAGCTGTCCATTATATACAGATGATATTCTGGAAGTCAATGACTAGTTGAATTGTCTCCAGTTTTAACAGTCTTACCATTAGAGCCAATGCTATTCATCCATCTCTTCCCATTTTCTTTAAATACTTCGTATATCATAAATGCCATGCCCCATAGCCCAGCAAGCTTAGCTGGGAGAACTAAGACAAAAATGCTGTTGTCCAAATGCTTGCTCAGAGGGTACTGCAAAAAGCTTGAGCTAGAGAACACTTGTGCCAGTTTGCTTAGTAAGTGAGGCGAGTTAATGTGTACTGAGTAAATCAGAAGGAGTCCAAAAAGCCCAATATCTAAAGTCCAATAATCACTTAATTCAAGACAAACATTCTTGGAACTGTAATTAGCAAATAATATTTATTTCTAGTCCTTTCCTGCAAGGGTATGATGCAATTATAGAGGATAACCTGATGACAAAAGATAATGACAAATCTGGACAGGGATCATAAGGCGAAAAACATTCATAATAGCTAATAATAGAATGAATTAGTTTTCCATAGTAGAGCTGTGCCACTGGTGATTTCTCACTGACATTGACAGAGGTGGAATGGTCAAGTGTTGGCTGTACTATTTTTTTATATTTTAAAGGGAAACATTATTCACAAAGAAGTAATTGCTTTGTGCGTCATTGTCAAGAACAATAGATTTCTTCAAGAAACCACTGAGAAGACTGTTGCGGATGTTATGAATTGCACCTCCAAGCTCATCTAAGCCTGAATGGAAAGGGCATTGATATTACTGTCAACTTTACCCCTTCTTTGATAGAATAAGTCTCACAATTCCAGGACAAATTCATTCATTTTCTCTGTTATCTCTGCCTGTCCTGTCATCATTTCTTCCTGAGTCCAAGGGGAAAGGTTTTTACTGGCAGGTGAGAGTGTGTTATTTAAACTCATCTCTGCTGTCATAGCTGCTGATCAAGGATCTTCCGCGGATCCTTATGACTTGTCCTTAGCAGCCGTTATTACACTCAGAACCACTCTTGAGTCACTCTGTAACCTGTAACATTTAGGTGCATCTTACTATTTTCTCACGTAAGTTTTCTATTACTGTCATGACTTCTGAGTCTTCCCCTGACATTGCAGAGAAGTAGGTACCTTCGTTCAACTTGTCCTGAGTTTCCTGGTAGCACTGCCAGTAGCTTTGTGTCACATCTGAGTCTTCTGCCTCCATGAGCTGGCTAGACCATTAAAGACATTTTGGCACTGCTTTATATTAGGTCTTTTGAATTTATCGCAAACACGAAATAAAGTCTACTAGTCACTTGGCCCTGCGCAATTTGACTAGCAATTAGAAATTTTAACTGAAGACACTTCTGAGTTCTAGAACTGGGACTTGGAGGGAAGAAAAGGAAAATGTGTATAGTTAGAGCTTTGTCCATTTCTGCTTTTTAGCTACTAAAATTTCTAAGTCCATCAGAAAGCAACTGAATCACCATGGCTTGTGTAGTGGATGGACCAGTCGTTTCATCTTTCACTTTCTTTGTTTGGCTGGGTTTGTTTAGTTGGTTTGTTGGTTGTTTTTTTTAAAGGCAGAAAATAGTAATAATTTGTCATCCACTCTTAATTTAATTTGTTTTCTATTTTCTTTGTCATTTGGTAAATGACATATTACTGGAAATAAAAGTTCAAGATGGATGTGCTACTAAAAGCCCATGAAACCTGCTACACAATGAGATTATCCCCCAAACCCTAAAGGATTGTAGACCTGGAAACAGGATTTCTGTGAACTGCTACAAAGAGTGAGTGCAAAAGAGGAAACCCATGATATCAAAACCCTCTAAAATTAAATAAATAAACTCTTCAGCCTTCTTATGCTTGATTGATGAAACATTTTTAGAGCAGTAATATAGGAAATAACGCTGGCAGATTTTTTGAAAGATGGTGTATTTTTTGAGGGGAGTCGAATTCAGGTGGCAGTATAATGTCTCACCTTTCCTCTAATTTTTCTAATAGCCACTGATTTCTCTAATAGACTCTACTCTTTAGTGTGTTTGACTTTTAAAATGATAACCTGATTGTCTGGCAAAAGTCTGAAGTATTATCTTAATTCTGAAAAGATGGTTCTGAACTGTGCGTAGTTTTGAGTGAAGCCATGAGGCTTATTAGGAAAATTTTGCAACAGCTGCTGTATGAATGACTATGGCAAGAGATGTGTAGAAACAGATCCCTGGCTGTGTGCAATGGTTGAATTCAAAGAGTTCATTGCTCTTTCTAAAAGATTTTAAATTATAAATCAGTGTTTGCAGCTCTGCTTTTTTCCTTGTATCCGCTTGCCTAAAATGGTGTTCCTTTCACTGAGAAAACTTGGTGAATATTCCTAAATTATATGATTTTATTGTGTTGAAATAGGTTATCTTGTTTCGGTAGTTTCTTAACAAATATATTGCTTCAGTGATTCTGGTGTTTGTGTATATTGATGTAACATTTCTGAAACTACTCTGACTTACATGAAAAATAGGAAGAGATATTATCAGAATGGGGTCTGTCTCATAAAACTTGGTGTAGTTATGATTGGAGGGGGTGCTAGAATGGATCTGCTTTAAATGCCTCATTAATACCTGGGGCAGTTGTGACTTAAATACAAACACCATTCATAAACGCCGTGGAAAAATATGTTGCACTGATTTAGGTGGTATTTCCACAAATTGTTCTTATTTCTGATTCAATTTCACCGAGGAAATGCTTAGGAACCTCATTCAAATGCCTCATCTATCCTTAATAAATAGATGTATCTGGTTCTGGACATCACTGAGGAAAAAGTGAAGAAAGAGAAGAGATGCAGGAAAAGATGGTTGCAGACATGCGGTTGTAGTGGGAAGTTTAGTAGCATCTGTCTCATTTTCATTCTTGAGGAGACACATACTACTTTGAGAACCCTTTACTTGCAGTAGAAAGATCCGTATCTCAAGATACTGGTCTAAGGAACAGGATGAGCATGTTACACATCAGATCTGAAAACACAAGAAAGTGGAGTTGGAGAATAATCCTCCTGAAAAGTGAATCAATCTCCATGTGGTTATGGCTATGCTGAATGTACACAGGTGTCTACATCAGCATTATTTTTTAACTCAGATTTAGTATTATACAGTTTCCACATAAAGTTGTATCTCTCTCCTCTAGAAAGAGGACATATCCATATGAGGAACATATCCATATGTTCTGATGATTTTAGCTGATATTTACCTATCTGCTAAGGGCTTCTCTGTACTGTTTGGGGTACAATTCTCAAAGCTTTTCAGGTCAGGACCTTAGGGGTTTGAAGAAAAATAGGATGCTGTATTGCTTAGCTGGGAACTAAATTGTGAACTTAGCTATGTTGTTTTACTTTTTTAGAAAGGACTAATTGATTTAGGAGGCCCTTGCTGCTGCTTTTTCCATTCCTTTGCTATTGCTCTATTTCTGTCAAATCAGCCCATTATTTTCATTAAATATAGAATTAAATACATTTATTATTTTAAATGGATTCTAAGGGCGAAGTCTTATCCATTGTAATAGTGTAAAGCCATGTTAGTGGCAGGGTAAGCCTCAGGCTTACACAATTGGAATCCCATTAAAAGCAAGAAGCTTTGCAATTGTACTGTAAAGGATAAGACATTTTCAGGAGTCCTCCACACAGACATTAAGTGTGTCAGGGAAAGGTATAACATAAAAAACCCTCAGATTCTTTTTAGAGTATCCATGAGAGGCTTTACAGCTGCTTAACTTGTTCACGGCTACCATGTGTACATTGTGCTCTTAAACAGGTACGGCTGAGTGCCAGGGTCGTAGTTTAACCATCTCCCTTCTGCTTCTTAGAGTGTTTCCCAGTAGGGGAACCTTTTGAAGGAAGGTTGAGACTGCCTCTTCCCAGAAAGCAACTGGCCACACTTGGAGGAGGAGGTTTGTGGAGTGCAGAGGTGGACACACGAACAACACGAAGTACATAACCTATAGCACGGCAGAGATAGGAAGGTGCTGAGAGAGGTGGAGCAGACACATAACCTGGCCTCGTGTAACAGAAAATATCTTTTCCAAGCGACCAGAGGTGATTTTTATTGCAATTCAAGATTCCACTGAAAAGAGTTTGGACTGAGACCAAGCTTAAATGAAAAAATTCCACCTGCAAAGACACAGTGCAGAGAGGGAATGAATGGCTTTTATTGGTGTTCTGCTGCTTCTTGAGTTTCTTCCACTTCAGAAAGTCTTATACTTATTTTTGCTTCTTTTTTTTTTTTTTTCCTTAAGTCTGCTCATAGAGTTTTTTATGTACTTTTCAACAAGAAAGGTTCTAGTCACTCTTTCATCAAAGTGCTGGTGCTCCTGGGATCCAATAGAATAGAACAGAATATTTCAGCTGGAAGATACCTGTAATGGTCATCTAGACCAACTTCCTGACCAATTCAGGGCTGACCAAGTTAGAGCATGTTGTTAAGAGCATTGTCCAAATACCTCTTCAACACTGACATGCTTGGGGCACCGACCGCCTCTCTAGGAAGCTTGTTGCAATGTTTGAACACCTTCTTGGTAGAGAAATGTTTCCTAATGTCCAGTCTAAACCTCTCCTGGTGCAGTTTTGAACCATTCCCATGCGTCCTATCACTGGATACCACTCCTCTCCCAATTTATACTGTTTCCTGCGCTACTCTGTGATAGTAGATGTTCCACTTTGGCCCTATAAATTACCTGTAACTGATATAAATCATTATTTTGCTAGAAAATTTTGGAAACACTGCAGATGTGCAGGATCAATCTGACTCAGAACTCAGTCAAGTAAAATAACACTCTATTTCATAGCACCTATTCAATTACTGCTCTTCACAGGGACAAAAATGCCCCACTTCCTATGATGAGATCCTGATGTCTTCTGCCCTAAGGTTATTAATGTTCTGGAATCATATTTAATACTGGAGAAAAAAAGAACATGAAAACCCTTTTCCTTCTGTGAAAACACAAACTTACAGAGGAAGTCTATCACAAGAAGGAGAGTGGCTTATTTTACCTTTCTTTCTTTATTTTTTTTTCCTATTCAATTTTGCTAGCGTTGTATGCAGTTTGTTACTCAGCATCTCAGCTTTTTGCCCACGCTGCAGTATAGTCTTTGCCTTCCACAACTGAGAATGTTTCATTAACTACATGTAAAGTGAGAATGGGATCCCATCATGAGGCAACTTCTGATACACGCATATGTATTTTATATTATATATTTTCACGTAAATGTATATTCCTCTCCCTCCCCCTTTCCTTCTGATGTCATTTTTGGGAATTCTGGTCAACAACAGGTTGATCATGAGTCAACAATGTGCCCTTGTGGCCAAGAAGGCCAATGGCATCCTGGGGTGCATTAAGAAGAGTTCGACCAGCAGGTCAAGGGAGGTTCCTCCCCCTCTACTCTGCCCTGGTGAGGCCGCATCTGGAGAACTGTGTCCAGTTCTGGGCTCCCCAGTTTAAAAAGGATAAGGAATTACTGGAGGGAGTCCAGCAGCAGGCTATGAAGATGATGAGGGGCCTAGAGCACCTTTCTTATGAGGAAAGACTGAGAGAGCTGGGTCTGTTCAGCCTGGAGAAGAGAAGCTGAGAGGGGATCTCATCAATGTTTATAAATATCTCAGAGTGGGTGTCAAGAGGATGGACCAGACTCTGCTCAGTGGTGCCCAACGATAGGATGAGGGGCAGCAGGCTCAGGCCGAAATACAGGAGTTTCCATCTGAACATGAGGAGAAACTCCTTTACTTTGAGGTGCCAGAGCCTGGACCAGGCTGCCCAGAGAGGCTGTGGAGTCTCCTTCCCTGGAGACATTCAAACCCTCCTGGACACCTTCCTGTGTGATCTGCTCTGGTGAACCCGCTTTAGCAGGTGGGTTGGACTGGATGATCTCCAGAGGTCTCTTCCAACCCCAACCATTCTGTGATTGTGTGCTACCTGTACAATAGTGTCCCTGAGGGAAGGAAGATACTGTCACAGGAGGCTTATTGCTTTCCAGGGACAATCTGAGAAGCCACAGAGAGATTGCTGAGGCTTGTCTAGCCCTTGGACCAGTACTGCACCTTGTTCACCTGCACCAGTACCACCTACGTTAGCACCAGTAAGTACTACAGGAGCAAATCAAGAAAGACTACAGAGCTCTAGGAGCAAAAGTGAAGGACATGGAAGACCTGATGGGCTCTTTGTAGTCCTGAGTTGGACGTGCTATAGTGGACAGTCTCCAACAGAAATAGATGCATCATGTAAGTTATAGTAACTGGTTGTGTGGCTGGTGTTGCAGGCAGCCTCTTGGCTTTTGTAACCATGGGTACTTCTTCAAAAAACAGAGCAAGAGACAGGATCCATCCACAAACTCATGTTGCATTTTGTCTCCCTGACTACAAAAATAGCTATATTTAATCTCCATTTTCATTTGTTTCAAATTTAGAGGGGATGAAACCCAATTATAATCATACCGGAAGACCTATGGTAGAGTAATATGCATATATGTGTATTAATTTATGCAATATTTTTCACTTTCAGAAAGTGGTATTTGAACTTGGAAAAACTTAAATACTGCCCAAATTAGGACAGCTATGCCACATCCTTAGAGGTTTTATCATAATATCTTTGCTTAATCCAAATAAAAGTGCCAGAATTAATGTTATTCTTATGGAATGTGGTGCAGAGGGACTTACAGTAAAACCTAACAATTCCCTGACTCTTCTAGATGGAGTAAGAAAAAATATCTTTATGGATGATGATTAAATGTAAGACGTACTTTTGGATTCAAACCAGTATAATGTTATGCTGGTCATTAAAGTGAACTGCTGCTTTCCTCTCATTTTTATGACAGAATTGAAGAGAAAAGCACTGGAAAAATACTGATCTTATAGGATGAAAGTTTATAGTATGATCCTTTGCAAGTGGCAATTTGCGGAAATAAGTGCTGAGTTCATGGGTGTACAGGGAGAGGGATTTATTTCATCTGATTTTAGACACCCAGAATGAGATGTCTGCAAGTAAGCTAGTAACTTCTATACTCAATAGAGAGAAATAGGCAGTTCATGGAAATAGTTTCAGGATGTTTTTCTTTTCGTAAAGTATTCCCTGTGTTAGAAAATCAGTCTGTTTTTAAAGAATTTGCCTTCTGTGCAGGCAAACGCACAAAGCAGGTCCGTGTTTTGGGGTCAGCACACCTATTCCAATATGGGGAGGCTAACAGAATAGGACCATAGAAAGATTTAAGTAAAAGAGACTTCCGGTGAACTACCTTTTTATAGAAGGTCTAACAAAGTTATATCAATTTGTTCAGAGTCTTATCCAGTCAAATTCTGAAAACCTTCAACGACAGAGATTTCCACAACCTCTTGGGATAATTTAATCCTTCACCACCACCGCAGCAAAGACTTTTTGTCTCTTATGTCCAATTAGAATTTCCATTCTTGCAATTTTCTGTTGCTGGAATCTTAAGATTCTGATCTCTCCTCAGTACCAAGTCTTCTTCATATTTGTCCTGTGCTACTTCTAGCACAGCATGTCTATCAACAACATAAGCCTCATTTCAAGAGATGTCCAGGCTTCTTATTTGGTGCAATCAGAATGTGTTCATTTATTTCTTACTGGCCTTTTGGGAGCTTGACAGCTTTCCCATTTCTATCATCGGGAACTGCGAAGTTTATCTCTCTTTGTGCATGTTTTTTTCCAGGTGGATATCCACCTATACAGAGACTAACTATGACGTATCAAATATATACATGAATCTGTTTTTTTTCTACACTCCAACATAGTACAGCCAGTATTAGCAGTAGCATTAATCTACTTTTGTATTCCAGACATTTTCAAGATGACTGTGCAAACCTATATCAGTTGATGGGCAGCTGCAAAGTTCAGACAGCATCTGACTTACAGGAAGAATGGCAAAGAATCTAATTGCATTGTCTGGCTATACATCAGCAAGAAGATGAGTATAGATGTCAAGGTTTAATGCAATAGAGTAAGCTGGAACATGATTTTTAAAATTATTTTGGTCGTAACCGTGAATGTTTGGAAAACTTCCTTGAAAATCCAATCAATTCTTCTCTCCTCCTCCCCCTCATTTTGTTTCTCACCAATCCTAATTCATAAGAAAGATATCTAAACAGAGAGAAAATAAGTATAAGGAAAGTAATGTGAGGGTACTTGTATTCAGAAGATTCTGTGTTCTTTTTTGTCATTCAAGCTTCATTCTGGAATAGTCGAGAAGCATGTAGACTGGACTTGTACTGATGCTCACAGAATCTGAGGCCAGATATACAAAGGTGTGTGAATGTTGGGTATGAAATTTCCTTCTATGTATAGACTCCCTTTCCAAAGCTGATACTCCACTGATTTGGTTTTTCAGTACTCTTGGTTTATTATTAAGATTGCCGATCTTAGGAATGATCCTCAGATTCACTGAAAGTTGTATTCAGAGCTGTCGCTAAATCTTTTGGTTTCTTGTTGCATTAGGTGACCTTTACCTCTGATCACTCCAGATAAGTTTTCACCTCATTATCCAGGAAAGTGATGTTTCTGTGATGGCCTTGATGAAAATGTTCTGTATTATCTAGGGTGACTGAAGCAGCTGTTTCATTTTCTATTTAAGATCCTTCTATAGTTACACTAGGAATCTCAGTTTTCTGCTGACAGCAGATTGAAACTTTCAATGTTATGAGTTTATGTTATGTGATTATTCTCATGGCTAGAATCAGGAGAAAATTATCACTTAGGAAGCATGACAGTGGTATTGAAACAGCGCACAGCTTTAGACAATTTGTCACATCTTCCGGTTTTACAGAACCTGGACAAAATAGTAATTGACAGTAAGTCTGAAAATATTCAGATAGATTAATATTTGTCCTAGGTATAGTGTATGGAAGTCTTATGAAGATCAAGTATTTATATTCTATACAATCAATTTTCTCCAAGTCTAATTACTGTTTGACTAGTATAATATATTTCCCCCTATTGTTTCTAACCTTTATCGTTCTGAACTAGTAATCTTAATAAAGTGAAATAAATGTTACATACTTGATTATAATTCAGTTGTGATGAGTTGGCCCTTAAAATCAGATGGTACTAAAAGTTTACAGATGACATTTCCTGTTAGAGATGAGCACCAGCTGTATAGTTTGGACACGGATTTCAAGACACAAAATGTTCAAATCTGTGGGTTTAGTTTTCTTGTCTATCATCACTCTATATTTAGAGATATATTTTAGAGATGCCTCTCTAAAGCATGTTTTCTCTTTTGTAAATTGCATCCTATTTCTGTCCCCCTACACTCCCCTCATTCTGTACAATTAACTGTATTTTAATCTAGCTGTATGATGCATTCTGTTCTGAACAGGGACCATCATTTATTATAGTCATTTTCTGCAGTGTCTGTAAATTAGATAATTATTCTCACCAAGCTTTCCAAAGGAAGGAGTCAAGTCAGTTTTTGCTCAGCAATGTGTGCATTCTGAGTAATTCAACACTGTCCAAATAATTATCTCTCTTTAGAGCTCTGAGGCAGTAGAACAATAGCTAAAAGCAACAGTGAACTTCTTTTCCCAGAAGGGCGTCACACAGAGATGCAGTCTAAAATCTGATGTTGGTCTCCTGCTAGGTCTCATAAGCTTAGTAGGCTCTGGGTGCAACACAAAAAAAGGGAGATAGCTAACCCAGGGTCTTTGAAAAACTTCATAGTCTTATACTGAGATCTGGCACTCACTCCTAAGCTGTTAGAAATGAGAACATGAGCTTCTGCTTTTTGAACAGAATCGTCGCTGGAAATCCCACACTCTAGATAAAAAAACATCATTCATAACAGAGAGTTATTTCTAAATCTGGTGTTAAGTTCAGCGCTAATCATCTTTGTTTCCGTAATTTCCCATTTTCTGTGTCAGCATCTCCATGTAAGAGTAATTCTAGCTAATTTTCTTTTAAAATTTTCTTTTTAACTGACTCCCTCATAAAAAATCACCCATGTTTTTTCTTTGTTGTTGTTTTCTGTAAGGCAAAAAAAAATTCTGTGTGCTTTTCAGTTGTTTGTTTCATTTTTATTTCTCTCTTTTTTTAATGGGCAACATTACCATTGCAGTAATTGCAGTGTAGGGTAGGGACTCTGTGGCTCTCAGGTTAAACATGACTTCAGATCTCATTTCCTCCCGCCTGTGGTAACAACAGGTTTACTACAGCAAAGAAGGCCATGTCTTTCCAACATCTCCCTAAACTGATTAAAAAATATCAGACTCAGCTTAGGACTGTGAAGATATACTATATGACACAGACTCAGCAGGGTTATTTAGAAATAGAGCTGCACTCTGGAAGCATCCATCTGTTCATTTTTCTAAGCTCTCTTCCTCACCCCCTAGAACCTCTCCAACATGTTTATCTCAATTGGGAAATTATGTCTTGGCAAGAAATCTGTCCTTATTGTTGTTCCATAGAACTATGTCCAATGAGAGAGCAGAAATTAATGCCATCATTTCTGATTGATCATTCTTTTCTAGTTTTTTGAAAAATCAAAACAACGGTACTTTCCAACTCTGCTACTTCATACCTCAGGAAACAACTTCAGTGCTGTAGAAGGAGAGGTATAATCTGGCAGACTTGCATTTCTGAAAGGACATATGCAAAAAAAAAGTGGTGGTGAAGGTAAGGCAGTAAGACTCCTCTGTTCCAAACTGACAGAAATTTCTGTATTTCATCAGTGAAAACAAAGCCGAACTCTTCTCTCACCTTGCTATTAAATAGTTCAAAGCTGGTAGCTGCAGGTAAACAAGCAAGCGCTTCAGATGATAAAGACATATTATCAAGCTTATGCATTGTAATGTCAGTCTTTTTTTCCCTGCGAACATTAAAGAGCATATACCAGGATAATGTATTAAAAGCACATTCACAATATGCTTTCAGTCAAGTCTGTAGTAAAAACCTTTCTTAGGCACAACATGGAAGCATAATATTTTTGCTGGAGCTCTGAACTCTGACTGGATTGGATGGCTCCACTTTAAAGGTGATAATAAGTTATATTCTGAAGATATAAATTTGCTTCTGACACTTGGTCCGAGAAAATTAAGTGTTTTATTAACTATAAGGCTTTTAACGAAATGTATTTAGCTTGCATAAACCTATATGCTGCCCTGCAGACAGCAGATGACGTAACATGATGTGAAACACATCTGTTTGACTACCCTTGGACATCAGAGTTTGGTTTGACTCCAAATTTACTTTTAGTACTACTATGAAACATTTATTCCTAAAACATAGTACTTCCGTGTTCCTTGCCGTGAGTCTTAGTGCTAGACCTTGGTGGAGAGTCTAAATATGGAGTGATTTATTGTGAAAAGGTTGATGGGAGTTGACTGAAGAGCTCATATCAATGCCTGGTTGTGTCAAACAAGTGTCAGTCTGCTCCTTGAACAGACGCTTTTCTGGCTGTAGTCTTTTTAAAAAGTGTGAGAAAGCAACAAACCTTAACAACACTTGATCTTTCTGCCAAATTACTTTTCCCTCTCACATTAAATGCCATTTATTGTTTGCTAATTCAGGTGATTTAAACTAACATGATTGCATGGAAGGTTTTAAAATGTCTCTTTTTTTTTTTTTTTTTTAAGCCGGGAAGAACGTGACTCTATTTATGAGTCAAAGTAGTCTACATTTAATTGTCACTGAGCCTATGATTTATTTGGCAGGATTACTGGATTTTACTGATTTATCTGTTTATTTTGTTGCTGTCATACAATGCCCTTTACTTAGTGATGGACTAATACATTTGGTTTTGTTTGCTTGGTTTTTCCTCATTAGTAAACAGCTCCAGACTCTCTTAATTTGCTTAAGCCTTATACTTTCCAGAGGCTTTAGCCGTTCATCTAAGATAAGAGCCATGAAGCACAATGTGCTATGCACAGCTTACCTTTTGCTGTCCCAGATGTATCAAGTATAATGCAGACCTCTTATTTTCTCTTCTTATTTTATAAAGACTACTATTAATTTCTGTATATACATTGTTGCTGCAAGTCTACCAACAGCTGAATCAGAAGGTGCTTGCCAGCAATGTGGGAGTGAGGAAGCCTGCAAATTGTTTTAACTCTTTACTGATCACTCTGAATTTTATGACAGCAGATTTTTTTGTGTGTGCTTTTAAAACAAAGGAAAAAAACCCTTGCTCTTCTAACATTAAATGCATTGAAAATAGGAAGCTACAGATCCTTCTGGAAAAGCCTGGTGGAATTAGAAACTTTTACAGAACAGTACATAAATTATAGAAATAGAAATACCAAGTTCCATAGAAATTACTCTAAAAACCTATGGTATTTAATAGGAAATGAGAGTCTTTCTAAAATTGCTTTTGTAACCATCATATAAATTGTTAAAATGAGGATATCGTTCTCTATCAAACTCTTTAAAGAGGTTTTGAGTGTCTCTAATTCTCTATTCAGTTTCAAAGGAGTGACCTCAATTCTGCAGTCTTTTCCACATGATTGGATTCATTGACATCAGTACATTTGTTCAGAAAATTCAAAACATATGGTGTATATCATGCCACGTTGTAGGAAAGTTATCTAATATGAAATGTTATCTTACTTTATAGTGCCAATCATTCAAACTGCGGAGTTTGATATTCCTAGGGCAGAATCTATAGATTGGTTTGGTGGACGGCTATCATACTAGCCTGGACATTTGGATTAATGTCCAGAATTAAGCAAATAGGTTTAGAGGTGACCAAATAGTGGAACAAAAAAGAGTCCCAGGAAGCAGTTGGTCACCCTGGGGACACCTCCACATGTCCAACTGCTGGATGTGTTCTTACTTGTAGATATCAAAATGCTACAGAGGGAGTCTTCCAGCCAAGGACTGGGATTCTCCTTGTTCTATGTAATTGTCTAAAAGGAGGATGGTTGATCTAAGCCAATTTTCTTAGTGCCCTCTGTGACAAAGAGTGGGTGAAGGTATGAAAAAGAGAGAGAGAGCTCAGTGTAATGAATTGTGATTTTTTTTATTTTTCCTAAAAGTAGTTATTTAAATTAACTTTTGAAAACTTTGTCTGTTTTTAGGAAAAGCTAACTTCTCTTCTGAAGGTGCCTATTTATCTCTGGGACAGTAAGCCTGTTTTGAGTACAGAGGCATAACTGTGCCAGTGTGAATGGTTGTTAGACTAGGGCTTTTTCTCATGCCAATAGATAAGGGTGGGCACAACCATAACCATTTTCATTCACAATGATGGGAGAAGAAGACTAGGTGGTCCTCACCATTCAGGATGTACAGTAAAATCATGAGCTACACAAAAGGAAAATCAGAGAGACTGTGCCTTTTTGCAATACTAAATCCGAGCCTATGGTTTTCCCTGCTACTGACTTTTCTGTGAAGTTCACCATAGGCATTTTACTTTAGTGCTCTTAATGGACAACTAAATGGATACTTTGATTTGTTTTTCATTTTGACTTGTGCTTAATTTTGAATCTGAGTGATAAACAGTAGTGATCTGATTTTCTCAGCCCATGACAGATACCCTGAATGCATTTCCCAAGCTCTTCATGCCTTCTTGTTCATACTGTTTGTGAAGATTTCGACCCAAATCCTTTATGCTTCAGGGCTGTATTGCAGTTATTTTGACTTCTTATTTTGAACAGAAGCCTAACACAGAGACAGTACTCATGTTTTCTTTCCAGTCAGAAGACTGTGCTGTAATACAATTTTCATACACCACACATGAGATTTTAAAACTCTTGTATACTGACTCTGCTTTCTTTTTAGTCTTTGTAAGAATAGTATTCTTGCAAGCCTTCTGCTTTACAGAAGGTGAAAAAAAATACAACAGGTGTAACCAGCAATCTCTGTGTACCAGCACAAAGAATAGAAATGGCTTTGAGATTACGATGTAATTTTAGGCTCAGAAAATGAAATCAGTTTCATCCACGAAGAAAGGGGAAAAATGGAAAAGAAAAAGAACGGCTATTGAAATGTTTTCTTTCTGTCTCTTTTGGCTTTAGTTACTTCTCCCTGTGTGGGCCTGATTGCCTGTTAAAGTGAAGTATATGATTAGCACTGAAATGGTGAAAGTTGTTTACCTGAAATAAGTTGCATTTAAAAGAGTCCAGTCATCTTTCTTCCCCCTCATCTTCATGTCTTCATACATTCTTTTGAACCCCAGGATAAATCAGGTGGAAGAAACTATGTGCTAGGAGCAGATTTACATGAATGGTGAGTCTAATGGTGGTAACAGTCATTAAACAAAGGTATTTCGAAAGATTAACAAGCAATGTACACACTTTCAGAAGCAATCAAGTTGTTACTTTGACCACTATTACTGATCCTGTGCATACTCTTAGGCTGCCCCAGTTGTGAAGTAGAACATTAACTTAAGCCACTTTAGCAAACAAACCTGATTTTTTTTTTCCTTTCATCTAGGGCTGTATTCATTAAGCTAGGGATACTTTAAAAAATGGTGGAGAAACCTCACGATTCCTGGCAAGGGTCAATTTGAAATGGCATCATGACTGGCCATGGGATCAAATGTGCATCACTGCAGTCAGTGCACTGTCTTCTGCCTGTAGTGCAATGATACCGTCACCTCTCAGTAGTTCCTGCAGGTTTGTGTTGGGGGTCCCACATGGCCACTCACTCACTCCCTCACAGTGGGATGGGGGAGAGAATCAAAAGTGTAAAATTGCAAAAAATAGCACATTGAGGAAAGACAGTTTAATAGATAAAGAAAACGCTGCATGCACAACAAAAACAAAATAAGGAATTCATTGACCAATTCCCATCGGCAGGCAGGTGTTTAGTTTCCCGTTCTAGGAAAGCAGGGCTTCATGACACGTAACGGTTACTTAGGAAGATGCCATCACTCCAAATATCCTTCCTTCCTTCTTGCCTCAGCTTTCATTGCTGAGCACGATGTAATATGGTGTGGAATATCCCCTTGGTCAGTTGGGGACAGCTGTGTCCCCTCCCAGCCTCTTGTGCACCCCCAGCAATGTGAGAAGTAAAAAATATTTTGATGCTGTGTAAGCACTGCTCAGCAACAGCTAAAACATCACCTAAATAAAACATCAACACTGTCTTAGTTACAAATCTAAAATATAGCACAGCAGGAGCTACTCTGAAGAAAATTATATTTGTCCTAGCCAAAACCAGTACAGCTGGAGAGTCGTCGGGCAATGTACAGATGTTCCTCTTCCTCTTCCCACCTCTTTTGGGATCTAGTATTTAAAAGTTATGGTATCTCTACTGAACAACAATTTCTGAGAAGTGTCAATGTGCAGCAGCCAAAAAAATGGACAAAAAAAGGGACTTCACCCAAATTGTCATATTAATGTGAAAGAATAGATAGAAATTTCTTTCAAATGTTTCCTTTTTATTGTTGCCACAGATATTTGTGTCTTTGTGCACTTTAATTGTAGGAAAACAAAATAAAACCTTGTTATAAACAACTGTTCTACAGACCATCTAAACTGACTCTTTAACCTTTCAAATAAGAGCAGGTAAAGGATTTGAAGACTGTCGAACTGATATAAATAAAATCTGTTCAGATGAAGGAAAAGACAAACAAACCAAACCAAACAAACCAAGCCCCCAAATAAACCAGATTAAATTGTTGAAAGCCTGAAGATTTAAAGGTAGTGAAAGCATTTTAAATCTATTTTCTTCCTTTTTCATGTTTTTAACAATGTCAAAACATTTTGAATGATGGTTGTTGACAAGAAAGTCTCCAGTTATAAAGTGACAAACAAGATGCAATGAAGACATAGTAGCAATATAGAAATATATAGAACGGTTGCTGCAGACCCCTAAATTAACATTTCTCCATGACCATAGATAAGTTAAAAAATAATGGATGTAAATTCCATCTGTGAAGACTTACATTGAACTGGAGTAAAATTGTTCTAGTGGCTCATGGTAAGGATCATGAAATGGTTAATAGATCACTTGAAACAATTATGTAATTTGGATAACTGTAAATATTTAAGGCCAGGGTAGATAAATATTGTTCAAAAATGTTAAATGTTTAGTCAATTTGTGTTTGAGTGAAAGACACAGTAGATAACCACTTGATGTCACTTTTTCTGTATTTATTGTTTATTGCTCTACAAATGACCACAGATTTCATCAATGAATTAGGTTTTATTTGGCCTGGTAAACCACCTTATAAATAGAGGGTCCCATTGAAAAAGGAATTGAAGTAAGTTCATTTTTTTCAATGAAAAGAAGTGCCTCAAACTTAAGTAGATCAGATTAAATGAGCACTCAAAGTCCTGACTTCACCCCTTGACAATGGGAAGATCCCAGGTGACTAGACTAGAATTGGACATCGATGCTGTCAATGTCTAAACTCACCTGAAATGCACCTCCCACCCTGCCTAAATCCCTGAGGCCTGACTTCAATAAACATGCTCAGAGCCTGCTGAAAACAAATCAGAAATGTGAAGATCTTCCCAATATGAAACGCTAGACATTTTCTTTTCAAATAACATAACTTGAGAAGTGTGGCCACCTGTAAAAATGAAGATTTGATTGGATTCTCACTTTTTTCTAGAAAAGGTCCAAACATAGATCAATCTTTTCTCAGAAGAGAACTCACCAGAAAGCAGGGTAAATTACCTCCATATCAAAAAATTCAATATTTACAAAGGTTGCAGATTGCAGCAACGTGCAATTTTTGAAAAATGGGTGGAGGAGAAAATTTCAGGATGTCAGGCTTGAAGGGATTAAGGTAATTGCTGGCAGCCCTGATTTTCACACACAAATTCTAGAAGAGAATGTGTCTTTCCTGCTATGAGGTTTAAGTTGTTCCCTAGCTAAAAGGAGGGATTTTTCAAGTTATTGTTTAGCACATGTTGCAGAATGCGCATCTGCCTAGGGTCAGTGTTTTCTGTTCCGTCCACGGATAAGTATCAGGCATATAAATATTTCATGAGAATTTGAGATGTCTGAAAATCCTGCCTCATGTCTTTTAAGGTAAAAAACCCAACAATATACGAGTTAAACAAATCACAGAAATTATTAAATATATCTTTAAACTTCTTGAAGGAGCACTAAGACAAAAAACATGTTCTTTTGCTCTACCAATTTGCTTTTAATAATACCACATTTGTTTATTTTTAGTCTAATTTGAGGGTTTAGATTTTTTTTCTAATTAGCTAATAACATGCATTCATAAAAATTTGTGTGATTATAATTTGACTTTAATTGTCTGTATAGTGCCCTGAGTCACTTGGCAAAAAGGAGGCCCATAAATATAACTCATTATATTATTGACATGCTTTTGTAATTTTCCATTTTCCTTTTAGAAATGCAATATTAAGATATTTGAAGTAATGAATTGTGGGCGGAATGGGGAGGTGCATCTTTTTAATTAGTTTCCCAGAAAGAGAGGAATCTGCCTGAGATTGGGTCACTTTTGATTTTTATTATATCTAGAGAATTCAGTAGCTACTTACCAGAGGATGTACCAATATTTACCAACACATAGTTGTCTTTAAACTCCACCTGAACATTTTCTTTCTTCAACAAAGTCCTCAAAGATCTGTGGTTGTATCCAATTCTGTCTTTGGTTACATCTGCTCTGCGCCCACTTAAACTAGGTAGTTTGAATAAGGGTAACAATGTAAGAAATGAGCGTAGGCCAAGATAAAACAACCCTCTGCATGTCTATAGATATTCTTGGGTAGGTTTTGAAATCAAAACTGAATTGTATACAGCTCATATAGGCTGATATCTGAACCCAAACTAGGTAATTTGTGGGGATTTGCTTTGAAGGCACCACTGTGACTCTATTTCAAACAATGACATTTGGCTTGTATCTTCTGCTATAAGGAATTATCAAGTTTCTCAATGTTATTAATAACTTGGAACTTAATTCCTTCAAGGAACATCAGAATGCAAATCGTAATGCAGTTTGTAAAACTTAAGGCTTAATTAGTAGAGGCTGATGTAAGTGGATATAGTTGTTACTTTGTCTCTGGACTCTACCTAAACCAAGTTGGTTTTCTGTTCTAATTCTGGACCAGTGCAAAGCTGGGATGCTGCAGCAGGTGGCCAGATTTGTGATTCAGTTGAGTTTTGCTTTGCCCTTCTACATTTGGTTGAAGTTCATCTTTGGTCTGAAAACAAAAAGAAATATTGAATAAAGGTATGTTCAAACAAGGAATATATTGAGGAAGTCCTTATTTACAGAGTTCTAGGACACATCGCAGTAGTGAACAAGGTATACATATTAATGCTTTGGATAGGTTGAATATTCAACTCTAGGTTTGACTTCTTAAATGCATCACATTGATGGAATACCCTTTTCTCTAGATCAGTATAAACCACTGTGTGAAAACTGATGTTTCCGGAGTTTGAATGTCACAAAACCATAACAATTGCTCATAGCCCAGAACAAAAGCCTATCTAAACCAGAACCCTGTTTGCAGTAGTGGCTAAACCCAGATGCCTAGGGAAGAGAACAGGACGAGTTTATACTAAGCTTTCTTTGAATATACTTTCAGCCCCAGGTGCTTGCCTAGAAACTACTACTGGCTTTACATTTAGCAATTGCAAACGGATTTTTCTTCCATTAACTGGTCCAGACTTGCCTTGAGCTCGTCTAAATTTTTACAATTCACCACATCCTTAGTCCACTAAAAAAATTAAAGATATTCTTTGGATATTTTTGGCTAATTTCTCCTACAAAGTGGGTTTTGTTGCAAGTGTGGAGAAAGTTGTGATATTATATAGAATTATTAATTTTGGGAAAAAAATCTTCTAAAAACATGAAAAACTGAAAAATAGATTAGGTCTGTATTTTACATATTTCATGTCTTCTGGATGTGGTACTCTTTCTGCTTTTTCTGCTACTTTTTTACTTATAAGGATTAACAGTTGTAATTGTTCTTTTGGTACCATGAGGAGTGAAGATACATATACACATATTTTAATACAAACCTGTCAACATGACACTGGAAACAGATAAGTTAATGAAGTTATAAAATATAATGAGACTAAGCGATGGCTTTTTAATATGCCCATGATTTACATTAGATATCTTTTGAGGATTCAATACTCACTTCCATTTAATAAAAAATGTCCTTTCCCTAGTAAAAATATCCGCCACCATTTTCTTCACTGCTGCAAGAGCTACATGTGATGCAGCAAATTTGGAGCCTCGTTACATCATTTAGCATCTGTGTCTCTCTCTAGCTGGCAAGGTCAATTTGTTTCTGCAAATAGATTTCCCTCAACTACAAGGGGCAATCAGTTCATGAATTCCCAGAGGTTCGGTTCTTCTTGCTTTCCATTCACTCTGACACAATTCCAATTGGGGATGCTATTAAGCATTATAAAGTTAACCTTCTGGTGTATACTGTTAGCAGCACTCAATTTTTAACCATCTTTTAGGTCCTTTGGTGCTGAAGCCCATGTCAGATTGTCTACGTGATATTAAGTCCTTGGATGAGTCGTAACCTTTATTACTTTCCAGAAATGACTAATGAAAGGCTGAATGGTGTTTAAAACAGCTTGAGAATATTCATGTGAGTTAATCTTCATTGCAGGTCAGTCTTGCATTCCCGTTTCCTCTGAAGGAGTTCAAAATTAATAGCCATCTCTTCTTTGTACTGATGGTTGCTTCTGTCTAGCCTAAGATCAGCCTGAAGCAGACACCACTCCTGTACTCAATAATATGGTCATATTCCAGAATTGTCTGCTTTTTGTCTCCTCCAATTGTTATATCTGTAGATTGACCGCTTGAACTTGCATTTTATGAAACACCAATGAGTTCAGACAACACCAGAGTTAGGTTTATGGTTGGACTCGATGGTCTTGAGGGCCTCTTCCAACCAAAATGATTCTACGATTCTATGAACATCTCCCTAAGAACCATGGTGTTTTCACATAGTTATTTCATAGATCCACCATTGCTGCTTTGAACAGGAGTTTGCCGCTTGTATCAGCAGCAAACTGTCAGAAATGNCACATAGTTATTTCATAGATCCACAGGAGTTTGCCACTTGAATCAGCAGCAAACTGTCAGAAATTGGTTCCTCTGTCTCAGCTCTATGTGTGCACAAAACTTACAACCTTGAGAAATGACAGCATTGAAAGATGAGCCTATCTTTGAGTTTGTTTACACTGTATGACAAAATGGAAGGTGAACATCTTCAAGTTAATATCAAATGCCTCATCCATTTGTTTCCTCTTTCCTTGCCCTGTTCTCAATGACCTGCTTTGGGGATAACAGAGTGATTGCTTATTCTTTTTTATCTTACATATCAGTATTATGTGCAGTACGTAAATTGGTCTTTTACATTGTTGATGGGCTGGGCTTTTGTAGACCACAAAGAAAATCAATGTTTCAACAGCAAATTCTTTATTTTGTTTTATATTTATATTGACCTTTTAAAACAATATTTTCTTAACTGTTAGTGTCGAAGGAGAACTGCCAGATTGCATGCTTCAGCATATTTATTTTCTGTGGTTAACACTGACAATTACAAGAGGAATTCTGAAAGTTTACTTTAGCTTATTGGTTCAGTGTTTTTTCACTTTTCCCTCATGTGAAGTGTATTGTGGATCAAAACCATCTTAGTAAAAAAGTATTAATTTAGTATTGCAGCTTTAAAAAGGCAGTACAGGACAGGCATATTATGTGAAAATCATAAATGGATGATTTCCCTAGAAAACTAACAGTCTATATAAGTCAATATCATACCAAATTAAAAATACTACGTTTAGCATTTTGTTTAGCAGGAACGTTTTATTAAAACAGATGTCTTAGTTTCATAAGAAATAAGGGAGAAGAAAACATCTAACATTAATTCAGTGCCATGTGTTTTATCCTTTGTTATAATTTATTCAAAATGAAATGGTATAAAATAAGTTATTTCATATGTATTTATAGGAATCACTCTTTTCTTCATTTTTTGTTCCAAGGAAACAGTTGGAATATGTCTTATTAGAAAATCAGATGTAGAAATAGTACATAAGATGTTAACGAAAGATCGAGAGTAATATGAAATAAGTATTTGGCATTTAATCTTCTCCCTTGTAACCAGGTTTCCTGACATAACTCCACTGACTTCAATGAAACTACATCAAATTACAACAGTTGGCTCCAGGCAAGTGAACATAAAGTCTTTTCAGAGTTAGGCAATGGAAGTCCTCTCTGTCCAAAACATCAAGCATCTAGTAAAACACAAGGAATAAATCTCCCACCGCTTGGGTCCCATAACTCATAGTGACAGCTCAGGTCAAAAAATAGCTCAGTCACATCAATGCAACAGTAATAAATCTTTAGAGTACCAAGAGCTGGTATGTTCAGTATGAAGAAAAAAACTCACAGAGCTGTGCAAAGGCATCTCAGGTCTGTCAGGGCCAGCATTAGATGGGGTTAAGAAAACCCTTCCATTCCTGAGAGCGTGGTGTAGAGATATTCAAGTTAGTTCTGGAGCCAGTAAGGCCGTGACTACATCTGAGTTAATAAGTTTTGCCAGACTTCAACTGGCTTCCATGTGTTACCAGTGTTGTTTTAGTGCCAGCTGGATAACCCACCCGTGGCTAACAGCACTTGCTTCTTCTCAGAGAATACTTTAACCTTCCTTCCTCTTGGCAATGCACAAAACAAACATAATAAAAAAAAAAATCTAAGAGCATATGGATAGGAGGTAATGCCTTTAATTGGAAGCTTGCATATGGCTGCAAAAATTAATTAAAATCATGCTAATTCTGCAATAAAAATCCCTGCTACAAGGTAAAACACTGAGACAAGCACACAGGAAGGTTAAAGTAGGGTGGTTACAGAAGCATTTCTGTGATTCTTCACATTAGGAACTGGGCTTCAGTTTCCTGATTATCTTTTGGGTAATTTTCACGAAATCTCTTGAACACCTGTCTGATCACAGTAATAAACATTTTTGTTAATTCACACATCTTTACTGCAAACTGAGTCTTTATAATGTACATGGAAGGTGGATGGTGTTATGTCTATGCAGTCCTAGAAAATGAGGAAGCTAGGGAACATGAATTAAGATACTATTCCAGTAATATCTTAATTATATATGCATGCTTGTTCAAATAAATACTCCAAAGGCCTTGGGACAAACTTTTGCACAATGAAAAACCTCCCCTCTAAGTCATGTTACCATGGGATCACTCTTCTGAAAAGCCACAATTTCCCACACTTGCTGAATTTCCAGAAAGTTCTGAGAAAGACAGTATCTGGTGGGTGATATATATATGCCAATGAGATCCACAGAAGATAGCTTTACAACAATGTAAATCTTCTGCGTAAATCAACTAAGTGAAGCTTCTTGCCCCTTTTTATAAGGGGGTGTGCTTGTTACTTCAGGACTTAAAAGTCTATGTTAAGAGAAAAAGTTCAAAATACTATAGCATGAGAACATATGTTATCAAACAGTTATCATTTTTCTTCTTGTTTTCCTTCGATCCTTGTTTCAGTTGCGTTCCCTGCAGTGGGTAGGAGTATGGCCAGGGAAGCTCTGAGAGTTCTGCTCGGAGCCCTTGAAGATGTTGGCTTGCCTGCTCTCTCCTTTGCTGCAGGCTCTCACCTCCCAGCAGAGGTGATGGAACAGCTTGGATGTGGGATTCAGCAAAGCTGAGCAGTTTAGCTTAAACTCACCTTTGCTGGCCATTTAAACTAAGTCATCAGTCTTCGCTAAAACAGGTGACAAATAGACACACTTTGTTAAAACAGCTTTTCTGTGAAGGCTGAAACATCAGGCAGAAGAAGAAAAACCTGGAGGGGTAAGGGAGAGTGCAGTGATGTTCAAAAATCTGACAACTCTGTTTTATATGTATTCCTGCAACCTACAACTCCTCTTTGCCCAGCCGGTCTGGTTCCATTTCATTAATTACATTATAGCATGTCCCGTCTCCTACCTCTCTGAGGAGAAAGGATATCTTTTATTTTCTCTGTCTTTCCCTAGTGTGCCATGATATAAGCATCACAGTGTGGGGGATCTTTCCAGTTCCCTCCTGAGCATCCCAGTTTGAACCAGCAGCTGTTGCTTTAGGAAAACTAAAGACAACAGTGGAGCCTGACGAATAAAAATCATGGTGCTCTGAACCATGCCACGAACCACATCACATCTCTCCACTCTTAAGCTTGATGTGCTTTAAAAGCATTCCAAAAGTGGAAGTGTGTTTGACTTTCTACCCACACCCTGTGACTAATGGGAGATGCTTTGTTGTGGTATGGACATACCACAGCATGTGATTAACACATATGAGATATGGATGTACTGTTTATAATGTGGAGTGAGCTTACAAAGCTCCTCATAAACACTACAAAACTAGAGGAGAAGACAGTGCTGATACTCAAGGGGAAAGATTTAAGATATTTATCCTAATGGCTTTGTTCTTTGCGGAAGAATGTGATTTTCTATGCAAGGCATATGTAAACTTGAAAGTACAGCATCTTGATATTTCTTCTTGAATACCTCCAATCTGTCAGGTTTTAGAGAACAGGAAGGTAGCCAAAATTTACTGGGCACAGAATATCCCAAGTAGACAAAATCTTATTTGTGCTATTCATAATTTTATTCCGAACTTTCTTTCATTTCCTAAAGTTAAATTACACGTTTGATAACAAAGTTTATTGAGTCTTTCTGCATAGTGAAGGGAGATTTCATGGTGCTTTTTCCCTGAAAATGTTCCACATTTAGCTGAGATCCAAGGGCTATGAATTCTGGATCCAGATCCTAATATAGACTGTCTGAATAACACAGAATAACTCTTTTTTGCCCTTTTGTGCCTCAGTTTCCTACATTTGCCAAGAAAGTATTCTGACAGAATAAGAACACTTCATAGTCTGGGTTTTTATTGGAGGTATGGGCAGCTGAAATATAGATCTTAGTCCTGATATCATCAGGATGCGTCAGAGCATTATCTGACACAACCATATACTTACTGATGTGCTCCACAGTGTCATCACAGGTGGTTTAGAAACTTTTAAGAACACGTTGGAAAGAAGTAGCTGGTCTGACTAAAAGTAGGCTTGTATAAGTATGGTCCTAACCTCCACATCATGATATAGACTTTTAGATCACATCTCCAGAACTTTCTCTTGTGTCACCTCAAGTCCAAATTGTTATAACCGAACAACAGGACCAAAAGTCTCTTTAGGATGCGTCACAATGATCCAGCATTTAAAAAACTGGAAAATAAGAAAGCCACAAGGAGATGAAACATAGATGAAATATAGAGAGGAAAAAACTAATGAATATAATCCCTTGCCATAAGGCACTCAAAATGTCTATAAAATCCTGTATGGATGGAAGAAAATCTGACTTCAAATTAACTTCTAGTCACAACATTGGCCAAAAATATTGCATTTTTCTGGTGTTGATGGTGCATTTCTTATTATTATATTTGCACAGATCTCTAATACCCCTGAAATTACCTCTTATCAATCCTTTTATCCTGCTTTGGAGTTCATTTGCATTTTCTTCCATTACTGACCCTGTCACTTTGCTTTCACTCCAGACTCCCATTGCTCTGCTCAAACTATTTATATTCTAGTCCTTGGTTACACTTTAGTCCATGACTTATTTCTGAATTAGTTACAACCCCAGACACATTATTCAATCTACTCCTTTATTTTCTCAGCATCTTATCTGTCTATCAGAATTCATCCTCCTCCTTAGTTTTTCATCAGCCATGTAGGTCAAGGATGGCTAATCTTTATCCACAGTTCACAATGCAAAAATATGAAATAACACTTTTTTTACCTGCTTTCTAAGATTTTTTTTTCATTAGTTAATATATGTTTTCTCTCCAATAATCTTCCATAATAAGACACCATTAGTGTGTTCACAAATTATTCTGCATAGTCATGAAACTATCAGTCAGCTGTACCTTCAGCAGTTCTGCTTGCAGCTGATTGAAAAATGAGTAGAGGTGTGATTCATGGATACCTGTTGGATAGTTACTCCATTGGGTTTGCACCTCACCAACAGATACTGGTTTACTACGTGAATCTGAAAAATTTTGGAGAAGGATTTTATTTCATCCCTTCTCTTTTCTCTGTCCCAAGCAACGACAAGATGGAATAAACCGTATCCTGTAGTCCTGATGGATGTATGTCGTGGGTCAAAATAATGTATCTTTCGTATTTTCTAGGAACTATACTCCCAGAACAAACCTTGAAAGGTTAGTGCATATATCCAGCACCTGATCTTTGGTAAAGTGGGGAGAACCGTGCATAGCATACTGAGATTAATAAGCTTTGGAACAGTGTTTAAAAAGACAAAACTAAGAATGATTTTAATACTGCATTTTGTAGCAACCTGCATCTAAACAGATTTTGTTCTGCATGTTTTCCTTTAACTGACCTTTATGTCTGTTTTTCAGACATTGTTTACTCTGTCTGTATTATGCTGTCTGGGATTATAAATAGATCTGTTGTGCGGTAAAGTATCATTTTTTTTTTCTCAAATCTAGACAAATTATGCCCAATGCTTTCACCTTCGATAGGTTCAACAAAATCAATTCAGTTATATTGGTAATGTACTTTCCAACACTCAGCAGCCATCTAGGCCTGAATTTTAATGAACCCAGCACACTGTGTACAGGCTGCTGCATGAGTAGTAATAATACCTTGCACTTATATAAGAATAATTCTATTTACTGGGCAAGAGACAAATGAAACATCCAGAATGTAATATTAAAAAAAAAAAAAAAATTAGAAGTCAAGATATTTTTTCAAGCACCATTACACTTGAAAATACAGTGAACTGTAATGCTTTGTTTTTCCATTCTCCCTCCCCAGGCCTCCTTAAGGAGGGAGCTACAATAAGTTTAGCTACTCAGGACTGGTGCGAGCTGTTGTACTGAATGCATGATGACGTGTAACCAAGACAATCTCTAGGTACATTCTGTACTGTTTTGTGCACCACACAGCATATGGAAGAAAGTAAATCTGGAATTACCAGCCAGCTAGCAATGAAACAGCTAAGTCTGGGACCTTTTCCTACCACCTGTGCTAATACAACAGAGCTAATTCCAGTACGACAGTCTGGTCCCTCGTCTGTACGACTGTGTTACCTCCTACTGTCTGTGCTGCTGAGCCTAGAATCCTGCAATTACACAGGGTTCATCCAACGTTAGCAGGTCTGATATTAGATTTGTCAGGTACTAAAGTTGAAGGCTTGCAGGAAGCATTTTCCCAAAAATCCAGCAACGCTAACTGTTGGATGCCTGGAAAAGATGGAGAACATCTCCACTTGTGCTAAGGCAGTATTTTACTGCTGAAAACAGTAATTTACCACCGAAAATGGAAGCATTGGCAGGACAAAGAACATGTGTGCTAAGTTGAACTAAATACTTCTGAGAGGATTTTTTATTTTACTTCATATGGTTTCACAGAAACCTTTGTGATTAAGGGGAGCTATCACATAGGATTGTAAAGACTCTGGACTCAAGGCACTGTGAAATGGTACCATCTGCATCCTCCTGCTTTCTCTTGCCATTGCTGTTACTATTGTGTCTATTATGCCAGATTAGTTACTCACACAGGACATTGGGCACCTTGTAGTCACGAAAAATACTCATTTTCATTGTCCTCCTCTCTCTGCCAAAGCTTAATGAATGAAAACCCTCTCATCCCTTAAGTGTTCTGATTAACAGTGTACTACTAACAGGAAAGCTATCATAATTTTAGCTTACAGTCAATGTTACATGTTTAACATACCGTAGTGTGATGTCAGGCTGCTGCGAAATACCTTGACGTGATAGCTCATAGCAAAGGATCCACGATTAGAACTGTATCCCAAGAAAGAGTATAAAATAAGCAGAAGTCCTACAAAACATTTCATCCTGATTTAGAACAGAGATTTCCCACACAACAGCTTTTCTTACGACACGAAAGTCTAAGTTTTATAGGTTTTAATTAACGTATCTTGAAAAAAACCCACCATATTTGCAATGTATGTATCATTTCCCCTCTGCAGGTGTTCCTGGAGCTCTGATTCTATTTTTGTTCTTCTTTGCCTGGCGTGTATACGGCACAGAAGGGAGCTTGTGTGGATTGTCATAGTTTCAGTTGAATGAAGCTATAATAATTTGCTTCTTCTGTGAGTTTGGTTGAAGGCCTCTGCTCACACTGTGGGAAAGCATCAAAAACACAAATTGGAGTTGAGTGCTCAATGACTCTTTGCAAAGCTCTCTCATCAAATATACTTTCTTCTTTATTAGTACTGTAAATGCTCTAAGTGTGGAGTAATAATTTTGTACATTGCTACACAAAAGCTAGCTTGAAAATATGCAAAACATTTTCCAGTCAAAATAGAACAAAAATGCACCTTCTAATTATTCATGTTCAATTTGCGAGGACTCAGTTGAGAATTCATGTGGCCTGAATTTAGGGAACCTGAGCACTCACAGATTCATTGCAGTTGTAGCTGTGTGAAGGCCAGGAAATGTACATTTAAGAATCTTAATCACTGCTTACTCAGAGACAGGGGATACTACAAATACATGACGCTTCAATTATGCAAATTGTATCCAGAGCATGGGACTAATAAAGCCTAGTTTCATATTGCTTTGTGTCTGTGCTGCCCAGTAAGCTACAAATTATTGTCACACATAAAAGTACATGCTCTGTTGTCTAATAAGAACTGAGCCCAACTTCATCCCTACTGGAAGAATCAATAGTGTAGTTCCACTCTAAGAAAAAAAAAAAAGAATTTATAGTATGCAATTTTATTTGCAAACTGTACCCTGTCTATTATATTTGGGTGGAATTGGTCAACAGGTTTAAAAGTTACTGAAGAAATAAGGCAGACACCCAGAAATGCATGTCTGCAATGCAATGTGTTTCATTGCTTACAAACCACACTACAACCTTGGAAATGCATCCTCAGACAGTGTAAATCTATTTATCAACACTGCATCCATGAAATTATGCTCAGTTTTGCCTGTTAAAATGTGAGATCTTTGATAATTTCTGTTAGAAATACCTGTTTTGTTTGATTTGTTGTACCTTAATCTACATTAATTTTTCCTTACATTCTCTAGGGATGTAGAGAAGGAGAAAGAAAAGAGGTAAATGAAGCATAGTTTTTGCAGCTCTGTTAAACAATTTTAGGAGAGGGTTTGGGCTGATTTATTGGGTATTGAGTAACATTACAGAAAATATTCATCATCCTTCAGTCCAAGGTGGCAAGGTATTCTCAGAGATCTAAAATCACAGTAACAACTGAGGACTTGAATTTGCTGCAAATGAATTGTTACATCTAAGGATCAAGGGATAATAGGAGGGAAAACACTATGTTCAAGAGATACCAGATGAAATCTGTAATGTCAAATGAACAGGTTGTGATAAATGAAGTGACTCTTAGAGACTATTTAGGAAATTATTGTTGTTATTCTTATTGAGTACAGTTGCAAATTTCACTTGTTGGATGGCATTTTGAATAGAAAGTCAGGTTACTTAACCTTGTAAACAGCCACATTTAATACCATTAACCACGTAATAAGTGACATAAACAGGCAGTGCTTATTAGAATGAGATTATGTTGATGAAATTAGCTGAAGGTTTCGGAAGTGGTAGAGCAAGCTTAGAAAAAGAATATGCCATTATGTAAAAACCAAATATTAAACTTCAGTGTGGATAACTGATATGTTTTTAAGTTAAATGAAAGCAAAACAGAGCTTTAAAAAAATCGCAGAAAAGATCTGCAGTGTAGTTAGAATTTTATGTGAAGAAACAGAGGGAATATAAAGAGGCCATTGAAGGTACAAATGGGAATAATGAAGCAGTACTGCTACAAAATATTAAGATAAACATCCAGTGAAGCGGTACTGCTAAAAAATATTAAGATAAACATCAGAGGTTCTTTAAATATGTTAGAAGACAAAAGTAGGAAAGAAAACATTGAATGAGAAAACAAAGCATTGCAGCGTGAGCAGCTGAAAATGAGCAGGCAAGTGAACCACATCTTTACTAGGAGATTATCATCAACATAGCTGTGCAGACACTGGATTTCCACCTACATTTGGAAACATATTGAACTAGTTAGAGCAGTAAAATAAGCAAATGACACACCTCATAAGGATCCTGTTTGTAAAAGATTGCATTCGAGGATGGAGAGTGAGCTCAGAGTTCACTGTCTCGAGTTTTTTTTCAGACTAAGTTGGTGATGGCTCTGAATGGTCAACTTTGGGAATCACTTGATTTTACGGATTTAAACAGAGATGCTGAATGAAGGAAATAGAAATGGTGTGAAAAAAACATGAGGTTTATAGCTTTGGGGGCTAATTATAGGTGTTTTAATATAAATCTGAGGATTTCTTATCAAGGTCAAGAACGATGCTTTGCTTGATTCAGTCCCTTAAACTTTGTTTTGTATTTCTTGCATTTCCTTTTGAAGCAGCTGCTCTTGACCACTAGTGGATATTCAGTCCCATGAGAATTAAAATCAGAGTTTAACTCCAGCGATGTAAAAACTCTTTTATTGCAGACAGTAGTTGTGATCTTTTTATTCTCTGATTTTCTGAGGGTATTGCTTCTTTTCTTAATGTGCTGGTTTTTTCTGGATGATGGAAGGAGGGGGAAGAGGCATGACATTTGCAGGTTATAATTATGCATACTTGGGTCCTTTCATTCTCATAATAGTGAATGATAAAACCAAAGCACGTTCTTTCCTCTTGATGCCTATTTTGTATGAAACGTGTCTGTATTATATGATAATCAGCACATCTCCCACTTCATTATAATATACATAACCAGGAGTTGCAGGGGTTCACATACTCTGTTATATTCAATTTATTGTCTCATGGAGCCCTCAAAAGTGTTGCAAAATTTGGCCACTAGCACTCTTTGGAGTATATATTGCCATGAAATGGAGATGTGCTGACTATTCAGGAAAAAACCTAAACATCTGAAGGAAGAAAATATCACAGAAAACTGCAATAAAATAACTTTTAAGCATTTGATTAGGAGCCTCTAAAGCCAAAGAACTTTAGGAAAAACAGCAAGGGCAGCTAATAACCTTAATTCAGTAGTATCCTGGCAAATGTTAGCAATATACTTGATACTAAGGGAAATATGGTAGAAGATTGCTGAGTGAGCAAGCATGCTAATGGAGATATATAAACTACATTAACTGATGGGATTGTGGAGTGTAAACCTGGCTGAGTTGTTAGTATACAAACTCTATTAATTACAAGATTTAAGAAAAAATAATGTATTCAACAACTCTATTTCTCCCCTTTAGTTTTAGTGGGAGGAGGGGACAGCTTTGGATCTGGTGGTACGCTTGGATAGGAATCAAAAAGAGGCTTGGAAACTGTTTTGACATGTTTTCAGAGAAATCAAAGTCTTTATTTTTGCAAAGCTTCGACAGAGTAATATACGAAAAGCTTAGGTAAAACAAACATTTCAGGGGTCAGAGATCTTTCAGAAAAGGTGATATGGCCCAACGCAGAATCAATCAAGAAAAGGAAATCTAGATTTTATTTTTGTTTCTGCAACAACTGCCCTGTCAGTACTTGCATGTCACTTTGTCTGACTGCTCTCCCACACAGCTCTTCTCAAAATGGGCTGCCAGTACTTCAAGGATGGGTTTGTTCTTCTTATACATTTGCATTATGTATTGGCAGTTCTGGGTATTGCCTGTGATTTCACATCTTCTGAAACATTTACAAACTGCATGAGACCAAGCACTCATTGTAGCACCATTGTTATTATTATTGTTGTAGTTATTGATATATTATTACTCATAATAATACAAGTCATACTAGATTACACTGTGTCATAAATGATGCTGATAACTTATTTTGAGTAATACCATACACTGCAAGTGGTCCCCCTGAGACAGTGGCTCTATCAACATAGCTGATTGTTGTCTATGATGGATAAAGTTATCAACATTTAATCTGCTATGCGTCTATAATGAAAATAAGATTTTTTAACATTACTCTTTCAAAGAAGTGTGTAGATTAAATGAGATACATTAAGGAAAAACAACAACAAAAATTCACATATATCAGCAGACAGGGTGGCCAAGAATGTTTAGCTTTCAAACAAATAACAAAAAAATGATATAAGTGAGATAGAAGTGAAGGCCTCTGTACAGGACTTTTAACAATAATAAGCCTGTGTATCATAGCTGCAGAGAAATAGAAGAAAAATAGAAGAAAGAAGCAGATATCACAGGTAGGTCACAGACTTTAGTAAGCCAAAAAATTTTAAGGAAGTACCTATAATCCTGCACTGAGCATATCAGTGCAGAGGAAACTGGACAGCAGACTCATCAGGAAAACTCTTTATCCTAACGTGATGGACTGTATAATGTGGGGATTTGGGGAGCGGGACTTCAAAGTGAGGGGAACTTTGTGGCTCATCCAGAAGTCAGAGAAAATACATGCAAGTTACTAAAGCTGTAAATATTATGCTTGATAAAGTTAATGTCAAACCTTCCCAAAGTCTGAAAGAGGGGGAAATCAGAACTGATGTTCGATTTACTTTCTCTACACTGTCCTAACCTGGTAAGCTTTGCTGTTAACCAACAGCTGGTCTGAACGAAAGAAGCTCCTTTTCTCCCCCTTCTTTGGTAATTTTATATTTGAATCCAGCCACTTCAGTCTGAGAAAAGCGGATTTTCTTTTCACCAAACATTAAGGAAAGACCCTGACTTGGACAGGGGCAGCACAAGTTTATCTTAATATGTACTCATGTCCCATCTCTGATGTAAGAACACAGTGCAAAGCACAGAAGAAAACCAAATTGCTCTTCACTCAGCCATCCTGCTCATACCTCTGGAATCAGATCTATCAGGAAAAACTAGTCTCAGGGCACAGCAGGAACTGATCAGGTTGCAAAGACATCATCAGTACCATAAACAAGACTCTGCCCATTCCTGCTGGCCTATAGAGTTTGCAGTTTCAGTTTAGTGCAGATTACAATAGCTGTGCTATAAAGTCCGCTTTGATAAAGCTACTTTACAGGCACTGAGACAGCATCTGTAGCTGGGGTTAAATATCACACGCAAACCACTTCAGATAATTTTCTTAATGTGCAGTAATGTTTCTTCAAATGCTTGAGATCCAATCTAAAACTAAATGTTGGATATCCTGTTCCAGCCTTGTTGGAGATGGAATATTTTTTTTCTTGAAATCTATGCTTATTAGTCACAGACATACTTTATCCTTTACATGTGATATCATTGGATATATCCTAAAATGAGAGCATTGTGGAGAGAAACAGAATGTTTTTTGGTTTTGTTTTTTTTTTCATGCAATGATGCAAGAAAGCTCTGACTAACTACAGTGTAAAGCTTAGAAGAAAATAACAATTAAGGAATTAATCCCCAGCTCTACGGGGACAGAGAAATATTAAGCTACATCTTGGTAAGCACATAGCAAAAACAAGAAAGAGAAAAAACGTGATGCAATGTGATGAGATGACTCATTCTGGACACAGATATTGCAAACAGTAGGGAATTTAATTGCCTTTACAATTAAAGAGTGAAGGCACAGAGAGAGCGATACCTTCTATTCGGCAAGAAGAAAGCTCCACTGCCAATGATTCGCTCCTAAAATACAAAGACTTGTGAAATACTGTGATCATTTGTAGACGTCTGCAGGAGAATTAATATGTGAAAAGAGGAAAATTCATGCAAGCTCTAACAAAGACAGAGTCCCCTCAAAGGCTGACTTGAATGTCTACCATACCACATGGAGGAGATAAAGTCTTCATATAAAAACTTCCAATGAATTCCAAAGCGCAGTTATTTTACCATCACAATTATGTAAGTGAGACTTAGAGATCTATTGAATTGGTTTTCTTTTTTTTTTTTTTTTCCCTTCCCTTTATTGGCGAAACAGAGAATTCTCCGCAGTGACTCCTAATAGCAAATACTGCTAAGTGAAATGTGGTACATTTGCAGCCATTTGCCTGGTAATTTCCTAAGGAGGATATCCAAATAGAATCAGTGAGTTGTTAGAGATATAGCACACTCAAAAAAACCACCTCTTTACTAAGATATGTTTTTTGTTGAAAAGGTGAGGAAGGAAATCAGAAGCTGGGGTGGGGGGAAGAGTTACTAATTAGTATAGAAAGAATCAAAAGCCTACTTGCAATTCACAGAAGTTTCCCAGAGGACAGGGGGTATCACCACGAGAAAAAATCCCAGTGAAAACTCCTTTTATAAAATTTTGCATAATCCAAACATCCTCCTATAACAGATTAATAGGCACTCTGTCTAATCTCATGTTCCTTTCTATTGTCTTGGATTATCCAGGCGTATTTGGTGATAATTAGGATTTTGCTGCACCACCATCTGAAATTTATTACTGTATACTAGTAACGTGGATCATTTATAGCCTAAGAAGAAGAGGGTGTGTGCTCATCCTCCTCAAAATTTACTTTGTATTTTTGTTGCTGAAGAATCCACCCTGCACCGTATAGCAAACTATTGGTGTCTGATTATCAAGGAGTGGGGGGGAATGTAGGCGTTGGTGTGAAACGCAGCGATTCTCTCACTCTGTCACCCTGAAAGTTATCTCCCCTCTTCTGCTTTTTAATGTGTTGTTTTTGTGTTTATGAAATAATATGGGCTCCCTCTGGTGACTAATTGAACACCTGCAAATTCCCGAAGCTTTTAATCAAAGACTGAAGCCTGATGGATCAAATTATCTGCCTGTGTGCGGGAGGGTACCACATCCTTCTACATTTCTATGTGTGTATAAATTCCATTAAAAAACTGTGTAAACACCAAACACAAGAGACAGTCACCTATTTTGTTCAAAACTCCAGGCATGCAGTTGCTATTCTAATGTTTTCTAACCATTAAAGACGTAGGTAAGCAATGCAGGGCTGGAATTACAGATTTCGCATTAAGACAATGGTTTTTGCAAACCCGTTTTCTATTTAAAAAACCTGAGTCAGAAATGGAAGAGGGAGTTGTCACTGCCATGTGAAAAGCATGCTGTAGTTTTCTAGAATGTTTCAATATGAGTCATTTCAAAGGAAAAACACCACCAATTTTTAAGATGCACAGTGTGTTTAAAAGGAAGCAAGGCTTTCCTGAAGTTTCAGGGACTTCTGCAGCAGAATGGAGAAATTCATAGAAATCACCGCTGACGGTGATCTCATCCCTCAGCACGGAATAAAGATGGTTTTCAGCAGACATTTTGGATGCATCAGGTAAATTTGTGTGAATAATACCGTGCATACTGCTCTTTGTGAGATTGCTTTAGTGACTAAAAGCCCTCCTAACCATAACCATAGGAATAGTACTTCATGAGAACCGTTACATATTGAATTTAGGGACATGGTTTGGTGGTAGAGTTAGGTTACGGCTGGACTCAACCATCTTAAGGGTCTTTTCCAACCAGAATGATTCCATGATGATTCTATGAATTCAGGTAACCTTGCACAAAAGTAAACAAAAAATGCTATTTTAGATGAACAAAAAATAATTGGTTTTGTTTAACACCGTGTCCGTTCAGACACATAATTTGCTCTATTTTCAGCCACGTCTAAGGTTTCTCACTATTTTTTTCCATGTTGCAGGAGATGTCTGAGATGAAGACAGAGCATGTTCTTTAGAATCTGTTAAGCCTTGTAAGGAGGAGCATCTCAGCATCTGAGATCACTGGCAGTTCTCTGTGTCTTTTGGGTGGATAAGAAGGCAACTATAGGGGAAAAAAAAAAGAAAGTCTTATTTTGAGAGTCATTCCAGAAATATGCCATTTTTCTTACTGTATCAGCACTGTTACAACTTTTAACACATTGTTTAAATGGCAGTGGTTATCCACAGTCATGTTTCATTATACTTAGCAATTTAATAAAATCTTTTGAAGGCACAGTAAGAGTTAATTTTATTTTGGCTTTCAGCCTAAAGACTGTCAGTATGTTGCATCACTCTACAGTCTAGTGATATTTTTTATAGTATAAATACATTTTTTCTGCTTTTGCATTTGAAATTGCAGTAGTACAGTACATTCTACAAGTGTTAAATCTCGGTCTCTCACACCACCAGTCTACATTAAAGCATTTGGTCAAATTAAACTGCTCAATAAATTATGTCCTGTAAAGGCAATACAGTTTTCTTGAAAGTGGTGACTCAGTTTTCTATACTCTAATATGCAAACAGTCATGTACTTTACAAAATTTGTAAAGTCACTTACTTGAGTCCCTTCCATTTTCCTCTTCTGACAAGATCTCTTTTTAGGTAAGATTTGCATCTCTGGCTATTTATGACCTCACTCTTAAATGAAGGCACATTGACTTCAGCCAATGTAAGTGGAATTGTTCTAATATTAAGATTGCATTACTAAGTTTCAGTATGCTGTGAGTGAAGTATAATACAAATTTCAGCTTGTCAGCTTTAAAGTACAACAGGAGAATCCGAAGTGATGTACAAAATAATTTTTAGCACCTGAAGATTTATGTTCCTTATGTTCCTGTCAAAATAAACAGTTTGTAATGGCACACCTCGATGTTTGCATTATTCAAGCTTTATGAATTCTGTTACTATTTTAGCAAACATAAAAAATGAAAAATTTCTTTAAGTTACCTTCTACTCTATTTTTTAATTTTGTAGCCAGGATGGTGTCTTAAAGTTTGGGGTTTATTAGCTTTTTCTTTTTCTTTAATTATCTAAAAGTTTTTTTTATTTTTACTAGCTATGGATGTTTATATATTGTCAACAGTTGGTTTGGTTTTGTTTTGTTTTTTCCTCCTGTTTTCCAAAATTTCCTTGTGTGAGTTTATTGCTGCCTTAAAAACAAAGAAGCAGAAAATTGATTGTTTCCACCTTAAGTGGGCGGAAATGAAAAACTACTGGAAATATTTTGATATTTCTGTAATTTGAGATATCAGATATGAATCTTTCAAGAAAATCTTCAAGTGTTTTCATAGTCGAAAGAGAAGTTAACAAGTAAGAATTATACAAAGCTTTTTACTTGTAAAAGCTCTTGGAAAAGAACACTACTTACATATTTTTTAGTAATCAAGTGATGTACAAGTATGACTACGAAGAGTACAACGGTATGTTCTTATTGCTTCTACAGCTGCTACCTTGTTCTTTAATTTGCTTAGCAACAGAAATAGAGGGGTTTGTTCTTAGAAATACTAGAATCATTTTACGATCCGTTCCATTTGCATACTGGTTTACATCTGACAGTCCATCTCAAGCAACTGAAAACATGTGTGTGCATAAAATACAGGAGGCTTTACAGAAATAATTGCTGTCTTTGCTATTTCAAGGAAAAAACCTGTCTCATTCTGAAAGATGCAACATTTAATCTGTTTGGAGAGAACAGATTGAACTGCTAAAGAGCTCTTTCCAATGCAGTCACTGTTACCACATGAAGAGTTGTCACTCAGTCATTTAAAAGCACATGAGATATTGGACTTAGTCCTGTAATGTGAAATCTCTTTCTCCTTTATATTTTCCTTCTGATGCTGTAATAGAACCCAGATATTTTGTTCCACATATCAGTCTTCAGTCAAATGTAAGTGAACGAATCATTTTACTAATTAAATATTACCATTAGACACTAAAAGAATGAATATAGGACACACGACAATCGTTGGCAGGATTTTTTTTTTAGGTAGATTAAAGGTTTTGCTTGTTGTTTTCAGAAACACATTTAAGCTTAACATTTTGCTTTTCAAAGGGGGTTGATGTCGTTTCTATATGTCATCAGTCAGAATCCCTAACAATCAAAGATATGGCAGAACTGCAGTGAGCTGTAATTCAGGATTGTCTGGCTTGATATTAATACAATAATGCAACTGGGTGACTTGGACAAAACTCCATCAAAAAGAGGACAGGTTCAGTCAAAGACTCTCCAAGCAGTACATACGCTTAGTAGAATCATAGAAACATTTTGGTTGGAAGGAACCCTCAAGATCATCGAGTCCAACCGTAACCCAACAACGGCACTAAACCACCTCCCCAAGAACCTCATCTCCGCATCTTCTGAACCCCTCCAGGGCTGGTGCTTCTTTGCTATTCCACTTCGACTAAGTTCTTCAATTTTCAGGGCCCATCTCAGAGATTTTGCACCCTGTTTTTAAGGGAAGCACTCAGGCTACACTTTGCTCCAGCAGCATTGTTGTCTGTCCTAAAATCCATCCAAGCCCCCTTTGCTTTCCAGCCCCACTGTGTGAAGGAAATCCTTGCTCCCTGCAGTATTTTCAGCATCTCTGAATTCGCCAGCAGTACAGTATAATGATGTCCTGTTTGAGCTTCTCTTTTTTTCTTTTTTTTTTAAACAAAGCACTGAGCCTAAAGAACATCTCCAGTGGTAACTGGTAAGGCCAATATGTAATAACTGTTAGATACCTTCAGAGGAACGAGAGCAATTGAATAATATTATTTTTTTACAGGCAAAATCCCAAGGAATATTGTTACTCCTGGTATGCAGTTCCATGTGGTTTCAAGAGAATAGCATTTTTTTGGACTTTTGTGCTTAATTTGTATTTCTGGGTACTCTGAGCTGTGAAAGCAAGGTCACTTCTGCAATGGCTTGGTTGACTGAGTCAACCTTGACGAAATGAATGATGGAAGTAAACGACAGAACAAGGCTTTAAGGGTCAAATCAAAGAAACCATGGATGTTACCTTAAAAATTTAATAAAGCAGGGCCTTTTCATGACTCAATTTTATGATTGGAAAACATGCAAGAAGCTGTGTTTGCTACTGCCTAAGAGGTTGTTCTTTCAATGTAGGTTCTTGACCCTATATTAAACAGCAGTATAATGAAAGGGAAGCAGAACAATCACAGCAGTATTAAATCCTTGTCTTATTGAGGAAAAAATAAAATGAGAAAGGAAAACTGAAACTAGATATGAAAATGGTTTTCATCAGTTGCCAAATTTTCATCTCCTTTTCTCTCAAACACATACACACTCTTCATAGAATCATAGAATATCCTGAATTTAAAGAGATCCACAAGGACCATCGAGTCCAACCCATGTCCCTGCATAGGAAAATATTTAGTTCCTTACTAGTCTGAATACTGTTTTCTGATTAAAGCTAAGGGTTTCATATTCAAAGTGAAAAAAAATTCTATTTTTGACCATCACAGATAATTCATACTACATACATTTGTCAAAATGGACAGATGGCTCATGGCTAGATATGTCCTGTTTTTTTTAATGAGAGATAACTTAAAGAGTTAAAAATGGGGAAAAAAGTGTGTATTTAAATAAGTGTCACGAAATCAAAGAAAGCATAGAAATTCATTTCCTACACAGAATTCTTGCAAAAAAACTATCTTGAGACACACAATATATTGAATAGTAAGAATGTAAACATTTCTCATTTAACCAAGTTTAATATATTTTATTCTGTGGGACTACATGTTCAAAACCATTTTGTTATTTAACAAGAGAAGCTGTTCCTGTTTAAGGCAAGAAATATCCTTGCAGGATCCCATTAAAATCAAACAAAACTGAATTAATTTGGGAAGGTTATTTTGGTTTTTAGGGGGAAAATCCTCATAACTTTGCCTGTCTCGTCTCTAATACTGAAGTTTTAGTGATGACAAAAAATTAGAAAAAATGGCATGCTGTTCTTTGGCTCTTTCTTTTTGGTGCCACTTTGAGGATCCTCCATTCTTTGTATTCTGGTCACTCCTTCATTCCTTAAAAGAGCCGAGGGGATGAAGAGACTAAAAAATGACCAGAATAATACTGAAGTTTGGTGGTGGAACTTACCTTTAGAGTCTGAAGAGAAGAAAAAGTATTACCTGCTTTCATCTTTTTACTGGCGTAATTCCTTTACGGATGCTGTTGGTAGCCTCATTAGCTTAAGAAATTTGTTAATGCAGGTGCTACTGTGTGATGGCCATCTTTACTCTTGTGAAAGGAAGCCCTGGAACATCATTAAAATTCAGAGATTTTACTCTTTCTTGTGTTATAAACAGGTTCTGAGATTTCTTTAAGTAAAACAAAACTGGCAGGAGTTTAATATATGTATTTTATATATACATTTTAGTTTTAGGGTATACTTTAAGCTTAATAGTGAACAGTGTAGATATTGTTTTTTAAAGCATTGACCATCTTGCTTAACAATTCTTGAAGAAATCATGTGTTTCTTTGGAGTTCCTTTTTAAGTTTTATAATAAGCTCCATATAAGTTTTTCCCTTTATAATATAAGTATGTTAAAATGGCTGAATATTTTCATTATGACTATCACCTTACTATATTGTGCCTAAATAATCTGCTGTTTAAATATCTGTGCTCTAACGAATCAGTTTTTATTTTAAAAATTTTCTTCAAAGTTGTATTTAAACTTCAAGCTCTGTATGAAAGGGATTTGCTCCTGAAAGTGTTCAGATGTCCAATCATTAGCTTCAAACTGAAGGAGCTTTTCCTCCTTATTTGGAAAGGAATACAGAGAGGAAATTCCTGTTTCAGGAAAGAGGTGGCTGATTTGGATAGGCTAGATAATGTTTTTATATATATATATATATCTTCTTTTTCATGGATATCATGGAAAGTATGATCTTAATGCTCTTTATCAAGGGGGATATCATGTTGTTTGGGAAGAAGAGAGAACCAGTTGCATTCTTTTCCTTGAATCAAAGCCCACTTCTCTGAAGAATGCAATCTACAGCAGCTCTGTTCACAGAGGCGCTGGTTTTGGCAGAGTTAATTTTCTTCATACTCAGTTGAATGGTGCTATGGTTTGGGTTTGTGACCAAACAATGTGGATAATATAGAGATATTGTTGTTACTGCTAAGCAGTGCTTTCACAACATCAAGGTCTTTTCTGCTCCTCACACCACCCCACCAGCAAGTAGGCTGGGGGTGCACAAGATGTTGGAGGGGACACAACTGGGACAGCTGACCAAAGGTATATTCCATACCATACAGTGTCATGCTCAGAATGTTTTGTTGTATTCTTGATCTAGGTGTGCCCAGCTATTCTCCATATGTCCCAGTGATGATGTAGAAAGTCCAGGTTTTCAGCCGAGACACCTCGGGTAAGTCAAATGAAATGAGCTTTTGCTGCTGAGACTTGACAGTTCACATTGATGTTAGCATCTGTGAGAATGCTTAGCAGTATTTGGTTTTTAAAAAAGCCTAGAATGATGTGACTTGAGATTCTTGCTTTTCCAGAATGAAAGCAGAATTTGGTATTCTGGCCTTTTGTCACAGTTACAACACAGGAAAACCTCTCATTCCTGGCTTAGACTCTTCTGAAATGCAGGAGGAGGAGCGGTGGCCTTTGGGAAGAGGACACCTCGAGACACAGGCCATTAGGCTGGCTACAGGAGTAAGACTCACTTCACCTAGTTTAATCTTGCTCTAACGTGAATATCAACGGACGAGTCACTTTGACTCTTTATAGGTGTCTAGGAGAAATGGGCACCTCTGACCTATTTTAAACATCTGTGTTAGGGTGACATGATACGAAATACGTGGTTTCTCTCCATAGATGCAGAGGGAATTCCTCTGAGGCCTCAGACATATCACTTCATTTTTCCATGCCTCAGCTTAACATGGTCATATTGTCTTTCTTGCCCCTTGTTTTCTTCCCTTCCATAAGTAGGTTGTAGTATTTTCTGCTGTGGGGGCTGCTTGTCAATGTATTTTTCCTATGCTTAAAACAACATTTCTCTGTAATATAAAAAATGGAGGTGAAGGACATTCCTTTCTGCTGCAAGGTTAAAATACTTCCAATCTTCACAAACCTCTGCCATTGATGGCACAGCAGAATTACACAGACCTTTCATGTTTCATTTTACTTTTTTTTAATATCTTTCTGATATTATGTGACCATCTCACAATATTATTTCAAAATGAAAGATGTTGAATCAAAAAATGGATGAAGGCGCTATTTCTATCTTTAGAAATAGCTACATGTATACTCAGATGTATAAAAATGTCAAACATGTTCCAGTGTTGAATATGTTTAAATATGTGGTTATAACTATCATTCTGAAATGATGCTTTTAGTTAAAAATCAATGCTTTGAAGTAACGCTTTTAGATGGTATAATGCTCAGTTGGAAGTTTGTTCTTCTGGACAAGACCTTTACTCAACATCCATCATTCAAAGAAGATTTACATAAAGCAGATGTGTCTCTCATCTGCTCTGTTCTTATCACAAGGAATGAAGAGATATTTTTGTAACTTTTTCCACAAAAGCAGCCTAATTAAAGCATAGAGGTATCCATGGCAGTTGGAATTATTCAGTTCAAAGGACTTTTTTGTTTGTTTTTCTGAGATAAAATAACTGCTTTTGAGAAAACACCTTTTCAGTCTATGATCTTAAGATCTAGCAGTTGGGTTGGAAGAATAATCCATGTTTTCTAGTGAAGCTGCACTGTTTTCTACAAAACAGTTTTCAGAATAAGGGAGAGATATAGTAAGAAAAAAAATGAACACAGCTTTTTAGCCTTGTGCACAGAGTCTTTGCCTGGTTGGACAGGGATGCTTTGGATTACTTATTTCCAGATTTCTTCCTTTATACATAATACAAACTTAAGACTGTTGGATCTAAAAGGAAAAAAAAAAATCACTGGATTTTCACCTCTGTTGAAACTACTAAGCAAAAAAGTAAGTTCTTCATCCCCTTATTGTGGCTGCCAGCCTAATATTTACAGTTTCTTGGCAATTCCCTGAGGCTAAGGAAAGGAACGTGTCTTCAGCGTGCTAGTTGAGTTCTCTGTTCCATCAAAGCTAGCTAGTGACACCACCCCCAAAATCACAGCTCTGCCAAAGACTGTCAAACAAAACAGTCATGTTTGCCTGTCCTCAGAGGGGATTCCTGGCTTTACATGAGTGAGGCATCCCCCTTAAAACCCGACTGGTGACTAAAAGCTGGAGGAAAGCATGTTTTCCTGGGGAGGATATGTGTTTAACATCTGTATTGGCAGGTTTTACGTCTCCCCGTTCGGAGAGTGCATGCTCAGACACTCCTTCAGGGTGTTAGATTCCAACCCACATATCTAAACAGTTCAATCGCAGACTTCAGGCATCTGGGGTTTTTTTTGGTTTTTTTGAGTATGTGATCCCTAAGTCACCCCCCGGACTAACCAGTCTTTGTAAAGCAGTATTAACAGAAGAGAAGTTAAGGTCCTTGTTCAAAGATGCAAAACTAAATTCTGACAGAGCTGGAGACAGAACCCTGTTGTCCTACATACCAGCCACCAGCTATGACTTGTTTCTCCTGCCTGATTATGCATTTATTTGTTAGCTGCCTGACAGAATAAGACCAGATGATAAGCTAAACATGTGAAAAGAAATGCAACATACCCAAAAGAAATTGTACTTAGGAGATTTTCAGCTTTCACTTTAAAGGAAAACTGATAAGGAAACCGTGGGGGTGGCACCATCTCCTCAAACCTCCAAGTTTCTGAAGCTTTTCAATACATGGCTGTACAATTCTTCCTGTTGTTTCTCAGTCAGCTTTAAACCTCATAATCTGTGTCTTTGTTCCCCAAGCTTTTCTTCTTTGCGTGAGTGTTACCCTTTATTTGAAAACTATGAGGCTACATGGGGGAGAACAAGTGCAGGATCTGGTCCTTCAAGCTGCTACCTCACGTTGCCAAGTAACTGGAGAGGGAAGATGGTCTGTTTTCTAGGGAGGGAAGTGAGGATCAAAGTACTTATGTGAAAGGATCATAGGCAAGAATTCAGATGTGCATATTTAAAGGAAAAGCAGTTATCAAAATGAATGTTAAGAACGTGCAAGAAAATGACCTTAAGAAATACAGTATGCAAGAGCTCCTTTTGCTTTCCCCTTCTAGCTTGTAACCCTTCAGTCAAATCAGAGATAACCTATTCTCTTAAATGTACACATATGCATAGGCCCACTGAAATCCATGACTTTGGCATCCTCATGTGTCATTTCTGGTATAATGATCTGCCTGAACTTTAGTAAGGAGAAACATCTTCCACATCAAAGCAAATAACAAGAGGAAATGGCTGAATCTACCCAGAACTGTATCTCTGCTTAAGATCAGCCATGTGATTTTGCTAATTTCTTAAGTATTGCTTTGCATCTGAAGTCCTGTCACGTGATTTTCAGTTTTTTATTATGCGCTGCTGATACAAACAAGAACACTACTAGCATAAGTGAGTTGTAATTGAATATTTCTGTGCTCATTTTTCTTGTAGTGCCTTCTCCATAGAATACCTGGAATTTCTTTCTTTTTTTTTTTTTTTAAATAACAAAATAATAGAGTCCATAATATATGTACATATATAGACATTTAACATAATTTCTCTTTAATAGCTAAACACGTTATTAGGCATATGGGAACAACAATGGCAACCGACTGTACAGCCATAGCTACTTTCTCTGGAAGCACTCTGATCTGGGACCTGGCCTTTTGATGACTGCTTCTTTTTGTTGGTTTTCCTGTTGTAAAGCCTGAAGAAATGTGTGTTGTGCGGTGGAGAAACTAAACTTAACACAATACTGCCATTTAGAGGCATTCTGTACCCTAGGGCACATTTTCTCGTATTTGCAAACTTCACAGCATCTGGAGCTGTGAAATGAAACTCTGATCCAATGCGACTGGCTTTGGCAGACCACGTTACCTTCTGTGCCTTCTCTTGACAATAAAGGGCACTTAGACACCTATTGTAGCTATGTAGGGTTGTTTTTTACTCACATGCAGAGATAAGAGCCTAAAGTCAAAGACCATATTCACTTATCCAAAAGGTGTCATGCAAAATTTTGCTTCTGTCCCTTTAGAAATGAAAACTAAGATTCTCCAAGTATACACATTGGTTCTATAAAACACCCACGGCATAATAAGGAATATGGCAGAACAAGAACTGGTGACCAAAAGCTGCCTTTTTATTGCTGTACAGGAAGATCCTTAAGAAATTTATCGCCAGTCCACAGAACTTGGCTGCTGGAGCATTTTCACTGGGTTGGCTCACATGTTCCTCTCCTTGGGATTTGAAGGATCTCCAGGCAGCCCATGCCCTGAGGGAATGCATACTTGCAAAGCTGGTGGGTGATGTCCCCTGAGGACACCCCTGTCTCTTCTGTATTATTATTATTATTATTATGTATTAGCTTCATGAACATGCCATGTGGTAAGTAACACTGTATTTCTTGAGGAGCTGCAAAGATGAGTAAGGACTTGGAGCATCTCTCATATGAGAAGGGACTGAGAGAGCTGGGACTGCTCAGCCTGAAAGAGTGCAGAGGGATCTTAGTACCCAATGAGAGGAGAATAAATAAGACAGGCTCTTCTCAGTGGTGCCCAGAGACAGGAAAAGAGGCAATGGGCGCATTCTGAAATGCAGGAAATTCCATCGAAACATCAGAAGAATCTTTTTTACTGTGAAGATCATCAAATGCTGCAGCAGGTTGGCCAGAGTGGTTCCAAAGTCTCTATCCTTGCAGATACTCAAAATGCAACTGGACGCAGCCCTGAGCAAATACAATCCGGCTGTCCCTGCTATGAGTAGGCATATTTAGACTAAACAATCCCCTGAAGTCCCTGAGCCACCCCTGTGATGTTGTTCTGGCATCTATGAGGGGTGATGAACTTTTAGGCAGCCTGTGTGTAGTATTAGGTGCCAAATGAAGAATTCAGCAAGAATCTGTGAACATCAGATATGGAAAGAACTTTGGACCTCAGACTCATTCTGGAAAGGATAGACAGAGTGTCATGGCTACACACAGTACACTGTGAAACACACACAGGAAAGCAGTTAGAACTGAACAGGAATCTTATTCTCTGCAAGTTAATTGAGTTCTGTAGTAACAGCAGCAGACACATCTTTTTCCCTAAGAGATGCGATGACCAGGTTGACCCTGTCCTTTTAAATAATTCTTTTCTCATTTTTATAAAACATTACAATTGTAAGTTGTGTATAAGGCTCATCTCCCCTTCATACAAATGAGGTTTTATATTGAGCTTGAAAATCACATTGAAGTTCACACCAGTCAATGGAGCTCTCTAGTAATAGGATGCCCACACTATTAAATAAAACAAGCCACCATCTGAGGCAATGGTTAATGTGACTAAGATGTCAACCACCAAGAGAAGGAGGCTTATCCCATCCCTCTTGTTCAGAGCACTCCTTCCATGATGATATTCTTTGAACCACATGGAAGAGAAAGCACCATTTGCTCCAGATAAAACTTCTTCCCGGGAGCATGGCAATAGTTAAAGAAGCCCGGATGCTCATGGACCTGATGCTCTGGCCTGTGTTTTGGTGCTGCTTATTTTACTAAGACAGATCTGAGGACAGATTGCCTCATTCAGATCTAATTTCAAGATGAAGGCGAAAGAAGATACATTCTCTGTAAGGTCTCATTTTGAATTTTTTTGGAGGCTGTTAAATGTTAACATGGCAAAGTAATTTGAAACCCCCCTTTATGGTCCTGGTGCTATAAAATTTCCTTGCAAAACATCAGCATGAACTCCATGGAATTTCTTATGCTCTGGGCTTATCCTGGGATTTTTCAAAACAGAACCTGATAGAGCTCCACCAAGGTCAATGGATTAGCATCGGTTTAAAGCAGATGAGGATCTACTTCTTTCTATTTGTACAACTGTAAAATGATCATTACAGAGAAACAGTACATAAGCAAAGGACATTCATCATAAGAAAGAATTTGAAAAGAAGATTTCTTGGGATGTTTTGGGAGGAATTTCTATTTTTCATTTGTCCCCCGCCTCCCTCCCCTGCCCTCGGGTATTCCTTGTTCATTTGTAGAGCTTAGGCACTTTCATCAAACACTTACTTTGTACTGCATTTATTCATAATTCTTTGCATTTACTGTAATTAAGTCTTTATTGATTTGACACAAACCAACAGCTGCATTTCGCTATGGAAGTCATCTGAAAAGTATATGCCATCTACTACACATGGACAATACACTTGAGAGTGCAGATGACATGTATTAAACTCTCTTATCATTTTTGTACCTCTTCAAGCACAGTATCAATTATATATACATACTCACAGCCAGAGACTCTACATGATAGGCTGAATATAAAATCTTTGCAGTACCATGAACTATAAACAACTAGCTGCACTTAGATCCGTTTTAAATAAGGTTTTGTATTAAGAGAAATCTTTGATGTGGAAATTATTTTTCATTTGAAGTTCATCCTCTTAACTTGATTGGCTTGGTTTTTGGAAGTAATATATTTGTACTTTATTTAGCAGATTAATTCACTGGAGTTCATAAACAGAGAAGTAACCCCTTCTGAACAGCACTATGTTTTATTGAAATAGGGGCCTTAATGCACTCCAGAGCTGCAGAGAGCCCAGGAACTTTCGAAAACTTCTGCACTTCAGGTATGGGACTGACTGTGCTACCTGCTCCTTCTGGGCTTTGGAGATACAGTTGATCACAAACACCTTTAATGAAGGAAACAGCAAATAATAGGACAAGTCTATTGGAGTGACCTGGAAAGGGAAATATAAGGAAAAGATGGGTTGTTGCCCAGATGTGGCCCAAGATGCAAAGATTTTAGAGCATTCTCTGAACAAGTGAGTTATTTCTCATAAGTGGGTGAAGTCTTTCGTACATGGATAAAATAAATCTCCGTACAAAGGGTCAGGGGTAGAAACAACCAGTTCCTGAGGCTGCAGTACCAGAGGCTACTTACCAACTGACAAGAGTATTTATCAAATAAGTTGAGTATTTATCAAATGACTAGAAGAGATATCTGGAAATCTCAGATGACACTTGACAGACATGAAAGTTCAGCCTTCAAATGCATATATTAAAAAAAAGTAATAAGAAATCTTGAAATGTATAACAGTGGTAGTGAGCACTGCTTTTGACCCACATCCTTCAGAAAATCTGACATGATGAAAACACCCATTTTTGCTTACAGAGTTTGCTGGGAGTTTGTCCGCTGACTCACATGGTCATAGACCATGTCCTGATCAGGCTGCAGTTACCATGATTATGTGTAACCAGGTGATGAATTGATCTTATACTGTAAATTTTGCACATTAGGATGTCTTAAATACGTATCTGGGCACACGGATGGCACACAATCATTACATCACTTAACATCTGCCTAAGATTTGACCCTCCACAGAGGTATAAAATACCATTTGTTTACTTCATGCTGAATTTTGGATGGCCTGTTTTCATTTTTAAGCTTGCAAAAATATAATAGAACTCTTTTTTTTTTTTCCTAGCAGATTGTTTGCAAATACTCTCCTCTTTTTCCAATTATGTTCATTCTTTCTAACAGCAAACCCACAAACATTTCAAGGCAATCTAAAGAGCACGCCTGCACAGTACAACAAAAGGAAAATAACAGTAGGGAAATTGATTTACTTGTAGAAGGAAAGACTTCTGGATTTTAAGTTATTAAACCAAACATCACTTATCACTGTGGAAACAGTGAAAGAAGTATTTTTCCCTCCTCCATACTCTTTTTGTCCCACCTTCATTCAGGGAATGAATCTTCCCATTCAGGCCCCATACCTGAATGCTCCTGCTAATAGAATAATTAGTTTCATAGGCATTGCTGATTAAGTAAAATCCTTATAAATATTTATAACATTTTGCATAACATCCAGGTATTTTAAAAAAAAAAAAAAGGAAAAAAATTAATGGTGAACTCCTTTCTAGAAGTTCAGGTTTTTTTACACAATCCCACTAGTAATAGGAAGGTTTATATGTTGTTGTCATAGTAACAGGGCAACATAACTTTTAATAACTGCAACTACTATATTATAATAATGGACTAATTTTCAGAGCCTTTGATTTTTCTTTTTCATGTTTTGCTCGCACTAAATCTCACGCTGGCAAGACGCAAGGTGCATTGTGCCTGTTTTCCACCCCCCTCCAAAGCTTCCTAAGAGGTTCACAGACAGATTCAGAACACCTAATTCAGATCCCTGAAACACACATTAGAGCTCTACAAACAACTCCCCCCTTGAATGGTGTGTCTTTCACACTTTCAATTACCAAGGCTCCTCGCATGATCCATGCTCAGCATCTCTCCAGGGTGATGCTGTGCCTCTGTTGCTGAGTGAGGAGCCACCTGCACAGTGGGAAATGCCAGGCAGAAGGATGAGCTTGAGCTCTCACCCCTCTTGAGACCACGGATCTACACATACAAAGCTGGATTCACCCCTGAAAACCGCACGTATTTAGCAGAAGGAACAAAGTTAAAAGCTAAGCTGGTCCGGGCCCCTTGGAGAGCCAAGAAAGTACTTACAAAGAGTAAATTCAGATGGTGTCTGGGCTGAATCACCTGTAAACCTGCTGTTTCTCATCGGTGAATATACAGAGCTCTTGAGGGAACTTGACTCCTAATTTGGGTGTTTTAAGTAGTTGCACGGGTTAGGGGAAGAACTCTGGAGCACATCAGCTTCCCTTGAGACCAGCTGCCTAAATCAGAACAGCTAAGCTTTTCAAATTTTTGTTTATTTGTTTGATAAATCAGAAGACTTTTGGGGAGGCCATATGTTATAAAAATAGTAACAGCAATAGAGATAGGGGAAGAAGTAAGGCTCCATGGACGACTTAGGGAAAATGCATTTGCGAATTCAACTAGAAGAAAAAATCCTAAATCTTTCCTGCTTGGAATACCTCTGGCTATCAGGTGTGAAACAAAAGAATAACTCCAGCTGCAGTTCTGCTCGCTCTTACAAATGTGCCCAACCAGCTGGTGACAGTCACATTTGCTGTTGTCCGCTGTCCTTGCAACTCCATAACTCCAACACACCTCTGGCAGTCCGCAGTGTCACCCAGTTGTTACCTGCCATCCTGAGACTTCTGCTTCAGTCCAACAGCTCTCCCAGCACGGAAAAAGGGGCTGAGAGATTTGCCCCAAGAACATTTCCTATTTGTCCATCAAAAGGACTACAGCCTGAGGCAGTGTCTGCCTACTCTACGGTGATATGGGACCATCTGCAGAACAGCACCTTTCATGCTCTCCTCCAGCTTCAGCTGTGTCCTTGGGCATCATGGGCAAACTGGATTGAACCATGTGTTACCACAAAACTTCCAAGCCCTGGGTCTGCATCAGTTACAGGAGCCAAAGGAGTTACTGTAGATCTGTTGGAACCTTATATTTAAACAAGTTGGGATTATGAAGACTCATATAGCTGAATGGCCTGAATCAGATTGCTGAAGCAGCCCTGGAAGAGCACTGTCCTTTAGTAAGGATTTATTTTCGTTTGAGGTCACACGCTTAGTGAGATGAGCGCTGCCAGGATGTATTTCAGTTGTCTTCTGGGTGTCACACATGGGTTGACAGAAGAAACAAGGATGAAAATTGAAAAGAAGCTTCAAACTTTAACATATATCAACAGGATTATAGTGTTTCAGAAGAAGTTTGAAAAAAAAAAAAAATCTGATTTTTTAATATGTAAGGTATTTTGAATAGTGTATATATTGGTATATGTATATATACATACACACATGTATAAACAAATGAATTCCATAATCAATCATCAGAAAATAACATATCTGGTTGTAGTATCATTCTGGTACAGGCATGAACCCTTTTTTTATTTTTTAATGAAAAGACAGATCCATGAGGAATGATGCCTAGGTGACCTTACACCCATATGTACTGGTGCTTCCCTAACTGGCATACATTTGTGGTCAACAGTTTATAGTTAAAAAGCCATAAGAAAAGCTAAACATAGCAAACAACCACACTGAACAAGAGACTGTTTTTTAAGCCTGCTGGAGTTTTTGAAATTAGTGTTTTCCTCCTTCTCCTTAATATTCTCAGCCTCTCTATGAGCTGAATCCTCTTATCCTGTTATATTTGGGTTCTTACTTCTAGGTCTCCATAAATGATGAGTTCCCAAACTGTGCCCCATATAGCATCTGTGACACACAGTCTACCTCATAGGTTTGCATGCAAACTCTCGTAAAAGAAGTATATGTACAAAGTGTTAAAACAAACAAACAAAACCCAACAAAACAATCAAACAAAAAACCCCCCACGCAAACAAATAAATAAAAACCCCTACCCAGTCATTCTGGACTAATGAAGAGATAGAGAACTACTGTATCGCAAATGTAACTGCAAACTACATCTAAGTTTATGGTTGCTCTTGATATTAAAGTAAAACTGCTCTGCATTAATAAGATCCCTTTGGGTTCAGCTTCTCAGAGCCTTTGTAACAACCCAATTCTAGAGAATTTAGAACAGGAGAGAGTTCTCGTCACTAGGGAAGGCAACCAATAAAATGCCATATTTGTTTTTTAAAATTGTCTGTCCACCACGCATATAGCCTGATGGCTTTTTCATTTCTTAGTATCCTTTCCTCCTTCTCCTTTGCAGCGTAGTTTGCATTTGCTATGCGATGAAAAGGAAAACAATTCCAAAGTTAGCCTCTACAAGCACTGAGTGAAATAATCAAGAAGCATAAAGGTGCAGAAGTCAACACATCCAACATACATCACAAATACTAGACAGGGGCTAGCTACAAACCTGAAAACGCCCGAGGTGTGCTTTGGAGTGTCTCAACTACATGCTGCATGCAGTAGTATTTCCACGGAGAATACAGTGCCTCTCCTGAATGAGCCAAGGCATCCAAATGAGCTTCTGATGGCAAGAAGCCACACGGGAACCCAGGTCTAGTTGAAAATAATTAAAAATTGGTTTCATGGCAACTACCAAGTCCCATTATTCCCTGCTGCACGCAGGGTGTGTAAAGAAACGTTGGCAGTATGGGGATGGAGATTACTTCTGCACTTTCTATTGGTTGTAGAAACAGGGTGGCTGATGAGACGGTGCTGGTGGGGAACACATACATACACACACACATATACATACACACATATACATACACACATATGCATGCATATAGCTCAAGTGGCAGAATTCAGGCTCCACAGAGCTGGAACTCCTGAGCTATTTACTGCAGTTCATTGCACTGATCAGGACAGGTCCACGCATTCATTTAATTGTAAATGCATCTCAGCTTTCCAGGAAGGTCATAGTAAGGCCATAATTATCTCATTAAGCAAATTGTTCTACTATCTGATCAGGCTTTAAGTTCAGTATTTCCATTACCTCCTTTAATATCTAAATGGAAGGGGTGAAATTATCAGCTGGTATCAATCAGGGAAGTGCTACCTACAGCCAGCAAAACTACAGACACTTACAAATAAATTAGAGTCTGGCCTATTAGCTGCATTATGTCATTGCCCTTCTTGCATGCTTGTTCTGTTGCAAATCTTTAAGTTTCACTCTATTGTGCAGGAAAGAAATTGAACAGATACATATTTACACAGTGGTTAAATAAAGTACTTTTTACCTGGATGGGAGAGAAGCATAATTAGAAGAGGAAAAAACACCTAAGAACAAAGGATGAGAAGATACAGATTTATATATTGGTTTGTGTCATATGCTGGGATGAAAGGCTTTGATTTCCACCTCTACTTTATGCTGTACAGGAGACGGGATGCTACTCAATTTGACTTTATGACTTAGAGCCATCTTTTTATTTACTCATCAGATAATAAGTTAGAGCTTGATTTAGAGATAAATGAAAGACTTTCTTTGATTTTGACGAACACCCGTGCCTCCAGAGCATTTATGCTGCAGCTGGTGCTCACCAGTTTCCTTGCCACGCAGGTAGTGTGCCAGGAAATGTGGGTACCTGGATACTGATAGGACAGATGATGCCAGCAGAATGTTCTTGTGAGAACCCCACGCGCTAAATATACTCCTGTGGCAAGTTATTCCAGTTTTAGGGTGAGTTTATGAAAATAATATGATAGAATGAACAGGCAACAAAAAAAGAAAATGTCTTATAATTCAATTAGATCAAAACCAGCAAATAACCAGGAGCAGTCTTCGAAACAATATGTTTAACTTGTGTTTTCTCTCATAATAAACAGAAATCTTATAGAAACTAGCACCCTACTGAGATCTTAAGAAACATCTCCACCGGAATTAACTTGTGTTCCAGTATCTAGTTGTTTGTGAGGAGCCAGACTACGAACTTTCGATGCTGAGGGGCCTGGCTAAGAAGGGAATTCAACATCTAAACTGCTAAAGAAGCACATGATATAGGGTATATTCCTGATAACCATGATTGGGGGCTATCTAGGGCATTTAAGGGGATTAACTCTTGCTGTTGGGAAGACTTAAATACTTGTACGGATCAGTGACAAATGAGAAAGATCAATTCAAGGCTGAGCAACTTACTTCCAATTAAATGTTTAACACAAGGAGATTCAATTCATAGGTCCTAGATGTCTACATGGTGTTGGTAGACACGACACAGGATCTGTTGGACACCCATGCCCTCCTAAAGGATCAACTAGAAGGCAGTCAATACTCATAGGACATCTCTAAGACAGCACTAACCTATGTTTAGATGAGTGAATTGTACCCATAAGAGTTTAGGGAGTTTTTTAGCAGAAGTGTCAATGGTGTGGGAGCTGAATCCCTCTCCACATTTCAGTGATTGCATTGACTGCATTTGAACTGGATATAATGAAAGTAGAGAAACGTATGTCAACATTTCCATTTTAGTGTCTTACTTTGCAAGCCCAGTCCCATTCTGAAAAATATATAGGAAGGAGTTAAAAAGAAAAAGAGCTCATATCCAGGGGTATTCTCTACACTACAGCCTCTCAACAAGAACTCCAAGATTTTGGCAATCTGTAGACTAGGCTTTTCTGAGACAGATGTCGAATCCAAATATTCATGCTTAATAGGCCCTGAAGGACCTTAATTCCTGGTATTTTGTTATTCTCTTTTAAAAATCCATCTATATTTTTTGGCCTCTGTACCACTCTGTGTCAATTATTTCTACAGTTTTAGTGTTAATTTATTTAAAACTTACTGCTTGTTAATGTCTTTGGGCACTCCTTGTCTGTGTAAACGAATAGATATTTCCCTATTCACTTTCTTTCATGTTCTTCACAGTTTTGTGAACCTCTTCTTCAAGTCTCTTTTTTTCCAGGCTGAAGCATCCTGTTCTATTTAATTTCTCACCTTGGAAAGCAACTACATACCTTCAGCCGTTTTATTGCCTTTCTCTGTATCTTATTCGGACCACCCAGGCAAACAAATAATTTGGTCATGGTGAATACGTAGGACATGTAAATCATGCGTATGTCATTGTTTGGATGCCTGAAAAACACTTCTGAGAGGCCTCTCTCTCCGGCTGTGTTTCACATAGGGGAGCTTTGCCAGCTCCCTGAAGACTGTGGCTTCATTTATGGGCTGGACGCCTGTAAGTCCGTCACTGTAGACAAGTCCCTTCCTGTTCCTGGCCCTAAAAAGGCGATTTAGATTATGCAGAAAATAGACAACAGATCCTTAAGTTCTCACTGCCTCCCTGACAACACGGCCATAGCTACACTCTTTTCCTGCTAACAATATTTGAAAACAAGAAGATGACAAACCAACCCATCAAGACAACCAAAGCAAGCCAACCACCCAGCCCAGGCTTCTGGAGAGGCCATTCAAAAGGATAAAGAAGGGGTTAAGGAAAATATCCCGCTGGCGCCGTTGGCTGGGAGAACTGCTTAGCGAGCCAGAGAATCTCAGAGCACGTGTACTCATGGCAGAAAAGCAAGAAGCAAATAATCAATTGGATGCTTTATCAGCACAGTATTCAATTAAATTTCAATTAAAAAGGGAAATAATGCAGCAGTCATTATCTAGGCTGTGGCCAGGTCCTTACATGAAATGTCAAGATACCCTTGTCAATTTGCAAACAGTTTAGATAAGGATGAAATTCTCCAGCCTGCACGCTCTTCAGGAGGCCACTGTAGGCATTCATAATGGACTCTCTGCCCTAGCCTTGGAAACATGTTCAGTTTCTTATTTACCAAAGTTAATGCCTCTCTTTTGAAAGATAATTCAGTAAAACATTGTTGAATGGAAATTAAAAACAAAACAAAAAGGAAAAGAAAAATTGAGATATCAGGAATAGGTGATTGCAAAACAAGAACAATTCTGTCTTTATCATGCTAGAAATCTAATTATTTTTCTATGGAAATTATTTTGAGGATGACAGCTTGGTAGCAAGTGCTACCGGTTTAACAACCACAGTTTATTCACTACTCAAACAACCAAGCTCTAAGCAAGTAATTGCTCTCTGTTTTCCAGTTTAGCTGCATTTGTGCATAAGGCATATGAAAAGACAAGCAGTTGAATGACTGATGTTATTTTGTTTGATTTAGCATTAGAATTAAGAGGTTCATGAATCCCAGGCTCGTTTAACGGACCTGCACCTGTCACAGTAGAGTGTTGCTCATTGAAAGGACCATTTTACTTAATGTTGTCTTTCTTGGTGGCAGTATTAGCCCCACCAGAGCAGTAGAAGTTGAAAACTGACTTCAATTTATGACAAACAGCACCTAGAAACATGGAGATATTATACGGTATGTTATATGTGAAAAACAAACCAGAGAAGAGATATTCCAGTGACTGGAGACACAAGAAAGATAGAAATAAAGCAGATTTTCATCTCAGTCCCAAGGATGAAGTCTATTTGGCTTTCCATTGGGTAGCACAGCTTCTGGCCTTTGGCAGATTTTGTGCCTCTCACATCCCTGCGTTTGAAGCACCACGGTTGGAGTGCCACAGATGTAAGCTTGCATTGCCTATGTGCTTCTTTCTCAATTGTATTGTACTTTAAAATCTACTTCATTTTGCTTCTGAAAAGTCATCTCATACCAAAAAAAAAAGTGTTAGGAAGCAAACCTGAGTCAAGGATGCATTTTGCATGAATAGCGGCATGCTGTTATTCCTGTATTTAGAACCATGCCCATACTCACTTTAAAAAAATTGCAGCTACGTGTGTTTTTCTTGACTACGATGCTTTCTGAATTGTTCTCCTGTTGAGAGCTGTAAGGATGCCACTCTTACTTGGATTTTTTTCTTCTTGCATATGATTTTGTACCTAGACCACATACGCTTTTCTCTCTCTTTTTCTTGTTCTTACTTTTCATGGCTGTCACTTCCTTTTTACTTGCAAAGGAACACGTTTCTCTCCAGCTGTGTTTCCTCTTCTTTCATCACTTTTCTTGGGTGATTACAATCCCCTGATGCCTTTGGCATATTGTTTTATGTCAGCAATCGAGGGCATATTAGGTGCTGTTGAATATACAGAATTTATACCCAAGATTACTGGGTGTTTTGATATGTGCTGTTCCTCTGTTCCAAGTGCCATAGGGATGGTTAGTGATTATTATTGGCTTATGTATTTTATTCACTAGACAACTTAGGCCCTTTTTTCTAGATGCAGGTAACACCTACAGGCTACCTACTGGTTTTTGCCATGCCTCACTGCCAAGTTTGATTGCTTTTTGCTATTTTATACATGAAGTGAGGAGCGCTGTGTCTCATTGAAGGTGCAGAAGTTAATCTAGACAGACACACGGCTTCAGGGATAGTTACACCCATGGTTTTGGGGAGCATCATTATTTTAAAACAAGGACAGAGGCCAGGGCAGTGTTATTGCATCAGAAAGACAAGAGATCGGCAAAATGATGGAGCAAGATCTCCACTTGATGAAGTGAGACTTCTCCCTGCAGAATACAAACATTGGCAGTACAGGCAGACTCCTTGGAGGGCTGCCTTTCCACTGGAGATATATTCATTATTTTGCTTTAGCTTTTGTCACATTGAAAAATACTAATTAGGGTTGACTGATACCACTTGGGTGGTAAATCAAGCTAAAAAGAATAGAACATAAAACCAATCAAACCTACCAGTTCAAATCTACATATTGTAATAAAATTTGGGGCAGAATAAAAAAAAAAAAATCCCCTTTTTTTCTAACTCAGAATGAAATTTTATTTCAGAATTTATTCTGTAGAACAAATTGAGACATCTGAAGAATAGTCAGAAAATATTTTTTTTCCTTAAATAAGCTTTCACTGTGTTTTCAAGCAAAGAACAAACCCAGAGATTTGCTCAGCATATATAAAAGCTTCACCCTGGGCCTGGGAAATGCCAGTGGATAGCTGTCTATGGGAGATCACAGGTGTATCTATAACATTCCTTCTTTCCTACCTGGAAAGCATCTGCCTGATTGAAAACAGTGAGATCTTTCCCCTAAGCATAGCTGTATTGGATCACATCGCCTCTTCACTCTGTGACAAGAAATTCCACAGGAAACCCAAAATATCAGGTTGTTACCTTTTTCCGTTTTCAACCAGTTTCTCATCTCACTGCCTTCATTTTTAGGGAAGAAAATGGACAATATTTCCTACTTATTTTATTTTATTCTTCCATTGACACAGTAGACTGAGTCTCAGAAACAATGTACAAAACCAGCTATGTAGAACAGCAGCTCTTTGCAACATTATTGCAGACATCTCATTTGGTAAATTTATCGTTTTTGAATCTTATGAGCCACAGATTACATAGCATTAGATATGTGTTTGAACACGGGGATGCTTGTAGAGCTTAACTGGGAGAAGGTGAACTGGTGATATGGAGTGGAAGAAAGAGAAGAGAAAAAAAAAAAAGAATGAAACGTATGAAACACATTTTGCAATTGTCTTGTTGCACACAGTGGAGATCTGGTGCAAAACTCCAGGTCTGAGCTCCCTGAACTTTGCTTTGCTGGATTGTCAAATGCATGTGGATTCAAACACGACGGTTCAGGCTTCCTTCTGTTACTCTTCCCACCAACACTTGGCACAAAAATTATAGCCCTGTTGCAAGGATCCTGATGGTCTTTTCTAATGCCAATTGTTCTGGACATTGCCCCTGCAGGGCAGGTGTGACAACACCTAATTTATAATCAAGCAGTCAATTGTGACTTGCTTAACTTTGCTCAGCAAGACAACATGGGAGCTCAGAAGAGACCCTGTAAACCTTGTTCACTGTCTAGACATAAAACCTCTTGCGGCTGTTACGATGAAGAAGCAATAGTGCTAAGGAAAGTTGGGAGTGGAGGTGTAAACAGCATCTTTTACCTTTCCCTAAGACAGCAATAAAAGAACTTCAGAATATTTCAATACCTTTGACAACCATACCCTGACTTTGCCAGAGCCCCAGTGAGCTCGATGTTTTCTTGGGTCTGGCACCGTATTTTGAAAACATTTTCTTTTTGAAAAATATAAGCAAGCCTTTTCTCATCCTTCTCAAGGTCTTTTTGGTGCATGTACAGAAAGTTAAACCATGCACAAGGGGGAGAGGGCACAAGAACCAGGTGTTCCTTGTGGCAATAATTAACCAACCACCAGAACTGCTTGGGTGCTCTCTGCCCCTGATGGTCACTGGTGAGAGTACATAATAAGATGTGACTGTTGCAGGCCTAGGGAAAACATCTGCAACTAAAAAACAGACTGCAGAGACCAGCTGGAACGATAGTCTGCAAACTGCTATTTAATGCCTTTCCTTTTTTTCATATAGAAATGTAGGGCTTTTTTTAACGATCTTCCTTTTTTAGTGGGACAGAGTATATTGTTTTTAATTGGCTTGGTAACTACCACAGACACAGAATGACCCCAGTCTCTGTGAAATCATTTTTCAATAATAACTTTCAGGAACATATGTTGGAAATTGACTCTGAAAGAAGTGACAGAATAAGAGTTCAGAAAATAGGAGCAAGTCATGGTAGTGTTGTGGTAACACACTTCATTCTTTCTTTGTTCATTTGTATGCTGTTTCTTTGTTTGTTTGTTAGGTTTTTTTAATTATTATTTTTTCTTAATGCTAAGAGATTTCACAGAAAGACCAAAAGAAGTGAGTACTATTAGTAGCTGCTGAGTCCTGAGTATTTTTGAAAGTCAGGTTATCATTTAGTTATTTAAATGTAAGCTTCAAGATATAGCTTAATATGATAGAAACGTACTGCAGGATCTTCTATTTTGTTGTTCTTTGCAAGAAGGATCGCTACTTAAAATGATCACGTAGAATTAATATTAATGGTGTAGATCACTAGAGAGGTGAAAAAAAAACCACTTTCATGCTTTTTTGAAAGGGAGGAAAGGAGGCTAGGAATAATTGAAATTGTGTTTATAATTTGCCATGTGGACACTTTTATTTGAAATAATGGAAGAAATTAAACTCAAAAATTATTCTGTATTTCCTGCCTCCTGGAACGGTTGTCTACATGACTGTGATCATCCTGGTCTTCCTGAAACATTTCTAAAGTGATGCATGGGATCTTCTTCATATCTTACTTCCAAAGGGTGAGGAGGGAGTTACAGCTATAAACCCAAATCAATCCTATATTCTCTTCCCTTGCACACACCACTGACTTGACACAGGTCCCCTGCTCTGTCTATATGGACTTGATGAGTGGAGGGAAAGTTTTTTTCTTAGACATAGAAACACAGCATAGAAGATACAAATGGCCAGGCAACCACATCTAGTTTCCTACCACCATAGGAACCTGTGTGATAGTACTATGTGAGCCACCTGAAAGTGAAGGGTTCAGCTTCAGAAAAGAGGCCCAGGGACTTCTCTAAAAATCCAGAGATTCAGTAGGAACATTCCCCATGCCATTTCTCTTTTGCCTCCATCATTCTCTCCTCTGCCACACAGGTTGAGCATTATCTGTCTCCTCAGGCACTATAACAAGTCAAATGCCATGAGGACTAAAGTCTTTGAACCTCAAAGCCTACAATTTGCCTGAGGCAGGCAGCATGAGCAGAAAAGGTCAAACTTACAAGTACTGTCTTGGTCCTGATGTCCCTTTGGCTTTAGTGAGCTTCCAGCCAATTGTAATATACTGCCTAGCAGAAAGGTGGTCAGGACCCAGTCCTTGGAGACTGTATGCTTCAGGCATAGCCTTTCCTTTTCTATTGCTTTGAAAGGTTAGCAACACAGCTCAGGCCAGGTGTAAGAAATCATGCTGCAGACATACATCTCACATGAATAAATCATTATTTTCCCCTGTGTGACTTTTAAAAAAAAAAAAAAAGGGTTTGCAATGAGGCAGTCTCTCAGCATTTTCCCCATCTGTGCTATGGAAATTTCTTTTGATCTTGCTGAATGGCCCAGTTATCCATCATGTCAGAACCCAGCTATCTGCAAGGTGAGCACTGGGGACTGTCACCTCACCTGCCTGCCCCAGTGACTGCAAAACACAGCAGAAACTCAGCCGTAGCTACTCCCCGTGACAGATACATTCCCTTCCCTGCTAGTCCTTAGACTTTTGCCTTCACTTTTTTTCTGCTGTTGATTCCTCGTGGTTCAGCGGAAAAATGAAAGCAAGCAAACACACAAGGTCTTACTTACCTTTAGGTGAATCTCTGTAGCATTAATCTTGGTAGTAAAGAAAATCTCAATTCTACCACCTCTGTCTTTTCCCCATTCTTTTACAGCATATATTCTTGCTTCAGACCTAAGGAGAAGCTGATTCGTTCTTTCCTACAAGCTTTACCTCACCAGGATATTTCACATCAACTTTAACTGTCAGGCAACAAAAGAAACAGGTACAAGATGATGGCTTAATCCAGCATCTCTTGAAGTCTATAGCCACCTTTCCTTTAGACCAAGACCTAAATCCTTCTTCCTAAAAGCAGCTTCAACATCTAATCCTTGGAGGAAGAAAAGAAAGGGGTGAGTGAAGTACAATAAACCCCTAGCATTTTTTAATTTGAAGGTCATGTCAACCTGACAGCAAAAGCTCTGCTTGGTCTATGCAGTGGCTTTCCAAGGAAACCATTACAGCTGTGGTAAAGCAAGCAGAAGGAATTCCATCATGCTGGAGAGCTAAACTGAGTCTGGACTAAGGTGAAAATAGATATCAATCTTCAGGAAAAATACAGCAATGACAGAGGGGTGACCTAATAGTCCTCTTTCTCCTGACATATTCATAATAGCTGTAGTATTTTTTTAAATCCTGCAATGAGGAAAGGCCTCTTCTTTTCATCTTAGTAGGATGGGTCTTTACCCTACCTGTTTCAGGTAATGCTGTCATGCCCATTACCTACATGAAACTGGCAATTCAGCCTGCAGCTGCAGATTTTTTGCACAGCAGTGCTTGCTGCAGGATGTCTTCAATGTAAAAACAAACCATTAAAAATGTATAACAAACATATATAGTAAAAAACCTCTTTTACAACTAATTTCCAGGACAGGAGATAGGCTGGCAGTGTTCCTCACCCATCTAACCTTCAGTTCTGTTCAATATGCAAGGTCAACTCCCTTTGTGCCTGCTGAGAGTCCCTGAGTTCGGCAGAAATTTTGCATGAATGCAGATATTTGCAAAATGGAGTTTGTTGGCAGGATCAGGACCTTTTGAATAAATCTGAAAAAGACAATGCAGCTGGAATGAACAGCTTGACATATATTCTGTGTCTACAGGCTGTCATTGATCAGTTTGGGCTTAATACAGGAAACAAAAATGTCTGAGGTAATTTTACGCATCCCTCTCATTGTATACTGTAATATTATCTTTGCTCAAAATCCAGTAGATATCCCAGTATTTTTCCTTAAAACCCTGCATTCTAGAGTCATGTTAATTTATGAGCTTCTCTGCCCTTCCTCTATAACTACACCTATAAGTAGACAGCTAGATGACTTCTAGATTTCAAAGCCTCTAGGAAAATAAAAGACACGAACACTATAGCTTGAAAAACACAGAACGTGTAAGGCTGTTTCCTGCTTTCCATAAATTATGCCAATAAATTTTGTCCTTCCATGTTTTTACTGGCTCTTTCTTTGTATTGCAATATTTAAGCTAAGCTGACAACCTTGAAACAGCTGGGGTCAGCACTATTAGAATTGGCCTCACCTGATGTGAAAGTTCACCAGCCTCTCAGGGCTGACAGAGTAGAAGTCATCTCATAATATTTACATAGAGGTAAGATATCTGCTCAAAGACAGTCATTTAAGTCCTCATCCCAACTATTTTAGACTTTCAGCTTAGTCAGGATGAACTACCTTCTGCAAATGAGTGTTGCTGCCCTTTGACTACAGCCGGTGCCTAAACAAGTTGCTCGCATTAGTCGCTTGCATTTGTGTGGCTGAATGATTTCCATGCACAGAAGATGACTGCACTGAAGACTAATGTAAAAATAGTAACCCAGCTTCAAACAAATGGGGTTTATCAGTAATATTTTAGCTGATTACATCTACTGGGAGGTGGTATGAATTAGCCCATGCTCTGCTGTACATGTTCCTGCTCCTGGTATTCCAGCCAAGCCAACTCCCTCCACAGTGCATGGACAAGACCAAGGAGACCTGGATACATCTGTTCACTCTTGTGATGGAACTTCTTCAGACCCAGAAAGAACTTTTTAAATCAAAAATTTCGGGAGGAAAGAAAAGGTAAAAGATTTTTGATTTTTCATGGAAGATGAAGTTCACTAATGTTTTCTGTTGGTGCATATATTGCCTTTTAATATATGATATTTCCTTTCAGGATAGAAAAATAGAGACAGTTGACCTCTCCTATGATATCTCACTAAAGTAAAATGCAGATGGTTCACATGAGTATTTAATGGGGATGTGAAGTCTTAGACACAGGCACTAACTTCTTGTTTTGTATTTGTTCTGTTGTGTAAAACATTGGATTCTTAGTCCGTGACTAATTCCAGGTAGTATTACGGTCACAATATAGAGTCAGACTGTGTCTCTCCCTGTATAAAATGATTTAACAAGTTCATGGAAATGAGACACTGCCTGAATAGATAAGAATGCCAGGGTTGTTACCATCTCCAGTGCTGAATACTTGAAAACAGGGAAGTCACCTCTGCCTTAGTTTTGTTTTTCATACAATTCACTTCTTTTGGAAAGTGGCTTTAACTCGCTATTAGAAAAAATATGATGCAAATCTGATCCAGAGAATCTTAAAACTTGGAAGAAACAGCCCAATAATAGGAGCTTATTAATTGTGCTGTACTACAGTATTGCTGAGGACTTCTCTTAACACTATTAAAACCAGCCCTGTAGCCAAATACCAGAAGTCTCTTTTCTGTTCGTCCGTTCTCAGGAGTGACTCATCCTCTAAGCCCAGCCCAGGAGCCTGTGCTAAAATGCATCTCCTTCATTATTCAGATGACATTAATTGAGGACTTTCTGCTTTGCTAACAAAGGAGGAGATATAAATGTCTTTTCCTTTAAAATCTTCCCCCTACAATCGCTCCAGTGTGTCTGAGTAGATATAATAAGCAGATTGTAGAAATTAATTGTGTTAACTTTTCGCTTTTACCCTTGTTGAACCTTTATGTTCCTTGGCCCTGCCTTTTATAAAACTGAAGTTGTCTCCCAGGGTGTACAGCTTTTAACGTGACTGCATACTGTAGTTAGCTGCTATAGCACATCAAGCATGTGGAACATTTTAACAAGGCGTTTTTAATGAATCCCTGGGAAGCAAATACCCTCAAAAACAATACTTCAGTGCATAAGTACTTATATACACTGCAGCAATAAAAACACAACAAATGGCAAAGATTTTCTTCGCCTCTTTATGTTTTAAACAAACTTCAACCAAAGACAAGGTCACAGTCATTCGCTGAGAAGCACATTTGATTATAGTTTCTTTCTCCAAGGCTGCAAGTGAATTATTTCAGACTGATGATTTGCTAGAAAGATGTGTTAAATTGCTGGTAATTCAAACACCAGCAAGCCGTTTGCATACTCCTTGCATCTCCTCAATAAATGCCATCACCTATTCGGTATTGCCCTTGGCTTCTCACACTTGTGTCAGAAGGAAATGAGAGATTTTTAACACAGCCAATGAGTTCAGCACAAAGTGGAGAGGGGCAGAATTTCCCTCAGGTCTTAATCCCAATAAAGGTTCAGCGCACTGTGCAGTTGTAATCAGTCACTTGTCTTTCTGAATTACTTTGTTCCAAAACATGGGCAGCTCTGTAATGTCTTCTTTTTCTACCCTCAAATGAATACCATGTGGCAAGAAAACAAAACTAAAAAAGGAGCAAAAAGGAAAATAAGGACACAGGATTGAGACACAGATTTTCTGCTTGTAGACCTTATTGCTAACTTTATTCAGTCAAATTGTCACTAACATTTCTTCTCTACAACCTTGTCACGAGTGTTTTGAGAATTAGATGGGCTGATGTTTGCGAAGCGGCTTCCTTGTGAAAAACATTGCCACTTTTATGGAGTATTGAAGGCTGCAAATGGATTCCTGCTATGAAACTGATAGTTCGCCTCTCCCAAACCCACAGGGTTGCAGTAGCTCCAGAACTGATTGCACAACCACCCCTACCCTGGGTGAAAAATCATCTCCCTCTTGTGGTTTCTTGTGGTTGCTCATAGAAAGAGGTTGAAGAAGAATCTGCTCTAGCTTTAGATATCAGACTTCAAGCTTTTAAGACAAGAGTGAAAACTGATGGTTTCAGATGCAGTGGTCAAAGTCCCTTTTCTGATACTAATGTTTTATCTGAGAGACAGCAAGTTATGTCTGCATTTCAGCCAGAGCTTTCCCAGGATTTTTAAGGTGAAATGGAAATCCCTAAATTAGGATTAGTCGAAGTTATCCAAGTCTGAAAAAGCTTTTAACATTTTTGGAAGATTCTTGCAATGCCACACAGAAATCAGGACAGGAAGAAAAGTGCTAAGATCTATTAAAATCTGAATTTAGAAGAATGTCTAAGTCACTGAATCCACAGAGAATAAAAAAATACTAACGGACACTTCAGATTCCAAAGAAGGGGTAAAAAGGTAAACTGTCTTATGCAGCTCTAGGGATCTTCTGCTCAAGGCTGCTTTTCTCAAACAAGAAGTCTAAGACCCAGTAAGTAAAGAATAATTTCAAATGCCACCGGGTTGATTGGTATGAGTTTCTATGCATGCACACGCATACTACTCTGTATTTACTAAATCTGGACTTGGAGATAGTTTATGGGACAAGATGTATTCTCTGAAGACAGTTAAAGACAAACATTCTCTATCAGGTTAAAGCTCCAATATGTCCTTACATCCTTTCTCTGTCAATAAATGATAGAGAATGCTCGTATGAGAGAAAGGTCAGAAAAGCATAAAATAATGCCATCTTTTCTCTTCAGAGAAGTTTAGAACCAGAAATTGTCTGTTTTATGGTGTTATCTACTATATATTTTACTTCTGACTAAGCCAAGCAGCAATCCTGAAACCATCTAGAATTTCTCCATACTAGCAGACTTTGTGGCAGCAGAAAAAAACCCTGAAAAACAAAGAGAACCAAAACAAGTCCCCACACCCAGTCTTTCCTCTTGGTCACCAACAAAACGCTGATTGTGAGCAGACTGCAGAGACATGCTAATAGCTCTTTCCTGGTCCCAGTTAGTCTTTAAATATTTATACAGCACGGATATAATGGAAGCTCACTAGGGTGAGCTAGCATAAACTGTGATGTTCTTTTGGAAGACGTGCATAAAAACTGTCCTGAAAGAGGATTTTAACACAGTTTTCCTGCATTCTGATTTAGTCTTCTGTCACCAGGGCACCCACCTCATTCATCAGTGGGCCTACCTTGCCTCTAGTGTTAGTTTTATCTGCCATGTATTTGAAGAAGCTCTTTCTGTTGTCCTTGATATCTGCAACTGTTTATTGCCTTTATAGTCCACAGAGACAAAAGTTACTGATATAGTGTGATTTATCTGATCTGTTCCAGCTGATTCTTTTAGCGTGAGATGAAGTGCCTATTTCTCTCAAGGGTTTGTAGTACAGGTATACAGCGACTATCTCAGATACAGATTACAAACCTACAGTCTATACGCAAACCTACAGTTTACACATATGTATTTGTCAAATGTATTTCGTCAAATTAACCCTGGTGCTTGTGTTTTCCAAGGACAATTCATAGTGCACATGCAGGGTTCAGATTTCTGAGCACTGTTCATGGCTCTCTCAATGTTCCTCTGTCTCTCCATAGATTCTCTAGGAACAATCCTAGTCTTCTAATAAAGTATTGCAAATAACTACACGTAGTCCTTAACTGTGAGCCAATTCTGGTTTCCAGTTCCTAACCATTGCAGGATGTTATCCAGAAGAACATCAATCACTCCCTAAAGATCAGCATGTCTTATTACAGAGGTCTCTTACCACCATTTGTTGAATGTTTATTTCTTCTGTATGTGCTCTGGCATATCTTTCCATTAGGTGTAGCAACTGTTCATATAACACAGCACAGCTTTGGTGTCTTGGATGTTCGAAAGTGTAACACAGTGAGACCAACTTCTAAGTGAATCAAAACTAGTAACAATAAACTCGGTTCTGGAGCGTAATGTTTTCTTGCAAACATTAAAGATGTTTCTGACATTTTCTGAACTCCACAATTTAGCAAAATTATCTTTACGGGTGGAACAAAATCAAAATACTAGGAGAACTGACACATGACATAACATTAGGTAGCCTGGAGCAGGCAGGGGAAATGCCTGGATGGAAGAATACTGCAGAATTTACTGTGGGTAGTAAAGTCAATGGAAAAATGGAGTTTATTCTGTAGGAAGGTCTATTACTTTGACAGCTGTTTTTATCTTAAAACTTTTTCTTTCCAGAGAATAAGTTAAAAATTGTTTGGCGATATCCCAGGGTCTAACAGCATCATAAAAGCAAGAAATAGCAGTTTATCAGGGAAAGCGTTGTCAAGTAGGGAAAGAGAAGTCAAAGTGTGAAGTGTCAGAACTCCAGAATTATCATTTTCAAAAAGTATGGAAGAGCCCAGGTAAAGGAAAATATTAAACATTGACTTTAAATGAGTTCTTGGTTTTACATTTCCCATTCAAACATTTCAGTAAGACCTTTTTTTTTTCCAGTGGAGAAAACTATTTCAAATTATATTGTTTGGCCAGTCTACAGGTTTAGAGAAACATTCTTCATCATTCTAACAATTTCTAAAGGTCTCACATCAGTTCCAATGTCTGTTTGGTAATACAGAAAGCAATATTATGTACATCCTTTACATTAGATGATAAGATACTGAAATCTGCCACTGACCTAACCTGTAGATTTAATTTGTAAGAAAAGCATGTCATAGGCAAAAAAGGTCATAATCGAACTATTCTTCATTACGTTTTTGTGAATTGGTTGAATATTATTAACTTTGCTGCATAGACATTCAAAAAAGGTCGAAAGGTTAGGTGTTGTACCTCAATTACAAAATCTTTTGAGAAAAAGGAGGTAATTATATGATCTTCTTTCTTTGGTAATGCTCATAGTTGAAAGAAGGGGTGATCAGGCTGAATACAGGTAGAAGGAAAACCAGCCCTGTCTTTCACATGAAACTGAAATTTTCCTTTTCCAAGGAAAGAAACCCCCCTTACGGAAAAATTAAAACTCCTACCCCCTCTGAACTTCTCCTGAGAGGTGGCTGCTACTACCAAATCTGTCACAACTGCTGCAATGGTATTCATCTGTCAGTTAAATAGAGAATATAGGTTTGTAGGTTTGTAGCCATGCATTTTAATGTCTACAATGTAAACGCTTTTCTTAAAATAAAAACAATACTTGTTGTTGTCGTTCTTTTTTCTTTCTTACAAATGATTTCAGTTTGGGAAGCTGTTTAGCACTTAAGTACTGCCATGTAAAAAACAACTTTTCTTCCGAGTTCAAAGACATGATCTCGAGCAGGAATTTTCTCTCTTCAAAACGTTAATTAAATGAAACAATTAAATTTAATAAATAAGTGCATCTACAAGTTCCTGGCCTCAGGGAAGTGTCACCACAATATTTATTGTTTGCATGAATGAGTTTCTCATATAAACACTTCTCTCTATTAAAAGATATAAAGCTTATACTTCAAATTATAGTAGCTACAGGGGAGAAATGGTGAGAGAGCAAATAGTATTTTTCAGATGAGGTCTGAAAATAGATGGAGAGTCAATGAAATGGAAGAAGACAAGAAGATGGATGTATTTGAGGAGGATGAGCATTGGAAAATATCTTGGCTGGAACTGGGAAAACCAAGTGTAGTTACAGTCAAAGGTGAGTCCAGCTATTACGGAAAGAATAAATATTTAGAATTTATCTGTAACTATCTTATAATTCCTTTCTCCTCTTTCCTCTATAATTTCATTTCTCTGAAAGTCCACCTCATGTTTGTTAACATGAGGTTTTCTGTTTGAAACCTGGCATAGCAGACGCATCTACAGCCACAAAAGAGAAACAACAGCATAAAAACCTTTCTGAATATAATATCTCTTCCTGGAGTGGATGTTTGTTATTAAACTATATTTACCCTCCAAAATGAAAAGCAACTAAACCAAAACCAGATAAAATAGAATGAAAACTCAAAAGCAAAAGGACACAGAGAAGTGGAACTACACAAGGTAAATTGAGGAGAAGGCAGGAAAGGCTAAGAAAAGTATTTAAAAGATTGGAAGATACAGTTTTGAGATTAAAAGTTTGTAAACACTTTTTTTTTGGTCCTTTCCAAAGGGAAAGAGCTGTAGCATTTACTGATCTGAACAGTTCTCAAAAATCCTTTGACTGTCAAAAACTCCACTGACTTCACAGAGTTCAGTAAGAGATTATACATCTTGCACTTAGGTTAATACCTATATCTCTGTTCTTGGAGTTTTTCAGCTAGCTCTACTGACAGCATCTTTCTAGCTGGCCAAACACCCCAAGGATCCCTTTCATGCTCCCAGGAACTGTCACTGGTGTCGAGTCACTAAGCACCACAGCCCTGCAAAGGATCTGAGTGAGTCACCCAGTGCTATCACAGGCATCCAGCCACAGAAATTCCTTGAAAAGAGATGGTGTCTTAATATGAGCTACTGCCTCTGCTTTTTGCCATTCCCTCCTAACAAGCATGTTCATTTGTGTTTAGAACTTTTCTGTGTATCTTTCATTAGTACTTGCATTGCTTTATTCTTTGTATTAACTGAAAGAGATACAAACTTTTTCACATATATATGCACTTCAGTGCAGAAAGAGCCTTTAAGAGATATACAAAACCACTATTGTTAATATTTTTGTCAATATCTTCACTTATGTCCATCTTGAACCCTTACTATCACCTTTTGATAGGACCGTGCACTGTAGTGTATACAATTCAACCCGTATACAGCCATTTATACATTATTTGTGAGAGTAGGAGGAAATAATATGGACAGCATATGGTCTCTAAGGCACAGACTTTCTTGGGCTTTCCTGATGGCTCAGGAGGAGACATGAATACATCAGTGTGCTTCAGTGAGACAAAGGACAGATTCCTCACAGTTTTGTAGAGAGATGTTGTAACTACTCTGGTAATAAATTGCCATGATTTGAAGTTTTCAGGATGAGAATCTCAAAGCCTTAATGGAGAGTATAGGCAGTTGATGTAGGACCCAAATGCAGGGTCATCACAGCCTGACCTCACTTGCTACAGCATCAGTGGGGTTTGATTGCACGCTGAAAACCAAACGTATTTTTCTCCCTCTCTTCCTCCCTGCCAGATTGGGATGCCAGAAATGGTGAATGTCACTGCACGTTTTAGGACCTGACAGTAGAAACCGTGACAGCTATGGACAGAAATGTGAAAAAGGAATGTAAAACTGACTTTAAAATCTTTCTGCAGGTGGAAAAAAGTAGTGGCTTAGTAAGAGAAGTCCTTCGCTCATCGGGGCTAGATGAGGTCCAGCACATGTCATTAGTGACTGCAGATCAGTAACGACAGATGGCTGCCCGGTGACCTGTTCGAAATGGCTGTTGGTCTCCATCCAGAGTCTCATGAGCAGGTATCTATATTGCAGCTGGTGCTAACTGGCATCTTCCTTAACAGTCTCAGCAGACAAACCAAGGACTGAATGGCCTGCAGAGACTGAACTGTCTTCTCACCCTGCCTCAACAAGGTTGAAACGTATTGGCATGAAAATCTTCCCTTATGCTACCTAAATTTGAACATACTTTGTGTTTCCAACATCTTCCCCGAGCAACAGGCACTTCAGAAAATATTATGAATTTTCTATTTTTGCAAAACCTTCACAGATGTTTAAACAATATATATATACACACATTTATTAAAGAAGTAGCAGAAAGGTAACCATAGTTAAAATTGGTTGAATTTTTCAATTAGCTCTCAGTTCCACTTTTTATGTGTGGAAAAAACCCCTCAGCATATCCTTGTCATTGTATTGACATGGTAAAAAAAAAACAACGCACACACAAAACGAACACAATTTAGTTTTATTTGAGTACTCAGAATTTTCATACATTTTACCTTAATTCACCTTGTTACAAAAGAAAACGGATTAATGGAGAAATTTCACATTAAATGTCAGATTTTTTTAAACACAGACAAAATCAATAGTGAAACAACACAGATTATTCTCTCTGCTACTGTAGCAGAGTGATGAGTAGGAGATGAGTAGCAGCCAAGATAGATTTGTCATGAACAAATCATGTCAAACCAATCTAAACTCCCTCTGTGACAAGGTAACAGACTTACGGATACAGAGAAGCAGTGGATGTCATGTATCTTGGCTTTAGAAAGGCTTTTGACATGATCGTAGATGGAATTCTCATAAGCAAACTAGGTGTAGATAAAAAATACCTGGTACAAAAAAATTGTGTAACTGCATTCAAGGTATAGATGCTAATGAAACGAGACACTGCAATAGTCTCTTCTAGGTCAGTCTTTTTTCAGTGTTTGTGTTAAATCTAATAATGACATAGACACAGGAAATACAATTTGGAGGACAGGCTTAGAATTCAAAGTAATTTTTACAGATCTGACAGAGAAAAATCAAAATTAATTCAATGGGGAAAATGCAAGGTTTTGCATGTAGGTGGGAGTAATTAGTTCCACAGATAGAAAACAGGGAACAATTAGCAGTTCTTCCGAAGAAGATCTTGCGATTATGGTTGATCACAGGTGGAGAACAAGGCAACGACGGCATGTTGTTGCAGGTGTACAGCTTAGAAGATGAGAGAAGAACCTTTGCTTTTTACTCAACAGTACTCACAATGTTTAAACTGGGCTCATCTTTTTACACCATGCTTCTGGAGAGAGGAGGAGCAATCAGAGGCTGTAGGAGATCAGTTGAAAATATGAGCTGGGAAGCAAGCTAGCAGAAAAGGACTTAACACGTTTTTTTAGTGTAAAGAGACGATTGAGAGAAAACTTCTAAATGCGAAAGAGGCTGATGTTTAATGAATTCTTCACGGCTATAAACTGTAGCAAACTGGATCTAAATTACATAAAAATAATATATTTCAAGCAAGAAAGGTAGCATACTTTTACTGCTTCTGTTCTGGATGGTATCATGGCAGTCCTTTTGCACATCATCTTTGGTTGGCCTTCAGCTTATGAATGGTTCATCAAGCGCAGGTTGAGAAACGTATCTAGAGAACCCAATAAGGTATTGTGGATCTCTTTTTTTATAGAAGTCTATGGATGAAGCAGATTTACCTGTAGACAGCATTTCTGCAGCAGAGTTCAGATACCTTGAAGATGATCTACAAGACAAAGCACCACTGAAGTCAGTATGGTGATGCTCATGTATTTCAGGCTCCATCCTGGTGTTTCAGGACTAGATTCCTTCCTTTTATGTTAGAACTAATCCTATTCATACTGTGTGATATTAAAAAAGCCACTAGGTCCAAAACTTTCCTTTATAGAGCTTAGTCAATTATTTTAATTTGTAAATGTACTTTTATATCTGTATGGTCAGTTTTTCCCTTTAAATGCTTATGAATTGTGAGTTGTTATTAACCATGGTTAGAGATATGTTCTCTCAATGACTAAGACCTTACAGATGGATATAACTGTATTTTGAAGGCACATTGACTATATCTAGCAATTTAACATTACAGTCAGACTACTAATATACATTTTTTTGTAGAACTCGTTATAGGACCTATCCCTTCAGTAGACCAGCTAACATTGTCACTGCTGTTTTCAACCTAATTTCTATTTACCTCAGTTGCTTTAGAGTACAAGCATCTTGAATACTTTTACTCTCAAAGGCTGAAAGCATTAGTTTGAATATTTTCTTTCCCTTTTGCTTCCATTGAAAGAAACAGGACAAAAGTGTCACAGTGACCTTGAATACAATTATATTAATTAAAATTATAGATATAAATTAAAAATTCTACTCCTTCAATATTTTTCTGTCTTGGCTATCCTTCTCCTCTTCTCCTCCATTTAAAAAGTTCGTATATATATGCACATACATTTATTTGTAAATATGTTTTTGTAAAATAGAAATACAAAAGGCAGAAATTTACTGCTTGAATCTCTATGGTTTATTCATATGCCTTTTAGCACAGTGGTGAAAGATTTTTTTTTCTCCCTATTAATTCTGCACACTGAATCCCGCAAATATTGGTAAATTCCAAAATAACTGCTAAGGGCTCTGCAGTCCTGCTCAATTTGCTATATATTACTACAGCACTTAGCACTTTCTAAGGCCTAAAATATCTCCAAAGGTACAAATATTTCTTATTTATGAGCTGCTGATATGAACTGAACAGAGGTCTAAAACATTTTTTTAGTCTCCTGATATTGGAATTTATTTTAAAACTGTGACTCCCTTTATACCTTGCCTGTTTGAAATAGAATGTTTATTCTTTAAATGGTCACTGTAACCACAATGGTGGTCAATCGTGTGGAGGTAGCAATGCTGTGACTTTCTCAGTTTTAGTGCTTTTTTTCCCCATTTTGAGGGGGAAAAGGGCAGAAAATCAATGCAAGACAGATATGATGTGAAGCCTACTGTGCATTCTCACTATGAAACTGTACCCTCTGAGACTTAGGAAGTAATACTGAAAGAACAGCCAGGGACGAAATTGGTAGAAAAGTTGCTATTTTTCATCTGGTTCTAGGCTCTTTGCCTACTTAGAAATAAATAGCTCTGCCTCAGAACAAAAGTGCCTTTTATTAAAAAAGAAAAAAAAAAAAAGAAGGAGATCATTTTTCATTCTTAAAGTTTAATGGGGAGAAACAGCACATAAAAATATTAGTTTAGTAAGTGTTGTCCTGACTGGATACTCTTAAATAGTCATGGAGGTCTATCACCATTATTATTTGGGCCTCAGGAAAACAAGTTCATTTTTTAAATTATCTTTCAGTATACTTATATTAGTTAAAGAACCATCATAAAAAAACCCAACAATCCTTATGTGTACTAAATGGCAGCCAAGGTAAGCATGAAACCATGTACCCAAAGCTCTGTTATAATTTCTAAGGGAAAAAAGCATACTTTTTAACAGACAGATACAGATTCAACGTTCTAGTGAGATATTTGCTGTTACTTAATGAATTGCTTTATAAATTAAGCATTACTTTACTGATTATTTGACCATTTCTACTGGTTTTATAGATGTCAGATGCCACTGACTGCAGTAGGTTGCCACTCACATTTGCCCCTGAAAGAGCAAAATACAAAATAATATGTATTATTCCCTCCCTTTTTTTAGTTGGTGGGAATTGCCGCAGCAGTTAAGTATTCCCAGGGAGGTCAAAAGTCTGCAACTGCATCAAGATAGGGGACCGAGAATTACTCCTTGCACATGATCACATAGACTTCAAAGGGTTATCTATAAAAGTTGCAAGAGGCTGAATATGACACCATCCCATCCATAGCAAAACTTGCCAGGTATCCACAGTTTTTAATCCAGGGTTTCCCCTCCTATTTCACCCTTCCTCCCTGAAAGAAACAAGTGACCCTAGTTTCAAAACAGGCTTTCAAATGTGTTTGGATGTATTTGCACTGACCTCTTTCAGAAGTCCTCCTGCACAAGGGAAGCAGGACCCAGCCTCCTACCACATCTGCTCACAGAGAACAGGAGAAATACCATTTCAGGCTCTTCCAGCTCCTTTCCTGTGTGATGACACAAAGAATGTCAGGGATCTGCTGCAAACAGCTGCAAATTCACTGTTGGTATGAAAATGCAAGTTAAAACCTGTTAAACAAGAAACACATTGGTTAAATACATATCTATACAATATTGTTATTCTACAAGACGTGAAGGTGGTGATGCACTGGAACAGGCTGCCCAGAGAAGCTGTGGATGTCCCATCCCTGGAAGTGTTCAAGGCCAGGCTGAGTGGGGCTTTGAACAACCTGGTCTAGTGGAAGGTGTCCCTGCCCATAGCAAGGGCATTGGAACTAGATGATCTACAAGGTCCCTTCCAACCCCAGCCATTCTATGCCTCTATGAAGATAAAATAATCCGGTCTGGTCAAAGAATCTCCAGAAGCAACTGCTTCTGTAAACCCCTGCTATCACAGAACAAATTTCAGTTATCCTGAAAGCAGGAAACATAACATACTGCAATCAAACTTTGAAAGTGTTTCCTTGCTAAGAGCATCAGTGTCTGTCTGGCAGCTCAATGTAGCTATATTTTCAATAATTTTGCAGAAAAGATGGATGAGAGGTTACAAAATGTTTTTGTTTCAAGAAACCTGTGTAATAGTCAGTGAACATTTATTTGCATTCTGGTGACACAGCTGAGGAGCTTCTCTATAAATCTCACTTTAGCTTTCCCTTTTAAACCTCACATTGCCTGTAAACCTTATCTGTGATATTTTTGTAAGGTAAACAAGTCAACACAGCAGATCAAAAACCCAGGGCAGGATCCTAAATTGGCAGGAAGATTCTGCTTATAGAATAGGTGGGTTATGAAACTATGAAGTTATTTCCTGTGTATTCAGAGATGAAAACAGCTTCTCCTTTGACATACAAATATAATTTACATCTGAACCAATTAATATGTCATGGCTTTCAGAGAACAAGTTCATAACTGAGTTGATAACGAAGGTTCATTTGTTTTGTATATGTCTCTACCTGACCAGTAGTAGATTGACATTTGTATATCTTTGCTAGGGGTACATTAAGAAGTTTGCCTAACTGATTAAAACAGCTTGGCGGTCCTTAGGTTACTGCTGGTGAAAAAGAAAGTAAAAATTCTCTAGAGAGAAAGGGAGATAGCAAAGTCAAAGCAAATGATTTAGATAGGAAATAAAGAGCAGTTGAAAAGGGTCATCAAAAGGTTTTGTGTTGATACCCTCAAATATTTAGCATCATACGACTTAATTTTAAAGAATTTCTATTCCACAGAAAATGAGTCTCCTTTTGTGATAGAAAAGCAATGGAGAAATCAGATAAACAAACATTCAGTATCTTAGGCTGCATACAACTCCTCAGACCTAGATATTTCTTTTGCTATGCCTTGTCTTAGTCAACACAGTGAGACCTGTTGTAATTTCTCCTTGTTATCAGACCAGAAGAGATGTTTCCAGCTGGATAAGTTGCGCAAGTCCTGACATGCAGCACTCTTCTCGCCTCCTTCATAGTGCTGTGTCCAGTAGTGCTGAGGTTCCCTGCTCCCTCTCCTGCTCATAAGACACCAAGTTTGATAAAGCAAAGTCTTCAATGAGAAGTCTACACAATGTCTTCATTTTTTTTTTTTTTTTTGTAGATCTACAGTTAAGCATTAGCACAGCTATATGTACAGAGAGGCAGAATTAGAGCCACATCCTCACTGGAGTGTATAAAGTCATTAAAGACAAAGTCAAAAGAAATCTTGTGTTTTGGGGAAAGAGGTGAGCTTTTGTTCTGTGGTGAAATACAAGATAGTTAAATTTTTGGGGACACGGTCTAGGTTTCGCATAGCAAAAACTTAATCTGCAGAAGTACAGTCTCATTGTACATGTTATTACATTATTTACAAAAAGAGAAGTTTTATAAATTGTATATCACCTGTCAGTACTGAGAAAGCAACAAATATCACTCAACTAAAAATACTGAGTAACAGATAGCTGCCTGGGGGCTGAATTTTTAAAATAAATAAATGAAATAAACCAAACTTGCATCATCTAAACAGCATATGACATCTCTGAGTTCTAATTAAAGTTTCCACTTAGGGCCCATGGAACGTAAATAAGGTTTGGACATTCCTTAGGCAGTCCAAAAGGCTCCCTCTCAATTTATTAAATTAAGCTAATAAGTTGTTTTGGTTTTTTTTTTTTAAAAAAAGCTCTTAGGCTGTCTTGTCACTTCAGATTATTAGCAACACACATTGTGTCCAAGTGCTGTGCAGCTTGACGATCTGCATTAAGTGGCTGGATGGCTGCTGGAAAGACTTGATTGAAGCTTGTGGACAGAAAGATTGTATGAATTGCCCTGGCAGTAGAACGAAGTTGGGAGGAATGTTTACTTAGTTGTCACTCAGTTCTTCATCACCATGCTTACCAGCTTATTTTTGTTGTGCCTCAAAGGTCTTCCTTGTGCAACAGAGATTTTAACAGAGCATGGAAAAATATACAAATGGCTGGGGAATATCCTTAGAAGTAACCTGTGAAGCCGTTGAGGCTCTCAGACACAATCCGCCCTCTTTCATTCTCTTTGCCCAGGCATACACTGACACATTAGTGTGTATGAATAATATCCACACTGGAACATAATCTGGTGTCTCTCAAGTCCTGTTCCCTGGCTGTCGATGGTACAGTGCTGTAACTTTCTTTCCTGGCCAATGGGAGAAATCAGTATTTTTCCATTGGGAGTTACAGGGGGGAGACTATCGGAAAACCAGCTGTTAGAATAATTTAGCTTGTATTGTCCCCACATGCTGTTACGACCGTTTTGTCATTGAGCCATTGAACTTTCTATGGAAATAATTTAACTTTACATATCTAAAAGACAGCTAACATATGTGTTCCCTTGTCAGCGAATGGAATATTGCGGGCACCCTGAAAGTGTAATTTCACCACATTTTCACATTAGAGTCCAAGACAGCTGAATGAAATAAACTTCTACATTTATTGTAGAGAGAGCAGAGACAATGACTTTAGAAATAATACCTGATTTTTTGATGTCTGGAAGTGCAGAAATGCACTCATGTCCCATTTCACTAAAGAAGAATGGGGGGAAATAAATGAAGCGACTCATTTGGGTTTGAAAGCATTCGTTATCAAGATCATCAAGTAATTTAGGTTAGAAAGGGACCCTCAGAGTCAACCACTCACCCTGGACTCAGGGTGTATCAGAGCATGTTTTTCTTGCATATTTTTTTCCTGCAGAGATCTATGAGCTCAGTTATTACTGATGAGAATTCTACTCAACAAAACATTCAAGCTTCAATATTCACTAAATTCACTAAAGTGGATTTCAGATAGCATCATGGAAAATATGCAATTCCTACTGTGTTGGTTTGCCATATAAATCAAACTGCTAAGGAATAGAAACAATGCTCTGTGCTTACAAATCTCATCAAAAAAGAGGAAAATGACAAATATCTGCTGAGAACTATTTGCAAAGCATCTGCAAACTGAGAATTATTCACTAAAGGCATTTGTGAATAATTTCACATAATGAATAAATATTCACAGAGCACCAACAGGAAAGACAGCAAAATTAATCAAATAAAATTGTTTGCTGCAAATCACCCATATAACTCCTGTCTTTATCTGAAACTTCAAAAGCAGTTGCTGTACTGCATATCAGTCAAGCAGCTTTAAATGACTGTTGATTCCATTCTAGTCCAAATTTTCTTAAAGTGCCTCTTGGAAAATGCTCTGCAAGACAAAGCTATATTAAATTAAATTTATGTTCTGAACATCTCCTTTAGTTTCCATTAATAACCAGATTACTCATGATGCCCAGACGATTTAAAGTTTTGTGGATTTATTTAGATACGCTCAAAAAATGAAAAGTTGAACATTAAGGTTGAAGGCAACGGCAGGAGACTCCACTGGGAAAACAAACAATGGGAACAGCAGGACTCAGATTCATTGCTTCTAAACTAAGAGTTTGTGACTAAGAGTACGTAACTAAGAGTATTTTTCCCTTGTCCTTCTCTCATCAGTGAAGAGAGACAGAGACATTGCTAGAGATTGAATCAGAGTCCAAATTTTCAAGTTGTCTGCACTGGTCTTCATCCTGTTTCACTAAATGCAGAAAAGCGCATCAGATAACTGGTCTGTTAGATAAAAACAAGTACCTGCCTATGGTGAGATGAAGTCCATGGAGGCTTTGGAGTGAGGCAGCCTCCTCGAATAGGGTTCTCTAATCAGCAAAGCTATTTTGTCATTGCAGAGACTCAGTATCTGGTGGGTTGCGCAGGTGGAGGTTGGAAGGGATCAGGAGATGACCCTCCTTTCACGCAAGATGAGGTCTGAGATACGAGACTAGAACCCTCCTGCATTGTTTGGGACCAGAAACATGGCCACAGTAGCCAAACTATACTAGCCATGCAGAGCACTGAGACTACACAGCTCATGCCAAAGTCTGCCGACGACTTTTGTATGTCCCACTTATGCAAACTAAGGATTTCCTCCCCCACCCCACAAGAACACTGGTTCCACATGAAGCTGAGGCATATGGCCTCAGCAGCAGTGCCAAGAAGATTTTGCTGGTTCTCACAATATACATGAGTTTCTCCCTACCAGGAATTTGAAAGCTTTTCAGCACTGTTACCCTACCAGGGCAGCAATGGCCCTAAGAAGATTCCAGGAAAATGGTAAAGATCATAATTATATATCTCATTTGAAAACAAGTCTAAAAAAACTCTATATTGTTCAGAAGAATGTAAATGGATGCAAATTTGATGAAGAATTACTGTAGCCACATTAGTTCTGATGAAAGTAAGCCAATGTACATCTGTTAAGTTATTCTGAATGAGATTTCCTCTATTTCTTCTTTTCAGAGTACTGTTAAAATGTACTGATGGGGCTAAATGAGGAAAACCGGAGACACAAGATGTGGAACATTTCCCCTTGGAAGCAGTTGGAATGCAGCCTTTGATTCAGTGAAGGTAAGCTGAGAATGAGTGTCAAGAAAGGTATTCACTATTTTTGTCAAACTGTTCTTGCTATATTTTCATCTCCAATTTGTGCATTTTCACTGTGAAGTCTGCATGCAGAATGACTACTCACGCGATGTAGTTGACATTAACAAAAA